>NQLW01000095.1:6148120-6158328 GCA_002312845.1 Kalanchoe fedtschenkoi
TGATTTTTACCCATTTGAATGTGTTGATGTCTGCTGTCCCGCGCTGTCCAGTCAGACGACGCTCGTTACCCTCGCCATAAGCTGAAATGTGCTCCTTGTGCCTCAGTCCGAGTTTCTCAATGGCCTTCTTGATAATTTCGTAGCCTCCCTCCTCACGCATCGACTTGGTGCTGTAACAAAGGACCGCATTAGATGAGCATGAGTCTCGAAAAGCAGTATTCTAAGAAAGATGGTACTTAAAAGGCCATATAAAAGGTGTTGTATGCCACACCTGTAGTTTGTGTGACAACCAGCACCATACCAATCACCCTTGACTGGCTTCGGGTCGAATGAGACTACAACTCCAGCAAGCTCGGTGATCCTCTGTTGACGATGAGATATCCGGGAACAAATTTTTCAGAACATAATTCAAAAGTTCCGAATACAAACATGTGCAAGTTACCTCTAGAATGTAGCGGGCGACCCAAACCTCATCGCCAGCAGAAATGCCAACAGATGGACCAACTTGAAATTCCCACTGAAAAAGCACACATTTACAGAAAACAAAAGAGTTCAGTTTAGGGTCAGCCGAAGTTAACGAGTTGGTGATCGAGATCCAGCACAGGTTTACCTGGCCAGGCATGACTTCGCCATTGATACCGCCGATGTTGATGCCAGCGTACAAGCAAGCCTTGTAGTGCGCATCAACAATATCCCTACCAAAGGCTTTGTCAGCACCAATACCACAGAAGTATGGTCCCTGGACAAGTATAGATCAAGATCACACTTGTGAACAGTGAACCAATAAAAACTAACTCTCCTTAGACACACTCTTACACACCTACTAGCACATGACGTCATATTCACTGATTGAAGATCTAATTATCTATTGACTGAAATTTCTCTAGACTGAAAAACAACAATCAAGAGAGTGAAGTCACAGGCACCACAGCAAACTAATCTAATTTCATCTTAGAGTATAAATTTAATGATCATTAGAGTGTGATAATTGGCGTTATCATCAAACTGAATGCTTAGGAGAAAAGGGAACACCTGTATATGATCATGAAACAAGATTCTAAAATATTACTATCTCTCCGTTCTCTAATACATATCGTTTAAGGCTAACTTGAGTAGATTAAGATGAAGTTAATGCTAGCAGTGGTATAAATTCAATAAGTAGGTGGTTAATACTTTTTTGAAAAAATTCATGCAAAAAGTAAAATTGGTAGATGATTACTGGTGAGGAGTGTATTTTTTATTAATTATGATAATAAAGGGATTAATGTTTGACATTTTAGGATAGTTGTTGATATTAAATACGCATTGAAAGTTGTTAAGTGATAAATATAGGTGGATAAAAAAATTCGATTAAGTGACAAATAGAGGGAGTATTGTGCATAGAAAACTCCAAAATCCGTAACTAATGTTTTGAGTCAACTGATCAATGAATTCATGGTGGATCAGATCTGGATATACACCTGAGGAGCAGGGTATCCACCAACTGGCCATCCAAGAGGCCAAGCCACATCCCTTTGCATTAAAGTGTATTCCTGCTCAATCCCAAACCTGTTTTCCCATAACAAAAGGTTACAAACTTCACCCAGTTCATCACAATCGAAGTCACTAGTAAGAGCAGCACTCTCACCATGGCACCTCAGCTGCCACCTCAGGCTTGCTGAAGATCTGCGCCGCTTCAAACCTCTTGTTGGTGGGGATGGGCTCACCTGCGGGTGTGTAAGCGTCGCACAGCACCTAGCACCGGAGCCACTCACCCAGATAAACAACCAGTCAACAGAAGTTCAAGAACCAGTCAGAACACGACTCACCAGGATGTTGTTCCCCTTCCTGAACGGATCCTTGAATATAGCTTGCGGGCTACAAACAAGCAAAGGTGAATCTAATCGAACTGCTATAAGCCAAAACCAACTATTCTTCAGAAGAAGAAGAAGAAGAAAAGGAACTCACTACAAAATCACTTCGCTGTCCTCCCCTGGAGCCTGGCCCGTGCTAGAGCCGTCGTAGTTCCATTTCGGCAGATCAGCGGGGCTGGAAAACGGCTTGTCAATGGTCTGCGAAAAGCGCCAAAACAAGGACGAACACAGAGTCAACGACACCCACAAATCTAGCAACGATTTTCTTTCACAAGGAGGAGTAAATCCGAGGAACGTACCCTGGCCTTGCTCCTCAAGTCCATACCCGATCCGCCAATCCTACAAAAAGTCAAACATGGCTCGGCATCAGTGAGCATCAAAACGACCCCTGAATCAAAATCTGAACAAAGCATTCTAATGGGTAATCTTGCAGCAGGACTAAGAGTCAGTCTCCAGTATTATGGGAAGACGGTACCATATGTACTCAGCAATGACTTTCTTGCTGTCGGAGATGTCAAGGTTGATCAAATCTTGGATGAGCGACATGATGAGAGGAGAGGAGAGCTCTGCGTTCTCTGGCGAGTGTGATACTGATGAAGAAGGCGTGGTGCGGTGCTTGCTTTATAGAGTGGAAATCAGCGTGGAAATTGTAAAACAAGTTATTTAGTATTTTGATAAAATATGAGTACGACGATTTTTTTTCAGGAGGATTTTTTTTTGATTTTTTGTTATCAAGAATGTGTTATTTTTTCATTTATTATCCGAAATGTTCTATTTTTATATTTCTACGGGTATTACTAACAAATTGTCCATATCACGCATTGCTGACAAACACATGTTGTTATGACTAGGCAATCCGCTGATGCCACCGGCTGATTGCTTAGATCTAGAAACACAAACTGAGAGCGACGGCTCCAGCTCCGCCACCTCTTGGGGGGAACTCCTCCATCACCTTCCGCTGGTCTGACATGCCACCTGAGCTGCTGGAGATGATACTGTTCACTCTTAAGCATGTTACTCCAACATCCCCTGATTGCATTCTGTTCACTCTTAAGCATGTTACTCCTGAAGTTGTGGCTGTAAGTACTTGTCGTCCTGGGACTACCGAGTGGACCACGCACTGTCAATTACAAGAATCTTTATTCTTTTGTCAGTAGCGTGTGGATTAAGCTGGTCTTCTGCAGCTGAAAGTTCTACTGTTTTAGCTTAACTGGCCAGGTGTCTACGATCCCGTGGAACGTAGTTGGGATATCGTCTCTATGCTGCCACCAAAATGCCCTGAAAGTTTTGTGCCAAAAACTGGTGGAAGGGCAAATTCATAGACACCTAGCGACAGTATCCGCTCCAGCAGCTCAGGTGGCATGTCAGACCAGTGGAAGGTGATGGAGGAGTTCCCCGAAGAGGTGGCGGAGCTGGAGCTGGAGCCGTCGCTCTCAGTTTTTAGAGGAATTGTGTTTTTAGACTTAAGCAATCCGCTACATACTATTAGCGGATTTACTACCCAAATTCGCGGGTAGTGCCATCGAAAATATAAAAATAGGGCATTCCGGATAATAAACGAAAAGATATGGCATTCTTGATAACAAAAAATCAAAAGAAAGCACTCATTAAAAAAAGTCTCTTTCAAGCTCTTACTTTTAAACAACGAAAAATAAAATAAACGAATCAGAGATTCCTTTCCCATTCCATAATCGAATTTAATTCAAACCCGTTATTGGAGAAATTATTAAATTTTAATTAATTGATTATTGACACGTATATGTATAGTTCAAAATAGTATTAAAAAATTTATTTATTTTGGATAAATCTTCCTACATTGTATAAAATCACTCCGATTTTATTTAATATGACAGTAAACTCTAACATGCATGCATCGGATCTTAATCCTTCCATAATTGCTCTTTCGTTTCTTTCTTATTTTTCGGTTTTCCTTTTTCTTTGTATATAATTAAAAATAATTTTTAAAGATATTATTTTAAGGTTATAGATTCTTTTAACATTTGATGGTAATGAGTTATTATTATCTTTAAGGGAAAACTAGATAAGAGGATTATTTCTATTTATATATTTCATATTATAAATTAAGTTATCTGGATTACAAATTAAGTTGCCGAAAGAATTGTGATTTATTAACAGAGGTTTTGGTTTCTAACCAAAAGCGCATGTCATTAATAATTCTTACTTCCTCCGTCCTCTAATATATGTCGTTTAAGGTTAATTTGAGTAGATTAAGGTGAAGTTAATCATAGCGGTTGAACAAAAATTTAATGAGCGGATGATTGGTATTTTTTTTTAAATTCGTGCAAAAAGTAAAATTGATAGATTATTACAGGTGATGAATGATTTTTTATTGATTATGATAATAAAGTGACTAATGTTTGATGTTTTAAGGTAGTTGTTGATATTAAATATGCATGGAAAAATGTTAAGTGACAAGTAAAAGTGGACAAAAAAATTCATTTAAGTGACATGTAAAAGACCACAAAGGGAGTAGTTGTGAGTCTAACTAGCACTCAGAAAAAATAAAAAAGATATTAATAATTCTGGATGGAGAAAAAGAATACCCTTAATTATAAATAATCAGGTAATCTAATAAAATGATTAATCTTAATTTTAATAATGATATTTATATTTTAAATTTGAAGCTTTTTTTAATGGACCGACTTGCGTGCACATCAAACTTATCCTTACTTATGCAGTACCACTAAGACTCTAACTCACGATTTACGAATTATTAGACAACACCTAGGGCTGCAAGCGAGTCGATATACTCGCAAGCTGCTTGCGATCGAGCTCGGTTAGTACTCGGTCAAAGCTCGTTTGTTAATAAACGAGTCAAGCACGAAAAACAATTATAAGCTCGTTTAGTAAACGAGCCGAACATGAGCAAGGGGGTGCTCGGCTCGTTTATGTTCGCGAACAAGCTCGATAAGAAGCTTTATAACAAGCTCGATAAGAAGCTTGATAAATCTATTTAAAAGATCGAGGACTTACCGACTTAACTTAGAATGTAACTCAAATTGAAACATGTTAATATATCGTAACAAGAGTTAAGAATTCTAAATTTGTAAAGATGGCTATAATAATTAACATAAATTTCATTTAATGTAAATGAAACAGATGTAATTTTTTGTATATCATTTGAACCAAATATGAATAATAAGGTATTCTACTTGTTTATGGTCTCATTTAAAAGTTCTATTTAAATTCTTTTACAGCTCGTTTAGACATAACTACGAGCATGTTTATAAATTTATAAAGTTTTTTTTCTTGGAAAGATTTTTTGTAATTTCCCAAACTATGATGACATGTACACTGTCTATGGATAATGTAAGCAAAAATAATGAAGATAGACCATAAAATAATCTGATAAACTACGAGCAATTTTAATGAATATATAAGCAATTCGGGTGAATACCGAGATATTTCTGATGAATATGGAAGCAAAAATAATGAATATATATCATAAAATAATCTAATAAATATAGGAGCAATTCTGATGAATATATGTGCAATTTTGGTGAATATCGAGACATTTATGATGAATATGGAAGTAAAAATAATGAATATCAACCATAAAATAATCTGATAAATATAGGAGCAATTCTGATAAATATATAAACAATTCTGGTGAATATTGAGACATTTCTGATGAATATGAAAGTAAAAATAATAAATATATACCATAAAATAATCTGATAAATATATAATCAATTCTGATGATTATCGAATCATTTCTGATGAAACCAGAAAATAATGCAAATGTGAACAGAATAATCAACATTATTGCATTAATTTGTACTTAACAGCATAATGATGTACAGGTGGGCTTATTTATTTCCTCAAATCACCCTCATCACACTCCTTAGATAGATGACACGTGCTGAAATTAAATCACACATCTATTAAAAAGTGGGGCTTGCATACAACCGATAGGACTACCTTGGCGACAATGAACCTACCCATAGTGACATAACAAACTAATTTTTTGAAAACGAATCAAAGAATAGTATGTTACTTGACTTGACAGCATCTGTCCCCTATGTAAACATTATCTCTTTCTATGAAGTTTCCTTACCATTGTGTGTGGAGATACTGATCTACTTCATAATATTCAATCTCTTAAATAGAATCAGTCTTCAAAATATACTCAGGTATTCCTAAACAGTATATTATTATGCAATTAAAAGCACAATAACCGCTATAATTATACTATCAAAAAGAAAGCTACTAAAAACACCAAATTTAACGAGGTTCAGTCAGTATGGCCTACGTCCTCGGACACTAACACAAAACTTATATTTCTTAAGGATTGGTGTATCTTGAAATGAGGAATAGGAGCTTCTTTTATTTGGGCTTGGAAGGAGCATTCTATCCATATCCAGGCGATGTGGGATAGAGCCAATTTCAACAATCTCCACCTTGGCGAAATCCAACATCCAATTCTTCAAACTTTATCCTCGATTCAATCTTTTGGTGGTATCTTCAAGTTTACAAACCAAATCTTTTTTACCAGCCACTTTGAATCCTTCCGGCCGAGTCATAAACCAGACGATATGAGATAGAGTCAATTTCAATACTAGATTTAGCACATTGGTTGGTTCAAAGAATTTGCTAAGAAGATGGTGATAGTTTCCTACATTTCTATATTTCTATTTGAAATTTGGGCACGGTCCCTATTAGGATCTAGGGAGGTTACGATTTCACCTTCTTAGCAGAGTCATGAACCAGATCAAGTCAATACTCGGTTTTCGTTCCCATGTCATACGATGCTAAAAACAATGTGTTTCCATTGTTTACCAAGTCATTGATTGTTCCATTCTGGATGGTCCTTCGCAGCCGCACGATTAAGGCTTCTAATGATTGCTTCATCATGATGGCATATTTGATGCTCTAGCCTCATCAACTTTCATCTGCAGATAATGAATAAAAACAATATTAAACTCATAAACCAAAGTGATGGGTACATGAATCAAATATTTCATTTTCAGTTTAAGTACTTCAAAAATCATTATTCACCATAACAATACGCATACCCATATACGGATTTGTGTGTTTTTCTCCGGCCATGTCTCGGACTGATCGGTCACGAACAGAGGGTACATATAACCTTCATGAGATATACCATTCGTTTTTCCCTTATAACACCATTTACCTAATCTCTCACGCTGCAATCAGAAGACAGTATAGGCATAGACGGATCCACTGGGAGAAAAAATTTTTATTATGTAATTTTGTTCCCCGAAAAAAAATTTCTAGCTCTACCACTAGTATAAGTCAATACAAATGGCAGGGCCATTAAACAAGACAAACAGAGTCTTCATTTAGTGCGGCAAAAGATCTATAAAAATCGTTAATCAACCTAATCTACCTCATGTTTGATAAGGATGCATATTAATAATACATTTTGTTAGAGAGCTCGGCTGAGGTTGGTTAAATTTCAATCTTGCAAGGTCTCTTTGTAATAATTATAATATAAGGGGGTATATTGACAATTTACATAAATGAGCTGGTGCTGCGTTGTATTCCTCGTCACTAGTGGAGCAATTTCTGTCGATATAATTTAGCTTTCTAAATAAAAATATTAATAATTCCTCTGATCGCCTATATACGCCGATATTAATAATACATTTTTATTTTATATTGGCTACTGAACGTGTATTTAAAATATTCATATATATTTTATAATTAATTATCAAATATATTATTAATACATAGTACTCTAAATAAGATATCAATTAAATTTTCTGATTAATTCTAATCTAATTGGATAATCGCTTGAAATTATATTCATATGAAATGCTTTGTACAACGCGGATTATTAAAATTGATAATATAAATGGAAGTAGCAGTCGATTAAAGTGAGCCAGAATGAAATACTATTGGCTTATCTTCTGTTTGAATGCTACGCCACTTTTCTTTTTTATTGAGTCAAAAAGTTGATTAATCTATTCAGTTTCAAAATAAAATAAATTTGATGAAAAAAGGGTATATTCGAATTGTGAGGTGAAATATATTAACATTGGCGAGAACGGAAATCCAAAAAAATTTGTGTGAATCGTTGAAAAATACGCTTAGAAATTAGAATCATTAAAATATAATAAAATACATATTAAAAGGTATATGAACCGCACATTTAAATATGGAATATTAAAAATTGATTCCAATAATTTATATGGTAGGTGAGTTGGGTAGGTGGAAACCTAAATCAGCAATTTTATATCACCAAGTTTTCGAATTAAAAATGTATAAAAAGAAATTAGGTTTTGGAATTGATTCTAGTTGGTGATATGTTTGCTTGGTTCGGTTTAGTAAATATTTTTATATTGGTTCAATATAAATTTGTTACTTTCAAATATATTTTTTGAAATTTTATTATTTTTATTGAAAAATCATGATTCACTTCCACGTATGACAAGATCCATTGCTGGATTTATGATACTCCCTATGTCCACTTTTATATGTCACTTAATTAAAAAAAAATTGTTCACTTTTACTGGTCACTTAAAAATTTTCATACGTATTTAATATCAACAAATATCTTAAAACGTCAAACATTAATCATTTGTTTATTATAATCAATAAAAAACCATTCATCATCAGTAATAATCTATCAATTATACTTTTTGCATTAATTTTTTTAAAAAAACACCAACCACCCACTCATTAAATTTGTTTAAGGGCTAACATTAATTTCACCTTAATCTACTCAAATTAATCTTAAACTACATGTATAAGAGGACGGAGAGAGTATGATGGAATCTTCTTCATATATTTTTTAATCTAAATGCAAGATGGAGAATTTTGAATCAGGAATCCTATGTGAATGAGATTTTGTAATGTATTTGCCTTTTGACTTTTTTTATTTAGAAAAAATATTAGGAAAAGAAATTGAGAAGAAAACATTAAAAATTATACGTCTAATTTAGGAGAGATTAAAAAATTTAGATTGAAAACTATAAAAAATTATTTAACTAACATATTTTTCACATAAATTTTCACTTCTAAACAAATAAAAGAAAAATAAAATTCATAAAATATACATTTTCCTCTCTTTTTTTCATTTAGCATGGTTTCATTTAAACAAACTCAGGGTTAAAATTTCAGGTCATACACTGTAGATGCATGTGAATTGACTCACAGTGAGTAAAAGCGTCTCTATTAAAACGGAGAGGATGTGAGGCCTTTGACCCAAAAAAAAATATAACGCGTGGCTTTTCTAGGAACATGATTTCACAAATGTACGAAATGAAATTTCCAAAAAACTGCCGTGATATTACAACATCAACGGTTGCTAATGGAATCTCGATGCTTTAATAATTTAAGTCAGCATGCCCCACGAACACTTTATTCTTTCCCTCATTTTTGGACATATTTGATATTGCTGGTACCACTCACGTCTAAAACCGATGGGTGCGCGGCAAGCATGATTGCATCAGAATATATAGAAACATATTTTTTTGTGAGTTAATTTTCGCACTCTTTCAATAAAATTTACCGTGTGCTCACAAAAACTTTATCTTCGTCCTTCATTGTTGTCTCTTACACCCTCCATTATGATATATGTGTCGTTTAAGGTTAAATTAAGTAGATTAAGATAATCTTTAATGCTAGCGGTTGGACGAATTTAACTAGTTAAGATTTAATTTATATTTTTAAAATTTTATGTAAAAGGTAGAATTGATGATTTATTACTGGTGTTTTAGTGATTATGTTAATGAAATCATTAATGTTTAATATAGTTGCAGATACTAAAAACACATTAAAAAGTGTTAAATGACTAGTAAAAATAGATAAAAATATTAGCTTAAGTGACATGTAAAAAATGAAAGAAGAAGTATATAGTTTTTCTTACAAACTCTTCTTCCTGGCTTTTTTTTCTTTCCCAATTATGTAATGACTTTGCCGTTTCATATTGGAAAATATCACCATATTAGAACAAATTACTTATTAATGTTAGATTTGACTAATCATGTTTCGTTAATTTAGCCTGATAAAATCAAACACTTTAATTTTATTACGAAAATAAAAACTGATCGATATTTGAGAACGTAGACATCTCGTTTTTTGTTACTTCATTTACATGCAACAAATGACGTAGGGTTTCGGAAGGAGACAACATTCCAATCTCTCCCTCGCCTCTTCTGATCGGGATTGAGTTTTCAATAGTTATATCGTACAGGAATTTAATTTTGGGTCTTTTATAAAGTAATATAAATTTTTTTAATAAAAATTGCGCTTGATAATTTGAATTGGTTGTGAGGTGCATCAGCAAAATATCGTTTCTTTATCTCGGCGGCAACGATTGTAAAATTTTCAAAGAATTGAAACACAGTTCCGGAGCCGCATGAATAA
>NQLW01000095.1:6160770-6181138 GCA_002312845.1 Kalanchoe fedtschenkoi
CACAGATCCAGATGCAATGAGTTTTTGGTGCACATCGATCTAAATGGTGCACAAGTATGGATTTCTGGATGGCTTCCAACATTCCAGGCTCACCTTCTTCAATGATATTCTATCTTGCATCTTCTGATTTCATCTTTGAACTTGCATACTCATCAACATACAAAACAAACGTTAACCAACAAAAATTATTTTCAGAATTATTCCAATAAAGAAGAAGTGCACAACCATAAAAAAACCCAAATATGTTTTCTGGATTTTTAGATTGGTGCATTATATTTTTAAAAAATGAGGAAAATAAATCAGGTCGTATGTTGTCTGCTGTCAATATCAGATGCCAGATCTGAATGATACAAATCTAGATGATGACCAATGTACGAAAGGGGGATGAGTTGGTGCACAATGAAAAGAGAAACAAAAGAATGGTGAAGTGACGGTAGAGGTAGGATTTGAAACTGTTGAAATGACGACAAACTGGTGGGTTTTCAGTAGAGGAGAGAGGTGGAGTTTTGAAGAAAAGATGTTGAATGGACGCGAGTTGGTGTACGATGTTTCTTTGATGGAAAATGGCATGAATCAATGAATTTGGTGGTTGAATGGTGGCATTAAATAAGGAAGTGGATATACATTAAAGTTTCAACGTGTTCCTATCCTTTTTTTCATTTAAAATGCTTAAATTAATTTTGTTTAATTAATAATTTTAAAAGAATTTAGTGCATTAAGAGCTGAGAACCCCACTAATCTCCGTACATCTTCAACGGATAGTTGAAAATGATCGAAGTGTATTTTTGAGTGGGATAAGTATTTTGGTCTTTCGGTCGCGGCCAATGATATTGCGCCACATGCCCTACTACACTCGTTTTCGACGACCTAACGGATGACACGTGTCCCACTATCTTTGTTTTATCTCACTCACACACATTTCGGTCAGTCATGACGTGCCACGTGCCTCACTATCTCCTCTTTTTAGCCAATCAGAACGTGCCACCCTATCACACACCCCCTCTCCCTCCTACACTAAACTCATTTCTTCTAATTTTAGTATTACAAAATGATTTATCCATTTAAATTGATTTATTTTCATAAATTAAAAATCAAAACTACAATTACAAGCTTTAAATTAAGATCCATTTTGATTATTTTTTGTTCACATTTTAATAATTTTTTATTTTAAGGTTCATAGATTGAAACTCGCAAAGTACATGATTATCTACTTTCATAGTTCATTGAACATGTAAAGTACATTTGAAGATCAAAGTACATCAAAAGAGCAATAATTCATTCAATGAACTATATATTTTCAATTGATGTATTTTTTCAAAAACGTATTGAAAACCTATTCAATACGGATCTTGAATTGAAACTTATAATATTTTACATTTAATTATGAAATTTGTTTTTTTAAAATTTATTGTGTAATTAGATAAATTGAGTTGAGTGAAATTGAAATAAAGATAAATAAGAGAGAGAGCGTTGAGGTGTCACGTCTGCATGTGTGACACGTGTCCATGCATGCACGAATATACATTAATCCTCGGACATTTTTGCCCCTTTGGACACGTGTCGCGCATCGAGAGTGAACATTTAGCAGCATCTGGACGAATCTAGACAGAAATAGACGAGGATGAGGGGGGTTCGTGATGCGTACCATAAAGGGGGGTTCTCATCCGATCCCACTATATATATATATATATATATATATATATATATGAATGGATCTAGTGAAAATTATTTTGGATTTGTAAACTAAGAATCATCTATGAACGTTAGAATCACACATGGATGTATAAGATTAAATTGTAGTTTATCGAATTTAATGAATAGGATAATATTTAAGATAGGAGAGAGATTGTGTTAATGTAAAAGAGATATGATAGATTTGAATCCCACTTTTTCAGCTGGTGTTTTTTTTTTTGCCTTAAATTGGGATTTTCTGCTTATGTTTTTTATCTAATTTTTCATCATAATTTTCTTATCATTTTAAATAAAAAAAGGACATGATGCTTTTTCAGGTGTTTGGTTCACAATTCAATCATGGTGCATTATCTGATATTTGGTGCACAATGCAATTTCGATGCATGGTTTGATCTTTGGTGCACAAATCAAATCTTATTGAAAAATTTTGATTTGTCTTACTTTACTAGTTATTTGGATGAGTGTGCATTTTTAATAGAGTGTGCACTTATGATTTCATGATGAACTGATTTTTAATTTAGAGATAATACACTATCTAAAAAATTTAAATTCCTCCAACTGGTGCATAAACCAACAGAACGGGGCACATATTGATTCAGTGTAAAAATGTGCACCAAATTTGCTATGAATTTTACAATAGAGTAATGGTGCACACGTGAACTCCATCCATATAACTATGACCTTGAACATTAAAAATGTACACCCAAAATTAGTTCATGCACCATTAAACAATTAACAAAACCTAGACGTGCACCACTGAACCAAGAAAAGTAGTGCACCATTAATCGTGCAAAATACAAATCTTCTCTTTTGCAGCTGAAGACGAGATGGGTGTTAAAGCAGCATTCAAGCAGGCATTGTGGCTTTGATGAATTGAGACGGAGTGAAAATATAGAAAAATAAAAGACAGACAGTTAGTACAAAAAAAAACCAAACGAGTGCACTAATGGTGCACTTGTGCACGGGTAAACTTTGTTGTTAACTAAAGGTCAAAGCTTTAGAAAACTGCTCACATGGAACCAAAAACAACACCATATAAGAATGTGCCCGACCCTCACAACCACTTCAACAAACGAGAATGTGAACCAGCAATATAATATCCACATAGATGATTTTGAAATTGAATTTTTCTTGATTTCTGAAGATGAACACTAACCTTTCTTGAATTCAGAAAAGAAATCTTCCCCTTTGATACATTCATCTCAGAGCATTATCAGCCCAAACCAATAACAAAATCAGTATCTTCCAAGTCATTGAAATCAATCACTCATTGTGTTCAACAAAATTGTGCACCATTCTAATTGACATATTTGTAGGCAAGTCAATTTCAATCAATAAAAAACAAAAAGCTGACGTACTTAAAAACAACAATTGACTGCTCAACACTTAATTGATAAATGAAAATAAAAGATCATAAATAAAATTTAAAAATAGAAAAAATATATCAGGTCCGAGATCTTACACTTTTTTCTTCAATTAGTAATTAAGAAAAGGGATATCAGCAACATCATCTTTGGAACTAGAAGATATCATTTCTGCTTTAATCAAGCTGCTGCAAAACTTGTAGCACTCTGATCTAGTAAATGGCGAAGAAAAAGCATGTTCATTTAATTCAACATGTCAACGTCAATTGATCAAACACCTGGAGGGCAGCATACCTAAGGAACCTAATTTTCAAAAAGATGAAATGACACTCGAACACCCAACAACCCCAAAATATCATTCAACCAAATACCTCACAATTCAACTCAATTTCATCCCAATCTAAAATCACTATTTTTCTTACGAGGATTCCGAAGCAAGTACAACCACAATTTTAATGAGAAAACAATGAAGGAGACTCTAAATCAGTAATAACAACATGCGAAGTTCGCTGCTCCTTAGATCCGGATTGTGCGAGGTGAGACGACTGGTTACGGGAGAAGAGTTGGACTGACTACTTTGAAGTGAAGGCTGATGGCGGTGTGCAGATAGAGATATGGGAGAAAAATTGAATTAAAGAGATGATACGAAGCGAGTGAGTAGGATTTAATTTCCTAATTTAAGTATGTTAATTAAAATCTAAAATTTAAATAATAAGATTAAATGATTTATAATATATAGATAAGAGAATATGTTTAATCTTAACTGTCAGATGATTTAAAATCAATGAATATCATTAGCTCATGGTTTACAAATCCAAAGTGGTTTTCATTTGACTGAACAAAATCGGTGTAGTTCTGATCTTTCAACTATATACGGCGTTTTTATGTATAAAACGTCGTATATACTTTAAGCGTCGTATAAAGTCTGTTGAGCATAGTGGTATTATCCCACATCGCCCAGTGGAAGCTCTTAAGCGATCCTTATATATGGTTGAGCTCCCCCACTCATTGTCAATTGGTTTTGAGTGTGGATCCAACAATTCTACATGGTATCAGAGCGGATTTTGGCCGCACTCTTAGAACATGCCCGTGACGGTTAACTAGGTCTGCACGAGGTCCCACTTGTCGAGGTTAACAAAGGTTCTCGCAAGTGAGGGGGAGTGTTGAACATATTAAGTGGTATTATCCCACATCGCCCAGTGAAGGCTCTAAATTGATCCTTATATATAGTTGGGCTCCCCCACTCATTGCCAATTGGTTTTGAGTGTGGATCTAACAATTCTACAAAGTCCATAAGTAAAACGTCGTATCATTAGTCCGCTGTTCTCGGTCCTCCCACGAGTGATTGTTGAGATTACACGAGCGGTGGTAGTTTTCATGTATTATATTTATAAATATTTTGATTTTTTTAATTTTCGAAAGACTTCATTAAGTTGAAGTGAAGTGAGACATCAATTTCCTAAATAAGAGTCATGAATTCAAGATAAAGCATTCGGAGAGAAATCCTCAAGCATGCAAAGCTCTGCGCGGTCGCATCACTAGACACTACTCATTGGCAATTCTCTGGCAGAGGATTGATTGAATTTCAAGAAATCGAGTCAGATTAATCCCACACCGATGGACGTCTTAGAAGAGAAAATATCAGCTGAGGAATAAAACAGAAAACACGTCACTAGAACAGTAACTTACCTGGGTGGGGTCAGACCAGTGATATTGAAGTCTGGTGGCCTGGGCATGTGGCGTTCATTGCACTCAGAGGGTTCGCCTACCTAACATCTCCTCAAGTGGGAGTCTACGTCATAATGGCAGTGAGGGCTTACGTTCGCGCAGCCCCTGACCAATTTCTCAACAAGTTATCTGTCCTAGGTCCCAGTAGATCAGGAACTTTACCCATCTTTTTAGTTGGTTGAATTAATTGGTATGTGGTTTGGGTCGGTATTTTTTTTAATACTTGGAGAGCATAAATTTTCTTGAGAAGAACATAGCCTGGATATAAACATCTGAAGATGTCACTGGATAACATTAAGATGACAGAGACAAGTTGACGATAATCTAGCACAAACCACACCAATGTTGTACTGATATTTTACATATGTAAATATTAGTGTTTGAGGAATTAAAGAAAATGTTTGCCGCACATGGAGAAATCAGTACGTTCTGCAGTTGTTGACAGACTCAATCTGAGCATTTACTTCCAACAGCCATAAAACAAGCATTTCGGGACAAGAATCTTTGAGGCGGTCACGAAATTCCTGCGGTCTTGAAAGGCCGCCCAATCCGAACCACAGCACATTTGAACGGATCTGGAAAAATTGAAATGAGCGGCTGAACTGTGACTTGAGATAAGAATATGATGCTTCATGATCTGTTTCAAGGTGTATATCTTGCTGTAACTAGAAGATGAGATAAGAAGAATCTCTTGTTTTAGAAGACGAGTGTCGTTTGATGCAACTAGAAGGACACATTGGCCAACTGTGTGACAGCAACCTGCTGCTTGGCCACTCAGGTGGTGGCTATTCAAGTGGGGGTCGAGCATGAGGACCAACAAAATCCCGAAATCATCATAAGAAGTTTATTTGTTTATATAGTGTGGCAGTAATTAAGTTCATTTTCATGTATAAATAATATTCATTATCATAATATTTCACATAAAACTAACAAATTAAATTATCATCTAGAAGTCAAAACGTAACATATTTTTATGCAGCGTAGTTCTACGAGTAGCTTAGTAGAAATATAAAAGAGGTGGTATGGGCAACTTTACTTTCGGCCAGTAGGAAACTGCTTGTTCAGATAATGAACAATAATCTATCCACACAATGATATTTTTCAGTTGATAGTTATTGCTGTGAGACTGTTGTCTTGAATAAGTTACAACTGCATAATGAGATTACGTGAGCGTGGTAATTTTCATGTATTATCTTTATAAATACTTTGATTTTTTCAATTATCAAAAGATTTCATTAAGTTGAAGTGAAGTCTTTCTGAGACATTAATATACTAAATAAGAGTCATGAATTCAAGATAAGGCATTCGGAGAGAAATCCTCAAGCACGCAAAGCTCTGCTCGGTCGCATCACATGAGCAGACACCACTCGTTGGCAATTTTCTGGCTGAAAACAGATTTGGGTGTGATTGAACATGAAGCACCTCACTGACCATCAAGTAAAAATTAAATGTTAGTGTCAATTGGTGCAAGAATTTCGAGAAATCGAGTCAGATTTAACCCCACACCGATGGACGTCTTAGAAGAGAAAATTTCAGCTGAGGAATAAAACAAAAAACACGCCACAGCAACACTCACTTACCTGGACGGGGTCAAACCGGTGATCATGAAGGCCGGTGGCCTGGGCATGCGGCTTTCATTGCACTCAGAGGGTGCGCCTGCCTAACATCTCCCCAAGTGGGAGAGTGTACGTCATAATTTGTGGCAGTGGGGGCTTGCGTTCGCGCAGCCCCTAACCAATTTCTCAACAAGCTTTCTGTCCTAGGTTCATGTAGATCAGGAACTTTACCTTACTCTTAGTTAGTTTTTCATTACAAAATTAGTAAGAATATGATCCACTTAGTATGTGGTTTGGGTCGGTATTTTTTTAATACTTGGTGAGCATAAATTATCTGAAGATATCATTGGATAACTAAGATGACAAAGCCTAGTTGACGATAATCTATAGCACAAACCACACCAATGTTGTACTGATACTTTACATGAAGTAATATTAGCGTTGAGGATTTTAAGAAAATGTTTGCCGCGCATGGAGAAATCAGTACGTTCTGCAGTTGTTGACGGACTCAATCTGAGCACTTACTTCCAACAGCCATACAACAAGCATTTCGGGACAAGAATCTTTGAGGCGATCACGAAATTCCTGCGGTCTTGACAGGCCGCCCAATCCAAACTGCTATTCCCACACAGCACATTTGAACGGATCTGAAAAAATTGAAATGAGCGGCTGAACTGTGACTTGAGATAAGAATATGATGCTTCATGATGTGTTTCAAGGTGTTATATCTTCCTGCGCGACAGGCAGGCTCTCTATGCTCTATCACGTAAATATTGGAGTTTAATTGGTAAGCTTGACTGACCTGTCTAAAATCTTCTGGCTTGAGATTCAATTTTACACAACAGCAAAAAAGGCGTATGCCTCTTATGTACAACGAGCACACGATCTTCTTTAGTAAAAGGCGAAAGAATAGTTAGCTATGTGATCATTGCAAAGCTGATTAATGTGATTCAATTGGAATCATATACAGAGGCCTGCATATCTCTACTTGCTAATGTTGTCGATGTGGGTTGTTGCAAATAAATCCAGAAATTGTGATCGAACGAAATATATATATCAAAAGTTTAAGTTTGATGGTGGCAGACATGCTTAGTAATATACCAAAAATCAAATTATTTTATTTGGTGGCTCAACATTTGTATTTCAAGGAAAAGGGAAGACGTGAATCACTTAAATTTTCAAGGAACTCATTTGTAACATCCCAATGAAACCTTCAACGCCCAATTGCCGACTGGGCAATGGGATACTCTTTAAGGTGCTTCAGGATGGTCTGACTCTTCTTATAACTGAGAGTTGGCTACTAATTTGCAATGAGGTATTTGTTTGTTTTCAGGCTAATAAAGTAAGAAGCAGGTTCAATAAACAACTCTTTCAAGTCCCAAGTGATGCACTGCTCTTTGTGAACTGCAAGCCATAGATGCATGATCGGGTCTTCTGGATAAAATGAAAAAAGAAAAGAAAAAAAAAACTACTATTTTCAGCTGTATTAATTACACATTTGCACCACTATTTTCAATAATAACGGACCCAACACCCCAACACTCATCTTCCTTCACCCCCTCAAGCTTAGTGGCATGACGAAAATTCATGATGCTAAGCTTGGAACAAAGTTGGGCTAGATGATCAGCTGAAAGCGCTTTGGTAAAAAGATCAGTCGGTTGAGAAGCATATGGAATGTGTTGAGGAGCTATGAAATGAGATGTCACATGATGCCGGATGGCATTACAATCAAGTTCCACATGCTCGGTCCTTTCATGGAAAACAGGGTTGCGAGAGATGTGTATTGAAGCTTGGTTGTCACAGTAAAGAGAAATTGGGACAGTTGAAGGAATACCAAGGTCACGAAGAAGACCAGAAATCCATACAAGTTCACAGCAAGTATTGGCCATAGAAGGATACTCTGACTCAGCAAAAGAACGAGATATGGTGGGTTGCTTTTTGGAGCGCCATGAGACAAGAGCATCGCCACAGTAATAGACCGTCGAGTAACTGGACATGCAGCCCAATCTGGATCACAGAAGGCTGAAAGCTGCAGAGATGAGCGAGCGGAGAAAAATAGACCTTGTGCAGGAGCAAGTTTCAAATATCAGAGAAGATGATGTGCAGCTTGTAAGTGATATTGATTTGGAGCTTGCATAAACTGACTCAGGGTATGTACAACATAGGATAAATCAAATCGTGTAGTAGTAAGATAGATGAGACGACCAATAAGACGTCGATATGTTGTTGGATCAAATAAAGGAGCTGCAGTGGACAAGCTAAGACGATGCCTGGTATCAATGGGAATTCCAGATGGTTTGCAGTCAAGCATGCCTACATCAGTCAAAATGTCCATGGCATATTTGCGTTGGCTTATAAACATGTCATCTGCAAAAAGAACAACTTCCAAACCCAATAAATACTTTATGAAACCAAAATCTTTGATCTGGAAGTGAGTGTGAATAAACTGTTGGATGGCGATCATCAAGGAATTAGAAGTCCCAGTTAGAATAAGATCATCAACATAGATTAGAAGGACAACAAAATTAGTTGCACGGGTAAGAGTGAACATTGAATAGTCATGAAGACTTTGTACGAAGCCATAGGCCAGAAGAGCATCTGTGAGTTTGGAGTACCACTGCCGTGAAGCTTGTTTCAGTCCATATAGACTTTTGTGAAGCTTATAGACTTGTCCTTGCGTCTTAGCATGGTGATAGAATCCAGGAGGTAATTGCATATAAACATCCTCATGGAGATCACCATGGAGAAATGTATTATTGACGTCAAAGTTGAAATATTGGCCAGTTGCGAGCTGCTGCTAGATCAATGACCACTCTGACAGTTGTCATCTTAACCACAGGTGTAAATGTTTCATGGTAATCGACTTCCATTGAGTAAAACCTTTAGCAACAAGTCTCCTTTGTACCTTTCAATGGAACCATCAGAATGATGTTTGATCTTGTATACCCATTTGCAACCAATGAGAAATTGATTGATAGGAAGATCAACTAAACTCCAGGTATGATTCAATTCCAATGCATCAATCTCTGCCTACATAGCTTGGAACCAAACTGTTTCTCTGGTCCCTTGTACATATGATCGTGGCTCAGTGGAGGCTGATAATTGGAGTGCAAATTTTGTATATTCTTATGAACATTTATCATAGGTGACATACTTGAAAATAGGATAAGGAGTTAAATGTCTATTAACGTGACAGTCTAAAATCTAACAGTCTGTCCTTTATTTGGTGATGATGATAGTTCAGACCGCAATTGGTTAGAGAGCGGTAATTCAAGACCCTTTTAAAATTTTTTCCTAATTTTTAAGACATGAGATTTGAAACTCATGACATTGAAAGTTACCTGACCACAAACAATTATTTATGATGTAATTGGCCATCATTGTCTACCCATTTGCAACTAATGCGAGAAGCAAAGAGTGTGTTCAGTCTATCTTCATATAGAGATGTAATTGCATCTTGCCCAAACTCATTCGCAAGGGTCCATATCTATTTCATTTGAATTTGAAATACGATCGAGACTCAATATTTCAACACGATAGAACCCAAGACCACGGACTCATTAGACTCAAATTGATTTTCTAAGTACTCAACAATCAAATAAAAAATAAATAAAAGTTATTTTATTAAAAAATAATTATGAAAAATTTATGTTTTATATTTAACTTTATTTTAAAATAAAATATTTTAAAAAATATTTTTTATTTTCTATTATATGTATTAAAATATGAGACTTTTTATATAAACATATAGGAGGTACTAATTTATGTTATGTATTCAATAAAATTTACATATGATCTAAAATATAGTGAAATGATTTGATTTGGTTTGGTTTGAATTTAAAAAAATTCAAAATTAAATCGAACAATTAATAGTCAATTTTTTGAAAATTGAAACCATAGTTGAACAACTATCACCACAAACTAAAGTGAACCTGTTCAGTTCAATTCAATTAATTGATTTATCGATTTTTATTTCACTCCTATATTTCAATTGAACTTCCACAAAAAATAATTGATAAGTATCACAGCCACCAAAAAATAGAATGGCTTTGACTGTAATTACTAATATGATTATGACACCGGTAAATTAGAAATTAATTAATAAACATAGTTATATTACAAAATATTTGGCAATTTACAATAAGTTAATAAAATATCAAAACCATTCATTTAATCAAAACACCAGATTTTAATAAAAACCACCCTATTTTTTTACTGATTGCACCTTTGCTTGGCAGCGGGGGCTTCTTCCCATCATTGACATGCCGCTGAAGGCCTGTTGTTAAAGATAATAGTGTAAGAGTTTATTATACTTTCTTCGTCATGATATACACATAGTTTACGATTAAATTGAGTAAATTAAAGTGATATTCAATGTCAGCGGTTGGATGAATTTAATAGATAAGAATTTTATGTATTTTTACAATTTTGCATAAAAGATAGAATTGATGAATTACTACTGATGTAAAATTACTTTTTATTAATTATGATAACGAAATCATCAATGTTTAACTTTTTAAGATAGTTCTAAATATTAAATAAACATTAAAAATTGATAAGTAAAAAGTGGATAAAAAAATTCGATTAAATGACATGTAAAAGATAAGAGAGAATATAAATTAAGGCGTCATTTTCAAATAAATAATCGAAAATCATAATTTCAATTCAATTTTTAAAAAAAATCCAAATTTTGGCATCCGGAAACAAAAACAATGAATAAAATTGGCATGTGACTTTGAGCCACACCCACCATTCGGCTTCTGACAGACTGATCTCTTCTATGACCTGACTAATGAATGATCCATGTGCACCTTAGATATCAGGTCCTGTCACAAATGCTGTTTTTTCAAATATTCTTTCGATCACTTGCTCCCACATTTCCATTTCCATCGAGAATACCTACTCGATCAAACTCTCCTTCTCTGAGAACTCCTTCCCTGAAACCACATCTTAGCCTCCGCTCATGCTCAATACGATTGGCCCGAATTCAAAAATCCTACGATAAAGGTACAAAGATAGAAAGAGTCACTCAGATCATCTCATCATCCTCGCCCATAAAATTCGGTGCGCATTTCTTTCAGGGCACAAAGCTTAAGCTTTACACATAGATATTGCGTCAATGAACTGAAGACAGAGATAAGAGACTTAGCTTTGTTATGATCGACATATATTATTGGAAACATCCATGGAAATTGAAAGGTGCCTAAAAGAAACAACTACATGATTTAAAACAAATAGTCTGACACGCGACTGAAGATAAATTTTTGCAGTCTTTTTTTGCTGACCATAAGAATGGGACTGCCGATGTTTCCAAGCCCGATGGTTATAATAATGGAGGAAGTTGAATCGGAGAAGATGAAGTAGCTGGATAGTTGTTGCTTCATGGGTTCCAGACAATGGTGGTGTAGGCAATCAAAGAGGTGACCGTGTAAGGGTCCATGTTGGATGCCGGCCTCCTGTCCTCAAAGTAGCCCTTCCCTTCTTTCTCCGTGTCTCGCCCAACTCTGATGGACGCTCCACGGTTAGCCACTCCCTGTACCGATCAGAACAATCAGACACAGTCATCAGCTTGGAGTTGGGGTATGAAAAAAGTGGAGTAAGTGAATAAGAAAGAAGACTCTTGCAAAGGGCCTGTGATTTTTACCCATTTGAATGTGTTGATGTCTGCTGTCTCGTGCTTTCCAGTCAGACGACGCTCGTTACCCTCGCCATAAGCTGAAATGTGCTCCTTGTGCCTCAGTCCGAGTTTCTCAATGGCCTTCTTGATAACTTCGTAGCCTCCCTCCTCACGCATCGACTTGGTGCTGTAACAAAGGACCGCATTAGATGAGCGTGAGTCTCGAAAACCAGTATTTTAAGAAACATGGTACTTAAAAGGCCATATAACTCACCTGTAGTTTGTGTGAGCACCAGCACCATTCCAATCACCCTTGATGGGCTTCGGGTCGAATGAGACTACAACTCCAGCAAGCTCGGTGATCCTCTGTTAACAAAGAGAGCAATCGGAACAAAAGTTAGGGATAAATGAAACTGGAATATTCAGAACATAATTCAAAAGTTCCAAATACAAACATGTGTCAGTTACCTCTAGAATGTAACGGGCGACCCAAACCTCATCGCCAGCTGAAATGCCAACAGATGGACCAACTTGAAATTCCCACTGAAAAAGCACACATTTACAGAGAAAAAAAGTTCAGTTTAGGGTCAGCCGGACAGGGAAGTTAACGAGTTGGTGATCGAGATCTGGCACAGGTTTACCTGGCCAGGCATGACTTCGCCATTGATACCGCTGATGTTGATGCCAGCGTACAAGCAAGCCTTGTAGTGCGCATCAACAACATCCCTACCAAAGGCTTTGTCAGCACCAATACCACAGTAGTATGGTCCCTGGACAAGTATAGATCAAGATCACACTTAATAGTGAACCAATAAAAACAAACTCTCCTTAGACACTAAATATTCTTGAGGGGACACAGTCCATCACATTGACGGTGTCCATGCGAGTCCACCCAAGAATCACTCTTACACACCTACTAGCACATGACATCATATTCACTGATTGAAGATCTGATTATCTATTGACTGAAATTTCTCTAGACTGAAAAACAACAATCAAGAGAGTGAAGTCACAGGCACCACAGCAACCTAATCTAATTTAGATTAGAGTATAAATTTAATGATCATAAGAGTGTGATAATTGGCGTTAGTATCAAACTGAATGCTTAGGAGAAAAGGGAACACCTGTATATGATCATGAAACAAGATTCTAAAATACTATTGTGCATAGAAAACTCCAAGATCCATGACTAATGTTTTGAGTCAACTGATCTATGGTGGATCAGATCTGGATACCTGAGGACCAGGGTATCCACCAACTGGCCATCCAAGAGGCCAAGCCACATCCTTTTGCAGCAAAGTGTATTCCTGCTCAATCCCATACCTGTTTTCCCATAACAAAAGGTTACGAACTACACCCAATCATCATAATCGAAGTCACTAGTAAGAGCAGCACTCTCACCATGGCACCTCAGCTGCCACCTCAGGCTTGCTGAAGATCTGCGCCGCTTCAAACCTCTTGTTGGTGGGGATGGGCTCACCTGCGGGTGTGTAAGCGTCGCACATCACCTAGCACCGGAGCCACTCACCCAGATCAACAACCAGTCAACAGAAGTTCAAGATCCAGTCAGAACACGACTCACCAGGATGTTGTTCCCCTTCCTGAACGGATCCTTGAATATAGCTTGCGGGCTACAAACAAGCAAAGGTGAATCTAATCGAACTGCTATAAGCCAAAACCAACTATTCTTCAGAAGAAGAAGAAAAGGAACTCACTACAAAATCACTTCGCTGTCCTCCCCTGGAGCCTGGCCCGTGCTAGAGCCGTCGTAGTTCCATTTCGGCAGATCAGCGGGGCTGGAAAACGGCTTGTCAATGGTCTGCGAAAAGCGCCAAAACAAGGACGGACACAGAGTCAACGACACCCACAAATCTAGCAACGATATTCTTTCACGAGGAGGAGGAGTAAATCCGAGGAACGTACCCTGGCCTTGCTCCTCAAGTCCATACCCGATCCGCCAATCCTGCAAAAAGTCAAACATGGCTCGGCATCAGTGAGCATCAAAACGACCCCTGAATCAAAATCTGAACAAAGCATCCTAATGGGTAATCTTGCAGCAGGACTAAGACTCAGTCTGCGGTGTTCTGGGAAGACGGTACCATATGTACTCAGCAATGACTTTCTTGCTGTCGGAGATGTCAAGGTTGATCAAATCTTGGATGAGCGACATGATGAGAGGAGAGGAGAGAGCACTGCGTTCTCTGGCGGGTGTGATATTGATGAAGAAGGTGTGGTGTGGTGCTTGCTTTATAGATTGGAAATCAGCGTGGAAATTGTAAAACAAGTTATTTAGTATTTTGATAAAATATATGATTACGAGGACAGATTTTCGTCCTTTTCAGTTCTCTTTCATGCTCTTCCTTTTTAAAGCAACGAAAAATAAAATTAAGGAATCAGAGATTCCTTCCCATTCCATAATCGAATTTAATTTCAAGCCCTTAAATAATTTTCTGTTGGGGGAAATTATTAAAATTTTAATTAATTGATAATTGACACATATATGTATAAATAAATAAAAATATTTATAAATTTATTTATTTTGTGTAAATTTACATGGTATAAAATCACTTCAATTTTATTTAATACTGTTATGACCGTAAACTAGCAGGCATGCATCGCATCTATATCCTTCCATAATTTCTCTTTCGTTTCTTTTTTTTTCGGTTTTCCTTTTTCTTTGTATATAATTAAAAATAGTTTTTTAAAGATATTATTTTAAGGTTATAGATTCGTTTAACATTTTATGGTAATGAGTTATGATTATCTTTAAGGGAAAACTAGATAAGAGGATTATTTCTATTTATATATTTCATATTATAAATTAAGTTATCTGGATTATAAATTAAGTTGCCGAAAGAATTGTGATTTATCCAGAGGTTTTGGTTTCTAACCAAAAGCGCATGCCATTAATAAGTTGTGAGTATTACTAGCACTAAAAAAAATCATATTAATAATTCTCGAAGGAGAAATATAATACCATTAATTATAAATAATCAAGTAATCTAATAAAATGATTAATATCATTTTTAATAATGATATTTATATTTTAAATTTGAAGCTTTTTTTTATGGGCCGACTTGCGTGCACCTTCAACTTATTCTTACTTATGCGGTACCACTAAGACTCGAACTCACGATTTGAGAATTATTAGACAACACCTCAAACAATTAGATCAATACCTGATTCGTGTAGGAAGCTAATTCAAACCTAGATAATTATGAATTCTGAATCAATACAATTTATTCATTCAATCCAATTCATGATAGAGAGATAGTCTCCTCTATTCTATGAGTTAATTTATAATTGTCAAAAGAGTTATTATAGAAGAAGTTATTCTTTCTTGTATCCAATTTTCACTATTTTTATAATTTCTTAGATTTTGTTTGATTTAGAAAAAGTTGGAAAAAAGAAAAGAAAAATAAGAGAAGTATTTCATATTTGTTTTATGGAAAGTTGAGGGAAAATTTAGATTGAAAATTATAAAGAAAATTAGGTCCAATTAAAGAATACTTATACTTAATTTAAATTTTTCCGTTTCTAAACAAACAAGTAGCCAAATAGGGGTGGTGTTCACTGTTCCAAAACCGGATTAGACCAGATAGGAATCAGAATTTAACAAATTTTGCGCCCATCATTCAGTCCCAAAATAAAATGAATTTGATGAAAAGACGGTAGAATCGAGTTGTGAGGTGAAATATATTAATATTAGACAGAACGGAAATCCAAACAAATTTGTGTGAATAGTTGAAAAATACATTTGGAAATTGGAATCATTAAATATAATAAAATACGTATTTAAAGGTATATATATGAACCACACAAATATTGAAAGTTGATTCCAGTAATTTAGATGGTAGGTGAGTGGGGTAGGTGGACACCTAAACCAGTAATTTTACATCACCAAATTTTCAAATTAAAAATGTAGAAAAATAAATTGGGTTTGGAATTGGTTCTAGCTGGTAATGAATTAATTATATGCTTGGTTGGTTCGGTTTTGTAAATATTTTTATATTGGTTTAACATAAATTCGTTACTTTCAATTATATTTCTGGAAATTTCATTATTTTTATTGAAAAACTGTGATTCACTTCCACATACATCTATTGTTGGATTTATGATACTCGCTATATCCTCTTTTATATGTCATTTCACCAATTTTTTTGTCCACTTTTACTTGTCACTTACAATTTTTAATACATGTTTAATATCATTAAACAGTAAACATTAATAACTTCTTTAATAATCAACAATAAAAATCATACACCATCAGTAATAATCTATCAATTATACTTTTTGCATGAATTTTTTTAAAAAAACACCAACCACCCACTCATTAAATTTATTCAATGACTAACATTAACATTAACTTCACCTTAATCTACTCAAATTAATCTTAAACTACATACTCCCTCTGTCCTCTTTTACATGTCACTTAACCGAATTTTTTTGTCCACTTTTACTTGTCACTTAACAATTTTCAATGCGCATTTAATGTCAACAACTATCTTAAAGTGTCAAACATTAATTACTTCATTATCATATTCAATAAAAAATATATTCTCCACCAGTGATCATCTACCAATTTTACTTTTTGCACGAATTTTTTTATAAAAACATCAACCACCCACTCATTAAATTTGTTCAACCGCTAGCATTAACTTCACCTTAATCTACTCAAATTAACCGTAAACGACATGTATTAGAGGACAGAGGGAGTATATAAGAGGACGGAGAGAATATGTTGGAATCTTCTTCATATATTTTTTTAATCTAAATGCAAGATGCAGAATTTTGAATTCCAGAATCCTATGTGAATGAGATTTTTAATGTATTTGCCTTTTGACTTTTTTTATTTACAAAAAAAATTAGGAAAAGAAAATTGAGAAGAAAACATTAAAAATTATACGTCTGATTTAGGAGAGATTAGAAAATTTAGATTGAAAACTATAAAAAAAATTATTTAACTAACATATTTTTCACATAAATTTTCACTTCTAAACAAATAAAATAAGTAAAATAAAATTCATAAAATATACATTTTCCTCTCATTTTTTCATTTAGCGTGGTTTCATTTAAACAATACTGGGTTAAAATTTCATCATTGATAAAAGGGGGAAAAAATTAAAACGGGCAATGAATTGTCGCCGCTTTTATACTTTCAGTTCGTACTATCAAAATTATATAAAAAAAATATGATAAAATTTTCTAGACTAATTTAGGATGTGATATTATATTTGACTCATTAAAATCGGTTGTTCTTATTACTTTGTTCATAATTAAGGTCAGTTCAGTATGAAAAAAAATCGTATAATGTGGACAACATAGTTTTAGCTCATAAATCTAATTCTAATAGTGTTATTAGTTGGAACAAAATACCGTATCTTAGTTTCTCTTGCATTTTTATGGCTTAACTCCATAAGATGTTCATGATAAAAATTAAATTTGCAACAAGCAATGATACATTATTATTTGTTAAGTAGCACACTACATCAACAATTTACACCATTATAATATTTTTTAAAAATAATGCTTAACTTTTTGAAAAATAATATATTATGATAAAGAAAGAAAGTAATTTAATTCATATCGAGCTTTCATTAAATCATATGTTTTTAGTTTTACCAAATTGTATTTTAAATAACTTATATTCAAAATTCAAATAATTTAATTTATTTATGCATATTTAGGAGACTTCAACACCGAAAGTCTAGCAACCAATCAAAATAGGGCAAATCCAACTAACCAATAGTAACATCCACCGAATCCATGCGTGGAGGACCAATCATACGTCACGCATCTAACAATTAAATTGGAGCCAAACAGCTGCTTCAATCTCGTTGGTGAATCGGCACACATTTTCACAACAACAATTGGAAGGAAAAATCACCGCACGTCATCTTATCAGAATCTATTTTATTTATTTTTTTAAATAATTTTAATGTATATTCTCTCTACCCTCTAATACATGTCGTTTAATATTAATTTGAGTAAATTAAGATGAAATAAATGATAGCGGTTGAACAAATTTAATGAGTGGTGGTTGGTGTTTTTTTTTTAATTTGTGCAAAAAGTAAAATTGATAGATTATTACTGGTGATGAATGATTGTTTTATTGATTATGATAAGAAAGTGATTAATGTTTGACGTTTTAAGATAGTTGTTGATATTAAATACGCATTGAAAATTATTAAGTGACAAGTAAAAATATACAAAAAAAATCGGTTAAGTGACATGTAAAAGAGGACAGAGGGAGTAATTAGTTTATATAACTATTTTAAAATTCAAATAGTAGTTAACAAAGTTCTCAACACTATTATAAATTCTATAGAAATAAGGCAGCAAAATTTGTAACACTATAACAATTTATCTTCTATCAATAGAATTTAATTATATTCGTATATTGTTTTTTTTTAATCAGATAAGAGACATACTTTTTTTTTATTTTTAATAATTAAAATGATCGATATGTATTGGGGACCAGTAATCCTTGGATTTTGGAAGTTCGATTATCTGTCTCCCAAGCCCCACAAAAAACAAATAGACATTTATGGTTATTATTGCAGCATTATCCAAAAAAACATTGCATGAAAAAACAAATGGTGATCCACTGGCTTTAAACCAGCCACAAATATTCGCATCCTAAAGCTCTCCAATCCACTCTTCCTCGCCAAGAGCCAGATCGGCAGATCCCCACTTCCCAACCCTCTAAGGATTAGCTAATATAAACCACACATCATCGTAACTCTCCTTGTCCTGATATACATGTAGTTTAAGATTAAATAGAATAAATTAAAGTGATACTTAATGTTAGCGGTTGAACGAATTTAATAAGTAAGAAGTTAAAGTATATTTTTAAAATTTTGTGTCAAAAATATAATTGATGGATTATTACTGGTGTATAATAGTTTTTCATTGATTTTTATAATAAAATTATTAACGTTTGACTTTTTAAGATACTTGTAGATATTAAATACACATTGAAAAATATTAAGTGACTAGTAAAACTGGATAAAAAAATTTGGTTAAATGACATGTAAAAAAGACAGAGAGAGTATGTGTCATTTAGTAAGTTGGTGTCCCAAACAAGGAAATATATGGAGAGTTTATTTTTATTTTTGGGAGAAGCAGCTATGGGGTGAAACTTTTATAAGGTTTATGTAAAGGATCAGATAAAAAAAATATAATTTTATTATTAATTCTTTTTCAGTTTAGGTATTTCAGGATTTTAGTGTTTTAGAATACAAGAACTTTTAAAATTTGCAGATTTTTAGAATTTTACGATTGCAGGGCTTATAAAGTTTCCACTTAGGGGTTAGGGTTTTTTTTTTATTTTAGAGTTTAGATTTTTAAACTTTTTAGGTGTTAGTGTATTAAGAAATATGTCATGAACATCATAAAAACTTAAAATGAAAAAAAAAATCATAATGATATTGTTTTGCCAGATTCTTAAAGTGTCACTTTATATCCATTAATCATAAATATTTTTATCTCAAATAACCTTAATTTTTTTTTATTGTCATTGAGATTCAAACTCGTGACGGGAAAGATAAGAATTCCCCCCGAGCTCTTATCACCTGATGAGTGAAACTGGTCTCGATTAATTGATCTTCAGTTTGCTGAATGGATTAGATTGTGATGATTTGGATTCTTGGCATATAATCAAAGAGATTTAGTGTTTCAACTCCCACTTAAACGCAAATTTATAAACTAGTTTGGCGGTGGGAAAGAAGTTATGTGTCAAGGTTTTCTGTGTAATCAGTGCTTAATTTAATAAAAATGTATACTCCCTCCGTCCTCTATTACATGTCGTTTAAGGTTAATTTGAGTAAATTAAGGTGAAATTAATGTTAGCGGTTAGACAAATTTAATGAATGGGTGGTTGATGTGTTTATAAAAAAATTCGTGCAAAAAGTAAAATTGGTAGATGATTACTGGTGGAGAATGTATTTTTTATTGAATATGAGAATGAAGTTATTAATGTTTGACATTTTAAGGTAGTTGTTGACATTAAATACGCATTGAAAATTGTTAAGTGACAAGTAAAAGTGGACAAAAAAATTCGATTAAGTGACATGTAAAAGAGGACAGAGGGAGTATATGTTTTATTTGATTATAACACTTACAAAATGTCTACATGTAGTATTTAAGTAGTTTTTTTTATTAATATACATAATTCAAACACACACCTCTGGCTCTGATTTCGTAAACAATAATGAATATTGTAAACAATACAGAATAGGGTTTCACTAGACACTTTTGCCGACCAGTGTGTAGACATTGTTTTCTTGTGTTAGAAAAATATAATATGAATATTTGGCATCATATTTAGTGGGGGAGACGTACCAGTCAAGAGCTGCCGCTGCTGTACGGATTTTTATTTCATAATAGAAAACATAAGCATCGGTGGCATC
>NQLW01000095.1:6183985-6198006 GCA_002312845.1 Kalanchoe fedtschenkoi
GACTAATGGAATCCTACGCAGGCCGCAAATTTAGAATTTGCTCAGGAAATGAAGTGTGCGTAAGGATATAGTAGAAGTTAGTGTCATTAGTGGCGTATAATTGACATCAACCATTTCTAGAAACACATGACTTCTATCTACTAAAGCTGAGCATTATTCCATATAGACTTCTAGAGTTAGCAGACGACTTACAATTCAAAGGAAAAACGGGATATTGCTGTATTTATGGAATAATATGGATTAGGGGTTCAATGGCATTTCTCCTCCTGCAACTTTGAGCTGATTTTGGTTTTGAATAAGCTTATGGCTTTTAAAACTTAGCATTATTCCATATATGGTTTTTTGGGTATTGTATGATAATTTTCTGGTTATACGCTGAAGTGCACGTGAATTGATCTGCAGTGAATAAAAACATCGGTATTAAGGTGAAAGGGATGTGTGACCCTTGATTAAAAAAATAAATAGCGCGCGGTTTTTTTGGGAACATGATTCACAAATCTACGGAATGAAATTTTCAGAAAACTGCAGTGAAAATGTCGAGATCTTCGAAATTTCTATTAGGTGATAGAATATTTCTTTAAGCCAAACATATTTAATAATAATAATAATAATCTTGACAAACCCTACTTTTCTAGAAACATAATCTCAGTTATCTATGGGACAGTATCTGTAACCATCACATGTCGTAGTATTATTCTAACACACATGATAAATAGTGGGATCAGATGGCATCTCAAGCCTACAACTAATGAAAAAAATCAGACGGAAATATGATGGATGCCAATATTACAAAATCAACTGTTGATGATGGAATCTCGATGCATAAATAATCATGATAATTAAAGTCAGCTTGCCAAACGTACACTTTATTCTTTCCCCCATTTTTTTGACATATTTGATGTTGCTGGTACTACTCACGTCTAAAACGATGGGCGCGCGGCAAGCAGGATTTGCATCAGAATACTTCAATGACCTTGTCTTTCTTAGTACTTTTTTTTAATTTTTTTTAATTATATAGTTATGACGTGGTTGAGATGCACACTTTTTTTCCGATAAATTTTTAGAAATATTTTTTCTGTGAGCCAACTTTCACACTCCCTCAATAAAATCTGCCGTGTGCGAATCTCGTCTTCTTTCTCCTTCGTTGTTGTCTGTTACTCCCGCCGTCCTGATATACATGTCGTTCAAGGTTAAATTGAGTAGAGTAAGATGATATTTAATGCTAGCGGTTGAACGAATTTGATAGGTAACGATTTAATGTTTATTTTTAAAATTTTATGTAAAAGGTAGAATTGATAGTTTATTACCGGTGTATAATTATTTTTTATTGATTATGTTAATGAAATCATTAATGTTTGACTTTTTAAGATAGTTGCAGATATTAAATATGCATTGAAAAGTGTTAAATGACTAGTAAAAATGGACAAAAATATTACATTAAGTGACATGTAAAAATGCACAGAAGGAGTATTTAGTTTCTTCTTACAAACTCTTCTTCCATGCCTTTTTTTTTTCTTTCCTAACTATGTAATGGCTTCACTGTTTCGTATTAGCAAATATCACCATGTTACACCAATTTACTTTGTTCATATTAGATTTGACTAATCATGTTTTGTTAATTTAGCTTAATAATATTAAACACTTTAATTTGATTGAGGAAATGAAAATTGACCAGTATTTGAGAATGAAGAAAATTCATGTTTTGTTACTTCATATATATACAACAAATGGTGTAGATATAGATTTCTTGACGTAGGATTTTTGAAGGAGACGACATTCCAATCTCTCCGGCACCTCTTGTGATTGAGATTGAGTTTTCATAGTTTTGTCATACAATAATTTTATTTTGGATCTTTTATGGAGTCAAATAATTTTCTTTTTTTTTAAAAAAAATTGCGCTCTAAAGTTGAATTGGTTGTGAGGTGGATCACCAAAATACAATTTGATTATATCGGCTGTAACGCTTGTAAAATTTTTAAAAGAATGGAAACACAGTCACTGGAGCCGCATGAATAGTTAAAACTTTTAAAATTAAATAGTAATATTATAAATGACAATATTAAAATGAGTAAAATATGAAAACATGTTCAATTATTTTATCTTCTTCAAATACGGTCTGAACTAACCGAAATGTAATAAAAAAAGAGCGATGAAAAAGAAATTAGACTAATTTAGGATAATACTTAAGGGCAATTTTTTTGATTTATTAAGTACAACAAATCTAATTAAATTTATTGAGAATTAGAGAAGATTAAGTATGAAAAAAACATCATCTAGTCTAATGGATGATCACACGATATAGCATACAAATTTAATTCTTATAATAATATTATTTTAAGAATGAAATTGTAAATTTTTTTATAGAATCAGTTTAATTTTCTCGCACACTTTTCGACAATAGAAGAGTTTGAATTCTAATTGAAAAAGTGATAGTTCAAATTATCTAATTATCTGTCCCTAATTATTTTTTCTCGCACCCTTTTAGATTTTTTTAATTAAAATTGTACATAGTGAAATTAGACTTTTTTTCAAGAGTAACTTTTTTATACAATTTTATATCAATAGTGTCTTACCTTTTGGTTTGGTTTCAGCAATACGCTATCTTTTCATTTCTGCTGGTAACACCATCAGATTAGGATAGTAAATCCGCTAGTACGAACCACATATTGCACATGTCAGGCTACCGGCCATGTGTGGCAATCCACATATATAGGCTGTGACAGATCAATTTGCTGGTATGAATAACAGATTTCTCTGTTAAGCAATCCATTATTACTATTAACAGATATCTCATATCTAAAATTATAAAAAAAATCAACTAATAATAAATAGAGAATAAATTTCCCAATATTTTCTTTTTTTTCTTTTCCAAATTGAGAATGCGGTTGTTTCCAATTAATAGATCTTATTTGTTATTTAATTAAATAAAGAATCAGGAAATCATTTGAAAAAGAAAATTGGATAATAATGAGATAAATAATCAGATAGAAAATCAACCGGTAATTAATCGAGAAACAATTAAAAATAGGAAACAAATATTCAGATTCAAGTCCGTCTTTAATTTAGGTTTGATTAATTGGAAACAAGTGCATTCTTGATTTGGGAAACAAAAGATAGGAAATAAATGATTTTTAAACTTTATTCTTGATTTTGGTATCAATCAACTACTTATTTTTCAAATTTAATTTCCATAAAAAAAACCCTCTTAATTTTTTTTTGCGATTTCACTATTCGCTAGTAGTAGTTGCGGATTTCTTATGAAACAAATTTGGATTTAGTACCCGTGGATTGCTCTGTCACAATCTGACAACATGATCGGGTAGCTTGACATATGCAATTCATGGTTCGTACCAGCGGATTTACTATCTCAATCCGCCCGTAAGAAATGAAAAGATAAAATATTATTGAAAACAAATCAAAAGATATGATAATATTGATAAAAAACTATGAAAAGAAAATCTTCAAAAAAAAAATCATGAAGTTATCTCTCACATATTTGCAATGGCAATAAAATAATATTCAGGACTGAGTTCTGCGCACGCACAGCCCAATTGAAGGCCCGTCGGCCCATCTGCGTTCTGCGTACTTCTGATAGCGTGCTGACGTCACCAATCCTGGTGTCCGAGATTCAAACATCAAACTGTTCTGTTTCGTCCGCCAGTAAAGATACGGAGCTCCAACTGAAATCCACCGGTTGTTTTATCTTTTGAAAACTCGAGGATTCCACTTCTCAGGAGTGGTAGATTTTCTTTGCTTCACGAACTTCTGTGCATTCATATGAAATGGAGGTAAATTGTTTCATTGCAAGGTCATTTTCATTACGGAGTTGAGTCTGCCACATGTTTGAATAAATGACTAGGAGACTTCTGTTTCGACTAAGATTGTTGGTTGATGTATTTGGGGTTTTTTCTATTTAGATGTGAAACTTGGATGCTCATGAGCCCTGAGAAAAATGGCTGATTTGTAATCCTCTTTGAACCGGTTTGTAACACATGGTAGCCTAACTGGCAATGGATGATGTATGATTTCTGTCGTCTAGTTCAGTGGATGTTAACTCTATGGTTGATGATTATGCAAGATGAGGAAATCAAATAAATGTGGCATTATTATTTCACATATTTTTCTTCTTGATTTTTTTTCTTGCTTAAGGTATTAAACACCTTGCGCAAGCTCACAATTCTTGAATGCTTAAACTTATCGATCTAGCAAAAGAATTCTATTCTGAGGCTAACCTTTTTGAGGTATATCAAGTGAAAAGTGTGGGGAGCTTTGTGAATTTTTGCCTTCTGAAGGTTAAGCTTCCTTGGTGGTTTAGTTTTAGGTTGTAAAATAAGAGGTCTCCTTTACTGAGTAAGATGTGTTGGTGTTTTAACACGGAAATATAACACACATAAATGCCTGTGGAAAAGACGATTAGGGTGGAGAATAATAGTCTTTTTAGGAACTCTTTTGGGACTGAGTTAAATGTGCGAACTTTTTGGGATGAAAAGTTCCTTTTAGCACGTTCTTAGCAATAGTTGTATCTTCTTTATCAAGATTAGCTGGTTATGGAAGTCCTATACCTAGATACGAGAAAAAGAACAATCAGCCCAGATACACCTTGCCACCTCCCCTCTCTGAGTTTGATATGATGTTCCTCTGTGAACGTTCTTTATTTTCATTTCTACATCATTGGAGAAAATCCTGATTATTTATTGCATGGTTATTTATTGATATCTATCAACGCTAATGATTCTTTCCCTGCCCAAACAGCACAACCACACCACCCTAACTCTGGGTACTATAATTATATGTTTTTTCTACTGTTTTTTTCTCGCACATTTCCTTTCCTGATCATTCTTGGCAACTTGAGTACTTTTTCAAACATGGATTTCAAGTAATTCACTATCAGTAGTTTTCGACTGTTTCACAGGATCTCCTTAATTGAAATGGAACTTTTTACTGCCTTGTTAGCTGTGGTGAAGATACGATGAAAATTTTCTTGTGAGGTGGCGTACACTGTTGAATTGCATCTGAAAGTCAGGTTGCTGGAGACTGTGGTAAGAATGTCCTTGAAATTCGAACATTTCCATCAGCCTCATCTGTTATTTATCTTAATGTTTAACTCACTATTGAATCACAATACTCAAAAAGCTGCAGATCCCGGTGAACATTCAGAGCTGACGAGGAAGATAAATACGGAGAAAGTTAACTGAACCAAATCAGTTAGCCGATACCGCTAACAGAGGACTAATACAGAGCTGTAACCAGGGATTGCAGAACTGGAGCTGTCACAATCCCAAGTGCGCCCTCGATAGATAGTCGCCACGTGACATTTTAAAAATCAAAATTTTTTAAAATCATTGGTAAATCAAAATTTTAAATCACGACTAATTTTAGTTTTTCAACTAGTTGTGTAGGGCTGTAACCGAGCGGATGTACTCGCGGCTGCTCGCGAACGAGATCGGTTAGTACATGGTCAAAGCTCGTTTGTTAATAAATGAATCGATCACGAACAACAATTATAAGTTCGTTTAATAAACGAGCCGAACATGAGCAAGTGGGTGTTCGGCTCATTTATGTTCGTGAACAAGCTCGATAAGAAGCTTGATCGAGAACTTACAGACTTAAGTTAGTTAGAATGTAACTCAAATTCAAACATGTCAATCTATCGTAGCAAGAGTTAGGAATTTGAAATTAGTGAAGATGGCTACAATAATTAATATAAATTCTGTGTAAAGTAAATGAAACGGTTGTAACTTATGTCTATTATTTGAGCCAAATATGAACAATGAGGTATTCGACTCGTTTATGGAATCGTTTAAAAGTTCAATTTAATCTCGTTTACAGCTCGTTTAGACTCCACTACGCATCTTTTTATAATTTTATAAAGTTACTAATCAATAAAGTAAGATTTTTTAATGAGTAGCTTATTTAAAACTCGTTCAAACTTGTTTAAATATTTGTTTATCATATATATTATATTTTATATTATATCAATCCAAATACTCGAGTAAAAGTCAAACTCGGCTCGAACTCCTCGACTTATTTTCACCCGTGTTAACTATTCACAGCAACATGAAGCTGAAGCCCAAAAGAGACGAGGAAGGCCCAAATCGGTATTGTCGGCTTTGAGTGCTCCCCAAGCATCTCTCATCTCGCGAGCCGACGACTCATCAAGCCGCCTGCCCTCTTTCTCTTTCTTCATCTCGCGGATTTGTCGCTCGTCCATCTGCGCTTCCGTCTCTTTAAATACCTCTCTCTTCCCACCCTCTCTTCTCCTCATCACGCGCATCTTCATTTCTCCTCCGCAGAAAACCAGGCGAGGATATTCGCTTCAACTTCACTCCCAACAGCGAGTGATTGTTGCCGTTGATCGGTCTTTTTCTGTACTCTGGTGGATCACACCCGTCTGCTCTATTCTTTCATCAGGTATTTTATGTCCACCACTGCGGTTTTTTTTTTTCATGCCTGGAATTGGTTCTGTTCTTATTTCGATTTGCCTTATGTTCCTTGAAATGTTGGGAATGGAAATTAGGGTTTGGTGGTGTGGATGTTTTGTTTGATTTTGTAATTGGATGGATTTGTGCTGACTGATTAGGGCTCCGTAAAAGTGGCATTCTGTATTTGAGTAAGGTGGATTTATTTTGAGTGAGATGTTGGTGGACTTTGATGGTTCATTTTCCTGTTGGAGGAACTGCTGACGTGAATTATTAGGTTATTTAAATTTTGTTGAATTGTTTGATTGGCTTTTGATTTTCTTACCTTCAGTGCTTCCTAGTTTTTCAATTTTTTAGTGTCCATGTGCAATGTGATTTTTATTGAGAAAGCTACTTTCTCGTAACAGGCAAACAAGCTACTTGCATTGTCTTTCTGTTTCATATTTTTGTGGTCGGTGGAATTGAGCTTCCGGCGGAGAATCGAGCGGTGCTAGTTTCTCACAGTATGAGCTCTCAAGTGCGAAATGATAGAAAGAGATACCCAACTCAAAGCAGCCGTCATCAGCAGTGGATTCCTGTGGGTTCTGTCACAAATACTGTTGTGAACACCACCCAACTGTCTGCTGCTCCTGTCATTGCAAACCCTCCTCAAGCTTCTGCCCCACCTGTCGTGTTGGACAATACTTCAACGTCAGGTTCTAGCTCTGGTATAAATGTTGGGGATCCTAGTTACAGTTCAACTCAGTTATCAGATAACCGAAGTAGAGGGCAGTTTGCAACAAGGGGTTCGAAGGGCAGGCCTTTTAATCAGAGAAGGGATAAAGGTAGGGGTAGGGAGAGGGAAACTGGAGACGGCGCAAGGACCGAGACTGAGGAGGTGAAAGATGCAAGTTTGCCTCAACTAGTTCAAGAACTTCAAGAGAAGCTTGCTAAGGGAAGTGTGGAGTGCATGATATGCTATGATATGGTGCGCAGGTCTGCACCAATCTGGTCTTGCTCTAGTTGTTACTCGATTTTTCATTTGAACTGCATCAGGAAATGGGCCCGTGCTCCTACTTCCGTTGACTTGATTGCTGAGAAGAACCAGGGAGTTAACTGGAGATGCCCTGGTTGTCAATCTGTTCAACTCAGTACCCCGAAGGAGATTAGATACGAGTGCTTCTGTAGAAAAAGAGTCGACCCACCTTCTGATTTGTATTTGACACCACATTCATGTGGCGAGTCCTGTGGTAAACCACTCGAGAAAGAGGCTCCCGTTGCTGGTAATAGCAAGGATTATCTCTGCCCTCATGTCTGCGTCTTACAATGCCATCCTGGGCCGTGTCCTCCTTGTAAGGCATTTGCGCCACCGTGCTCATGCCCTTGTGGAAAGAAAATAATCACTACTCGATGCTCTGATCGTAAGTCTGTCCTAACATGTGGTCAGCGTTGCAATAAGCTTCTTGATTGCTGGCGTCACAGGTGTGAGAAAGTTTGCCATGTAGGATCTTGTGATCCCTGTGATAGCATGATTGCAGCTTCTTGCTTCTGCAAGAAAAAGGTGGAGGTTCTTCGTTGTGGTGAGATGAGTGTAAAGGGAGTAGTGAAGGAAGAAGATGGTGTTTTCTCTTGCACGGATGCTTGTGGAAAGAAACTTGGCTGTGGGAATCATTTCTGCACTGAAATTTGCCACCCTGGTCCATGCCCGGAGTGTGATTTGGTGCCTAGTAGAATTAAAACCTGCTGCTGTGGCAAAACCAACTTAGTGGAGCGGCGAGAGAGTTGCATGGACCCAGTGCCAATCTGTGAGAAGGTTTGTGAGAAACAGTTACCCTGTGGAGTCCATCTCTGTAAAGAGAAATGTCATACTGGTAATTGTTCACCTTGCATGACGCTTGTCACTCAGAAGTGTCGTTGTGGATCTACATCTCGCACTGTGGAATGCCATAAGACAATAAATGCAGAGGAGATATTTACTTGTGACAAGCCTTGTGGACGAAAGAAGAACTGTGGTAGGCATCGGTGTAGTGAGAGGTGCTGTCCACTATCTAGTTCAAGTAGCACTCATATAGTAGATTGGGATCCACATTTTTGCTCAATGATATGTGGTAAGAAGTTGAGGTGTGGTAAGCATTCTTGTGAGGCTCTCTGCCATAGTGGATATTGTGCTCCTTGCCTTGAGACAATATTCACTGATTTGACCTGTGCTTGTGGTAGAACTTCCTTACCTCCTCCATTGCCCTGTGGCACGCCGCCCCCCTCATGCCAGCTTCCATGTTCGGTTCCTCAGCCCTGTGGCCACCCTAGCTCTCACAGCTGTCATTTTGGAGACTGCCCCCCTTGTTCAGTTCCCGTGTCAAAGGAGTGTGTTGGTAGTCATGTGATTCTTAGGAACATACCTTGTGGGTCAAAGGATATTCGGTGCAACAAACTCTGTGGTAAGACCAGGCGATGTGGTATGCATGCTTGTACTAGAACTTGTCATCCGTCGAGTTGTGATGCGCCTTCTGAAAGTAATACTTCATCCAAGGCTTCTTGTGGACAGACGTGTGGTGCACCCAGAAGAGACTGTAGGCATACTTGTACAGCTCCGTGTCACCCATTGGCTTCTTGTCCTGATGTCAGGTGTAGTTTCCCTGTCACCATAACTTGCTCCTGTGGTCGAATAACAGCAAATGTACCATGTGATGCTGGAGGCAGCACATCTGGATTTACCGGGGACTCCCTTTATGAGGCTTCCATACTTCAGAAATTGCCAGCACCCTTGCAGCCTGTTGAATCAAATGGAAGAAAGATTCCTCTTGGACAGAGGAAACTTACATGTGATGATGAATGCGCAAAATTAGAGCGGAAGCGTGTTCTTGCAGATGCTTTTGATATTACCCCTCCTAATCTGGATGGCCTTCATCTGGGTGAAAATGCCACCCTATCCGAATTGTTGTCGGATCTTTTTAGGCGTGATGCAAAGTGGGTTATGTCTGTGGAGGAGAGATGCAAGTTTTTGGTTCTTGGTAAGAGCAGAGGAGTCGCAAGCAATATCAAAGTTCATGTTTTTTGTCCAATGCCTAAAGAGAAGAGAGATGCTATGAGGGTCATAGCTGAGAGATGGAAACTAGCAATTAATACAGCTGGCTGGGAGCCTAAGCGTTTTGTTGTCGTTCATGTAACATCCAGGTCCAAAGCACCAGCGCGCACCCTTGGCCTGAAGGGTTCAGTCTCTTCAAGCATTGTGCATCCTCCAGTTTTTGATCCATCGATAGATATGGATCCGCGACTTGTTGTTTCTTTGCTGGACTTGCCAAGGGATGCAGATATCAGTGCACTGGTTCTGAGGTTTGGAGGCGAGTGTGAGCTAGTTTGGTTGAATGACAAGAATGCACTGGCTGTTTTCCATGACCCTGCTCGAGCTGCCACTGCCATGAGGAGATTAGATCATGGATCCGTGTATCACGGGGCTGTAACTATACAAAGTGTCAGTGCATCAGCTGCTTCCCCCGGAGCTAATCCATGGGGAGGGGGTTCGAAATTGAATCCTTGGAAGGATGCTTTAGAGGAGCCTGGTTGGGGGGAAGGCTCGTGGGGTGGTGCTGATGGGTCGAGTATTAAAGCTAGTGTTGTGAAGTCGGCTTGGCAGAAGAACAACGGAGATCCAATTACTGCTTCCGTTAACAGATGGAGTGTTTTGGGATCTGAAGTTGGGCAAAGTTCATCTGTTGCTTCTGTTGATGTGGTAGACAACAGAAAGCAAAGCGCGAGTGTATCCACATCTGCTATGGAACCACAGCCAAACTTGTCAATGCCTGCTGGACAACATGGAGGAGAACCATCAGGGGCCGATGCAACTGAAGTGGTTGATGATTGGGAGAAGGCGTATGAATGAGTACTGGCTAAAAGAGAGTCGAGCCATATAATATGCGAGTCTGGTAGTGTGGTACGTTGCCATACATAATCCCACAATGTCTGGATTTTCTCCCTAAACAAGTTTTAGAAGGGGTATCGTAAAGCTTTCTGGATTTGATGTTTTTTTGACTGTCAATGTCAATTTCAGATATATGGGTAGGTGGTTTATGAAGTGGATCGCACAGTGAGTGAGTACCCCGAATAGGTTTCATCTTTGGATTGAATCTTCAAGTACAAATAGAAGGTTCTTGCATCTAAAACCATGTTTCTCCTGATTTTTCTCACTGCACCAGTTTCTCCGGAGCATTAGCTTAGAAGTTACATGTCCTAAGTTACATGTATGTGCCTGTTTACTTAGATTACTTCAGTTTCTCTTAAAAGAAAGATGCGGGTGATTCATTCTAAGGTTGCCTAATCAGTTTTTGGCGGTCATTGTAGGATCATAAAAAAGGATGGGTTGTAAATGTGGTAGGAGAATCAGTGAGCTCAGCTCACTTAAAAAGGCGATTCTGATAGCTCATGCTCTTTCATGAATAAATTTGAGGGGAAATTTTTCCGACGCCTCCGATATCGGAAAAAAAGAATCATTTAGCTTATTGAATGATTATAACTAAAGATTGATGCATTTTGATATGAGCGAGAGGTGCTTTTTTTATATGAGTTTGAGTAGAGCATATACTTACATATCTCATCTGACTGTCATATTCTTTTCAATGCAAGTTTTCCTGATGCTAATACTTCTTCCACAATTAAGGAACCTTATCCAATCTCCAATTTTTTTTCATATTCAAACTTTTAACCATCATATCCTTCCTATGCTTGTTCCATTATTAATTTCTCAAAACCCCTTCCTATACACAAACATCCAAAGATTCACAATGAGAAGTTGCCATGACGCTAGAACTTCAGTCTTTAAACTCAATAAGACTAGGGAAATCACTAAGTTACCTCATGTAAAATATATAGTTAGTTGTAAATGGGTCTACAAGATTAAATACAAGGTCGATGGCTCATTGGATAGGTTCAAGAAAAGACTTAGCGCTAAGAGATACACTCAATTTGTGGGCTAGACTAGTTTGAGATATTTTCTCCATTAGAAAAAAATGTGTACATTGAGGATTTAATTAGTTGTGGCGGCTATCAAATTTTGGAAACTCTTTTAAATTGATGTCACCAACACTTTTCTTTATGGAGATTTTAAAGAAGAGGTTAACATGAAACTTCCTCCTAGTTATAAGGTCCCTGATAAGCAAAAATATACTCAGCTTGTTTGCAAATTACTCAAGTTCTTATACGGACCAAAACAACCGCCAAGGCAATGGTTTCATACGTTTTAATTTGCCTTTGTTGCTTTCGGTTTTTCTCAAAGTTAAGCTCAAGTGATCATTTTCTCTGCATTCTTACTCGAAGCTCTTCTATCACAGTCATCCTTGTTTATGTTGATAACATCTTGATCACTTGTGATTCTTCCACCGTTATCTCTGAAATTAAAACCTATCTTAAAAGTCAGTTTATATAGTTGAATAGTACCTTTCGGATTGTTCACTATATAGTCAAATTCATACTAATAATAAATGTGATGTTTTAGTGCAGCTGGAGAGGAGAGATGCCGACACCAATTTTCGAATGAGTTTGAGTCCTCATTTTCTTCGTCATCGTTCTAATTGAGTAATTGAGCTGCAGTCACTCTTTAATATCAAAAAATTATATAAAAAAAATTCAATCTTATTCTCTTTGGTACAATCTATAATGGGCAAATATTTATCTTACAATAATAAATTTTGATTTTTATAATTTCTCATTTTGCGTCAAAGAAAATTAATAAAAACGTTACCGTGGATATACAATACATTAATTGGTTGGTAGCATATTCTACCGACAAGTGGTGATTCTATTGACTCGGTGGTATATTAAAATTTAGTTTAATTCCACAAGTTTTACATAATTTTTTTTCTAATTTTTTTATATATTTTGATATATTACAGACTAAATACAATTATATATTCAATTCTATTGAGATGCTTTTTTATTAGATTTGAGTTATAAAAATTCAATTTGAATTGAATTCGAGGTACAAAATTAAACTTCAACTAAATTAAGAATATAAAAATTATTTTTTTTTCTTTTTGACTATGCCTGAAAATATTTTTAGTCAGCTTTAGAAGATGATTGTCTCAAATGTCCTCATACACTTGGAAGGATGCTCAACTCAACTAAACCAGCAAGTCTTTGGTTGCCACGAAAAAAAAATGATACAGATGAAAAGATTTCACGCAATGCACATGATGCACTCGTAAAAAGTTCTTACGTTGTCAAGATCAAGGTCATTAGAGAAAGATGGCCGACAGGAACTATTTTTTTTTTCCACAACTTTTATGGACTATCAACAGTTCGGTCGGAGATAGGCGAGCAATGTCACCTTGTGCGAACTAATTCAAGCGGTAGAGTTTCCATTGCCAACTGAAATATGGACAGAGGATATTATTACACTTCAACGTATGAAAAATAAATAAATTGAGAAATATAAAATAAAAGCAAGTTCTACCCAAAGCCTTGGTGTCCTCGGGTCAGATTTTGGATGCAATTTGGACAACTCTGACTGAAAGGTAATGACTATCGATACTTTAAACTCAATTGAAAATGGACTGCAAAGACCAAGTTATGTGTGAGAAATCACCCACCAAGACAATCAAAAAATGTGAGAGAAAGCTTTATCAAAGTGCAGGCTCTTGACATAGCCAACGAACAACCAGACTTAAAAGTATACTTATCTTCCACCATTTATCTGTCGTTGTAAGACAATCTAAAACACTAAGTGCTTTCACCTCTCTCACATATTTCTCATCCCTAACATATTCTTATGTATGCTCATTTCTAATTAGTACTTCTGCTAAAAATTAAGTCAACAGTATTTGGAAATAAGTCAGCATATAGGCAACATTTATGTTTTCCCTGGACCTGTGAAGAACAACTACATTATAAGCATGGCTTAACTGGCAGCCACAAATTCGTTAGATAAGTCGACTTTTATAGTTTACTACACCAGTCCGATGTAATTAGTCAACATGTGAAGCAGGATGCTAAAGTCGACCTTTCATTTCTATTGAGTCAGTCTGAAATCAAACAAGTTGACTAAAACCCATAAACTAGGGAATCCAAATTCCAAATACATAAGGTTGTTATGAGATCTTACAGATCAGTAACTCACCCTGCTAACACCGTTGGACAAGTCATGAGACGCGGAAATATGACATAGATGGGCAAAGTCCAATCACGGCAGACGTCTCCATCTGCTATCTGTCAACTCTCGAGAAAAAAGTAAGATACTTTTGTTCCCATGTAATTTCACTTGACAAAATTTGTAGAGGATAAAGTAACTCATGCCTGTGTAGTTTGAATTAATGAAGTTTCTGTAGCAATCCTCTCCCCAACAAGAATTGACTCTACTCGAAGTAAGTGGATATCAATGGATTTTATGGGAATAGCAGATTTCTCTACTCTCAGCTCCCCACTTAGAGGATTTGATAAGGAACACTGAGAGGCTATTTTACCCGTCACCCGAAAACCACCTGCTGAAAAAAACCTAGTAAGTCAAGGATCACAACCCAACTATGATTGGTCAAAAGAAATATCATGCAACAAATCTTCGTAAAAAGCAGTAAATCTTAGGAACCAAAGAACAAAACTTGGGAAACTAACTTTTCATATTTACAAAATCATACG
>NQLW01000095.1:6199816-6210643 GCA_002312845.1 Kalanchoe fedtschenkoi
AATTAGAAATCAGAGTTGATCTGACCAGTTTTTAATCATTCAGATTTTTATCCAGTATTCAACATTAAATGCTTAATTTTACAAATGACATCTAAATTAAGTAAAACATCAAGTAAAATAATATCACTTTTTTATTTCATTTTAGGGTGTTTAGAATAGAGTTCTAAATACTACTCCCTCCGTCCTCTATTACATGTCGTTTAAGGTTAATTTGAGTAGATTAAGGTGAAGTTAATGCTAGCGGTTTGACAAATTTAATGAGTAGGTGGTTGATGTTTATTTGAAAAAGTTCGTGCAAAAAGTAAAATTGGTAGATGATTACTGGTGAGGAATGCATTTTTTATTGATTATGATGATAAAGTGATTAATGTTTGACATTTTAAGGTAGTTGTTGATATTAATTACGCATTGAAAATTGTTAAGTGACAAGTAAAAGTGGACAAAAAAATTCGGTTAAGTGACATGTAAAAGAGGACAGAGGGAGTATATAAGTTTTAGGGTGTTTAGAACATATTCCTAAATACTAAAAAATCTTAACATTCTAGAAAAGTGTACATGAGTGTTAAAATCTGAAAACCTTAAATTCCAAGTATCAAGAAACTTTGAAAATCCTAAAATGAAAACTCTAAAACCTTGGAAGGACACATGTACCTCCTATACCCTAAATCAAAACTCTAAAAAGACTAAGATTAGAGTACAACCACATTTTTTTGCAAATTATGTGTTTTTTTAATAGTGACAATGCCTACTATTTGCAAAAAATTGGTAAGTGCATACCCTATTTTTACAATTTTTGCTATTTATACTTGTGGAAATTTTTTGTAGGGCCAAATCACAAATTAGTTATTTACACTGATGTTCAAAACCGTATATTTCCTTAAAATTGTAAATTTTAATAATAATGTCTATAATTTGAAAAAAAATGTGATAATAGATACCCTATTTTTACAATACATTTTATTTATCATTGAATAAACTCAAAACAATATCGCATTTTACCTTGTCATTTTTTATTTTCCTTATACTAAATATGAATCCAGCATAAAATATGCTGTAACACTTGCTCCGCGTCAGCCAATATCATCCGGCTTTTCTGTACAATGTGTAATTGCATTTATACCATTTAAATTTAACAGAGTTGGGAATGATGATGGGCACAAATAGACGTTTATGGCTTACTAGTAGAGTAGTTTGTGGCACTTATGGACAGGCATTTGCAGATTGTACAGTTTTCTAACTGCAATTAGTTACCACTTCCTTTACAGTCAAAAAACTTCTCACTTTGCCAAATTTTCCATCTGCTGGAACTATCCTAGATGGTTCCAAGCTTCCAAGCAAAAGGATGAGGAAGATGGAAATAAACCTATGTACAGAACTTCCACAAGATGTACACACATAACTTTGATGTTTCAGCTCCAGGAACCGGCCTGTGTGAGCCCCTTTAGTGGATTACTGGCACTAACTCTTTGAACTCTGACCCATACATGCGATAACGCCTACTAACCCAGGGATCCTTCTTATCTAGGTAGTACGATTTGATGTAACACTCGATCCATGGTGGATTTCTAGGAATATTCACAAGTTCATTCCCAGCTTCATCAACCTTGATTCCCAAAAACTTGTTTCGCATTTCTTTTAATTCCACACTGGAAGGATTCTTCCCAAACATCTGTTCCTGCAAAAAATTGAAAAAGGCAAGAGTTGGTATTCTTTATGATTTGCATGGTTCTAACAGCGGTAACTTAAATGACATAACAGGCATATTCATGCCTGAGACTCCATCCCAGTGAGGTTCACCCATGAGAAGCTACCAGTTCTTTTACAAGTAGCAGCATGTATCTCAAGAGTTGACAATAATGAAAAGTAATCTGCCAAAATCTATATACTGAAATCGCATCATCATGACTTGGTTTTTTTATCAAGCATGTACCATTGCCATCTATGGAAACTCCTACTTTCAGATGCAGACAGAAATAAAAATTCCCATCAATAAAGCTCTCTCATCAAACCCAGAATACCATTCTATTTAAGATCCGGAGCTGATGGCAGAGGAAAATAGTTCTAAAGGAACATGTGCTTGAAGAGTTATTACCAATAGTTGTAAATGACTATGTTCTGAGAAAGCAACTCACCCCATCTTCAGCGTAAACAAAAGCGTGAATTCTCGCTGTCGCATCCTCCAAGGTCAGCCTAAGCCTATATATTCCATCAGCATTTCGAAAGTCTGCTACACACCAAGGAAGTAATGCTACAACTCGAACCACACACTTAAATTTAGCAGTGACCTGTAACACAATTAAGGGCATTAGCAACTTCACATATGTTGAACTTGTTACACACAGTCTAAAACATATGTTTGCAGATCTGCTGGCTTTATAAAAGGTAGAAATAACCGAAAAATTTAGGTGCTGGTCTGTTCTTTCAGTTTTTAACATAAAAAAAGGAAGTCTACCAAACTCACGTACAAATAAGGGAATCTGAATGCATTATATGCTCAGAACCACATTTACCAGCATATGGGATTTGCTGTGAATTAACGTCTAGAATACACTCAAAGGGAAAAAAAGGACTACAAGCATCCATAACACAAATAAAGCATGCAGGTCAACATGATTGAAAAAGAAAAAGAAGAATACCGATCTATATGTGAGAATTTCCCTTAAAGAAGCGACTGGGAGTGGCTGAGGTTCTATATCTGGGAATAAGAGCAATTCATATCTTCAACTCCATGCTCCAAAAGTGATTATAGATTCAAGGAATATGCTGTTAAATTTAAAACGGATGCAGCACATATTTATCAATACGCGGGCAGAAAAAAGAAACAAACCAGTAACCAGGGATGGAGTTGGGAAGCACCAAAAAGGCATGTGTCCCCAGCTGTTTGAGACTCGATCATTATAGCATCTGATGGTAACAATATAGGGTTAATGCATATAAAAGGCCAATCTTGCAGATGGGAGATGGATGTCTTAATAAATGGCGAGGTGATTAGACATGGCAGCTTACTCTTCACGCTTTATTACCAAGGGGTCCTCATTAGACATAGATAACAGCCTTGTGAAAGGCATTACAACAGCCTGCCAGAGTCCTGCATGTACTTCAAGGATTATGTCCGCTAGTTTGAACCATTTGTCGCATACCAGAGAGTTCATTTCCATATCCCTCACCCCTTTAGAGGGCACCATCCTTAAGATTGTTCCAACAGGTGGGAAGGTACGCATAGTGTCAATGGGCAATGCAAAAGTCTCCAAATGTAAAGGAAGTGGGTGACATATTTCTTCTTCTAACCTGTCGATAATAAACAAGATACGATTTGAAATTTAAGTCAAGTTATTTGCACCAGACTGATGACTGGTTTGGCAAACATAAAACTAGAGCTAGCCCAGAAAGTGAAAAGGGAACAGGTCAAAGAAAGAGAAAGAATTAGAGAACAAAAGACTAAAGCAATTTGTAGTACTGAACACTCACTTATTATTTATACACAACGGTGAAGCATCAGTTCCATCCCAAACAAAGACACACCGCTCATCTTTCGGAAGTGTTTGAATATGAAGAACCTATAAATGGTGAACAGGCATCTGATACGTGAAGATTAACCAGGAAGTATCCATTGATGTCAGAATACGACGTCAACACTAACAGCATAGAAATTAGAAACCTCTGCACAGATATTTGAGGGTTACCTTACAAATCATAGTGCATCGTTCTGCTTCTCGTGTCTCCTTCATGAGCAAGGGCTTTTTTAAATCTGTTGATGCATATACATACAGAGATACTGGTTAAGTAGTCAGCTGAAGACATATAGAGTTATAAACTATCCCCAAGACTATGCAAAAATGAAGCATGATCAATAATGGTAGTGCATTGTTGAATATTAGTGACCAACTTATACAGTAAACCAAGAAAACGTAGGACTGATTAGGTAGGTAATTAGTTAGCAGTAAGGTAGATGTTTATGTAGGATCTATCGATCACATCAGTATTTTTGGTAATACTTGAACTACACTTGGATAACAAGCCTAGTTAGCCCTGCAGTTTCTCATGCACAAGTATTTATGCATTAATTTCACACATCAATTTCAAATTTTCAAAAGCATAATATACCTGAAACAACCCCAGAAGTAACAATTGACTTTCTCAACTTGGCAACAAATTTTTTGTCTCGATCTGTAGGATGGAAATTTGCAGAAACTTGGTATGGAGTGAAATCTATTCCATGATTGCCTTCATACAATGCGAATGAAGAGAACCTCTTGCGGAAAAAGGCAAAGTGTGCCCGCTGCATCTGGAAATATTAGCATAATGATGTAATTACTATGTGGATTACAAAGCCTCCGATTGTAAAATATATTTAATGCTAGATTTAATATTTATTTATGACTTTTGAAAAGAACCAGAGGTTTTAACAATCATATATTCATCAAAACTGTATAATTTTCGCATAAATATGAAAAGTTAAGAATGCATTTAAAAGATTTAGACAAGGATTACTTGCATCTCTTAAAAGTAAATCAATACCACAAGGGCTGAATATCCTAAAAATGAAAACAATCATTCATATTACATAACAGGTTCTAAATCAATATCACAAAGGTTTCAGGGTCCCTTCTACGTTTTTGCTCCGAAATAAAGTGATTTGGCTACTCACAAAAAATAGCACCCCGCACTAGAATACTAGCTAATGTTGTACTAGTGTGTGTACATACATACACATACAAAGAAAAGGAATCAAACGAGAACCCCAACACTCAGAAAGAACCTCCCATACAATCGATGATAAACTAGCTAAGATGAACTTAGAGAGTGGTAGCTGATAATTAATGCTTTAGGACGAGTTCAAGCGGTTGCTTTAGATGTAAATTAGGTATAAAACAACATCCACATGAACAATCTCTCCCAAACTCATATTTTCAATTTCTATCTACTGATTACAACAAATCAAGCCCATTTTTATGCTTTTCGTATTTACAAAACCATTTTGAAGTATTTTTCTGAAAATTCAATGATTCAAGAAGTTCAAAGCTCAAAATTTGCTGGCTAAAGTTCAAAATTGCTTTCTAAAGTTGCAAATCTGTTCAACAATTCATAATCTGCTTCTCAAGTTCAAAATACATAATCTATTTGTCTAAAGCACGTAATCTGCTTCAACATAAGTTCAAATTATGCTGCTAAATAATATAATCTGCTAGAAAGCTCAGACTTCAAATTAATGAGAAACGAATTATAAGAATATACAAGGTACAAAAAGTTCAAAAAATTGGAATATTAAAAATACACATCCAATGATTGTGTAATAATTACATCAAAAACATTAAACCAAACTCCTGAACTACCCTTGCCCCCATGTGTTATCGTTAGGAGGGGTCTTTAATTTCAACCATTGTATCAAAACTGACCAAGGGTTAAATGGAGCTCAAAGGTCGCGCCCTATTAGGAGTTGTCATTTGAACCTCTATACATACAGAGACTCAATTCAACAAAAAATGACATGTAATGCTTTTAAGGCTCCAACCATAGGTCAACTGGTAAGGTAAGGAAAACGAAAGAAATTCAAGCATATTGTGTAAATATAGGTGGTTGGAATTTCATATCAGTCCATCATAACTACAACATTTTAATTCATTATTGTGCAATTATAGATCTGTATCTTGTAAGGGGTGTCATACGTCAGAAAAGACATTATAATGCTTCCCTAATATTTAGCATTGAGCACTGCCATAATTGCGGTCTTATGATAATTGTCTTTCGAGTTTTTTGATGCTTCCCCAAGCAATGTGGTTTAAACTGTTCAAATAATATGGATTCTGCAATTTAAGGAGGGTCGAAAATCCTGGTAACCACAACCAGAATTGGTGTGTAACATACAAGTACATGCGATTATATGTGCTCCCATCTGTAATCCAATCACTCTTTACTGCAAAAAGAGCATTGCTACATTTGTGTTTTTCAAATCAGTCAAATTAAGCCTCTGCAGAGACACTCAGCAACTAAAAAATAAAATTCCACACATAGCTTGAGCGTGAGACGAAAACAGTAACAAAGGCAAATAATGAATATGACAACCAACGACAAACTTGAGCAAAAGGATATAGCTGTGGAATTTGGGAAAGGAACTGTAATTAAAAGACAGATAATGTCCTCTCTAAGAAATTACCTTGATATGCGTGAATATAACAATATCACCAACCGACTTAACACTAGGGAGGGCATCCTCGCTGTCACCATACACATTAACTGTTAATCCAGCTTTGTGAAACGACTCGTCAACTACAATAAGCGTACATACAAAGTCTGCAAGAATTTTGAAATTTTATCTAAGAAACCAAGCTACATTTTCAATATTATAGGTCCCATAGGCACATCTACCAGAACTTTAAGCTATGTTGTAGTCTTTAAAATATAACAAAGAACATCATTAGTTGACAGAAGTCCTTACATTATAGCTACCAAAGGATTCAAAACCGAGTAAAAAATGAATAACAAACAGAAACGCCACAAAAATGTATCTAATGCTTCACTTTTGTCTCATAAAATGTGTATGAGATGTAGGGAAGCAAAACAAACAAAATGATTCTTGTTCTGTGAGGTCTGTCTTTCACATCACATTATTTCCGGTACCAAACCATTGTTTTTTTTTAAAGAAAAAAAAATCACTCACACAACAATCAATGTGATTTGAAACGGAGATCACAAAGATGACAGACTGACGCCTGTCCACTCAGCCACCACCACTAGTGGCCTAACAGTTGTTTTCCAGTAACTCACTGTTAGGGTAACGGCAATGAACATAATAAGCAAGTGTAGGGGAGAGATTGAATATATAAACTGGCTCAGAAGGAACCTTATGGAGCTTTCATCAGTCTACTACCGAACCGGAACCGGAGCAGCTGTAAGTCCGGCCTTTTTTTCATCACCGCCATTCAAAAGGCACAATTTATTTTGTTCAAATGAAATCGTTTTCAGCAAGAAATAAATAATAATCAAACAAACAGGCAAGTTCGGTTAGTGAACTGACAGTGGAGCGCAAAAACAAACTCCAAATGGAGTCGGAGTAGGGCGGGAATTAGATGGAAAATTACCGGAATATGTGCTTTTCTTTGGAGGCCAGGCGTCGGCGACTATGCCAATGAGGCTGATGTTCTGGCCGATTGAGGACATGGCATCTGCGATGCGGAGGAACCTGTAGTCGTCTTCGTCTTCCATTCTTTCTTTTCAATGCTCTATTTCAAAACCCTAAAACCTTATAATTTTTATAGCGGGAAATCACACAAAATGACGAAAGGAACCGCTTACTTTGATTTTGGATTTGTAACTCTGTCACAAATCATATTTTATTTTATTTAAATTATTTCACTATTTATAATTAAAAGAATTATTTTATTTTATTTTAGGAGATGAAAAATGTTGATCGCAACGTTATTTTTTAAAATATTGGCCGTAAAAAACTCATCTCATTTAATTAAAAAGCTAGTAATTAATAAGTGTCGTTTCTAACTAAAAAACAATATTTGCAATTTCTTTATATAACAGACGGTGCTTCATAGAAAGCGTCGGTTAAAATTTTATTATATAAAAAGCAGCAATTTTAACTAAAAAACTTTATTTATTGTCTTTCGATGAACCTCTTCATGCAATCCAAATGTTCTTGTGTCAGAAGTTGAAAAACCTCATCACACATTAAAACGGGCGTTTCAAAATATGACACAAAACTTGTTCCAACACATTGAAACATAATCCCCTTATAAAGTTAAAGCCAGATTTAATTCATAATTAAAATAACGATTAATAATTTATAGCATTAATCTTATTTTTAAAAATTAAAATTAATAATCCTTACAAATTAATAATTTATAGCATTAATCTTATTCTCTAAATGTATGACATTTTAATATATAAGCGTTATCTTAAGTGTACATAATTAGACGATACTTTAGATCCTGAATTTATCAAGATGCTTCTATAGACAACACTTGTTAAATGCCATTTTTAGACTAAAATAAGCATCGTCTAATGTGTCATGTACACTAGTGCTAGATTGACGTCGAGAGACGGACATTTCAGCACGCATCATTTCGGAGACAGACACATATCGTATGACCCCAACAGTCAATCATCGTTATACGGACACATTCTACACATGCATCCACATTCGAGTGGAGAGTTAATTAGAGAGGAGATTGAACAACATGTGGTTGAAGTCCACCAAATAATTGTAGTTAGCAATATGTATATGCTAGCTGTTGTTTTCATATACGTTATGTGATTATGTGATGTTTTGATGTATTTATTAAATATTTAGACATCTATTTATAAGATGTTTTTCAAATATTAAATTTCAATATATTTATTACACTTTGTTTTAAATTATTTCTATTGGGGCATAGTATATAAATTATTGTTTTTAAATTTCAATGTAGAACTAATTGTAAAAGGAAAAAAAATAATCATTTTTATTTGAAATATAAAAATAAAATTAATGTACTAAGATACCAAATAAATGGCACAGTTTACATTAAAAAACATGATAATTTTTTTAATATCACTCTTTAAAAGAGCGGGTGTGATAAAAAATATTTTGTGATAAATGTTTGTTTTGAAGCGTGGTTATAGATTTGAAGTTGTACTTGTGAATGTAAAATTATGAATTTTCATTTCTACTAAAGCATAAGTAAAATATAACAAACAACGATTTTTCACCTCGTGTAATTCATAAACGAAAAACGAATTGAAAATTTCGCTGTTCGGTGCATCACAAACGAAATTAAAACGAATTTTATCCGTTATTATATTGACTTCAAAATGCCAATATGATAGATATGTATGGTCATGCCAAAATTTTTTAATTTCCAATACAATATACATTCGATGCAATACAGCGGCATTCACTTTAGAAAAATTAGATATAAACGGAAATCAAAACTATAACGGAAATGGGAAATATAAAAAAGAAGTCATATACAAAACTAATTTCAGAAAGCTTAAATTAAAATGTTACCACATGAATTCATAACGTAAAAAAAAAAACACAATTGTAAAGTTAGTTTTCACTTCCCATAAAAGTATTTTTCATTTTATTTTAGTCGGAAATGAAAAATCTCATTAAAGTTTTCGGTAGGTATTTATTTTTACGGCATTATAAATTGACTCACCTCTTTCCACAATCTAAAGTGAAGAGAAGAGTTGGAATAATAATCTACAGAAGTTCAGTCTTTTACCAAATATGACGAGAAAGAAAAAGAAACCTAGTGATAAAAGGTCATCTCTTGTACTTTAAAGTTAAATGAAAATACATCTCCAAATTTCACCTTTTCCATTTCTAACTAATCAAAAGGATATTAACAGTTTAAGGAATAAAATCTGGTTTCTCATGTAATATTGCAAGGGTGAAGAGGTTGATGGAGTAGATTTTTCTGCATATAAATAAGTTTGACATAGCGGTATGTTTCGTATCACAGGTATTGTTCTGTGATGAACTTTGACGACGAGTGAAGTTGGGTTCTCACACTTCTTTCACTTTGGAGCGATAATGATAGTCTTAGATATGTTGATATTCAGATTGTTATTGTATAGTAATATTAGAGTAATTAGTCTTTTTGTATCGAATCAATAAACCATCAGAATCGAAGTGAGAGTTTTGATCAATTCTATCCCCTACCCTTATCCATCAGATCCAAAACTGATGCATTTGGCATGGGTAGGGTGTTGAGAAGCTGAGGAAACAAAGCCCAAGAGCAGCAGGAGAAATCCACTGCAGATTTATAGATCAAGGCTTGCGTGGGCTTCAACAGTCGAGAAGCCAAATAGAGGGTGCGGTCAAAAGCTTACTTAGGGATGAAGCTGCCTTAAGGCCAGCTTAGTTTTCTAGACAATATGACCAAGCTGTGCAACTTGGCATCTCTGGAAGATGATCCAAAACAGTGACTTTTGTTAGTAGTTCAAATTTATTTATTGTTGGACTTCATCTTTTTGTAGAAGAACTCTGAGTGTATAAGTTCGATCTTGTATTTTATTTGACTATCGAATCAATGAATCATCAGAACTTATTGAAGAATTAATTTATGTCCGGACTCTGACGGTCAAATGTTGAAATTGTATTGGATTATTCTAACATATAAGATAGTGATGTCGGTGGCAAGCAAAGATCTTGAATTATAAAAACTTCGATATCATCAATCGAATGTACACTATGTTGGAGAGTAAAAAATTTTGGCATGACTGAACACATCTATCTAATCGGTATTTTAAAATCGATATAATGTTAGACAAAATTCATTTTAATTTGTTCATTTCTGATGCTACCGAACAACGAAATTTTCAATTCATTTTTCGTTTATGAAATAAATGAGGTGCAAAGTCGTTGTTCGTTATATTTTACTTATGCTTTTGTAAAATAAACATTTTATAATTCTATATTCATAAGTACAGCTACATAGCTTTAAATCTATAACTACGCTTCAAAACAAACATTTACCATAAAATATTTTTTTTATCACACCCTCTTTTTAAACGTGGTAAATAGATTAATTTTAAAAAAATCATCTTTTTTAATGTAAACCGTGCAATATTTATTTGTTACCTAATTAGACTTATTTTATTTTTTATATTTCAAATTACAACGATTAGAGTTTTTCGCCCTTTACAATAATTTCTACATTGAAATTTAAAAAAAACTTTTTATATAACATGGTCCAATACAAATAATTTAAAACAAAGAGTGATAAATTTATTGAAATTTAATATTCAGAATACATCTTATATATACATTTTTAAATATTTCATAAATGCATCAAAAAAATCACATAATTGCATGACTGTATGCAATAACAT
>NQLW01000095.1:6212636-6297854 GCA_002312845.1 Kalanchoe fedtschenkoi
GTCTACAATTACTCCAAACTCGTGGTGCCCAACTTGACGACACATTTGAGATCAGGAATCCTAATAAGTTGATCCAAGCAAACGAGATAGATCAAGAAAAAAGAAGATTTTATACCAGGACTCACACCATCAATAAGAATTGGTAACAACTACTATACTACAAGTGTACATAAGAACGTAATGCCGAGATAATTTATACAAGTGATTTTAATTCAGTCTGATAAAACTCTTCTTTTCCTACGTCATGTTCTACCACTTAATACTTCTTGTCCAAGGGTGATAAAAAAATATACTGAGCGGCCTTCCAAAACTCGCGGAGAACGATCATCCAAAGCCGCTTAGATATTTATCATTTTAAGTGCTCTCGCAAACATGAATCTATATGATTCTTAGGCCATTTTTGAATTATTAAGACCATATTTTGTTATAATGTTCAAAAATAAAATTCAAAGATGGTTTTGGGTTATTTTGAGGCCAAACTTTATATTGAAACTCACTAATTTCGTTCTTAGAAAATTTTTGAGTTTTTGCGACCAAACTCTGTTATAAACCTCAAAAACTAAGTTCAAATGTAGTTTGATATGTTTTTAGACTAAACTTATTATTTAAAACTCGCATACTTGGTTCCTAGACTATTTTTGAGTTTTTAGGATCGATCGAACTTGGTTATGAAACTCAAAAACTAGGTGTGTGAGTTGTTTTAAGGCCAAACTTAGGATTTAAAACTCAAAAACTTAGTTCCTGGATTCACCAAAATTAGTTATAAAACTCAATTCTAGATTCAGATGTAGTTTGAGCATTGTTATAATGCCTAACTCATTTAAAATTCATAAACTTATTTCTTAAGCTATTTTGAGTCTTTAGCACCGAACATGGTTACTAAACTCAAAACCTAGGTTCAAATGTAGTTTGATCATTAATTGTTATAATGCCCAGTTTATGATTTCAAACTCAAAATCTTGGTTCATAGGCTATTGTTGAGTTTATTGTCCAACCAAACTTAGTTATAAATCTTAAATTCTAGATTCAAATGTAGATTGGATTGTTTTAAAGTGTAACATATGATTTATAACTCACAAATTTGATTCTTAAGCTATTTTTGAGTTTTAGGACCGAACTTGGTCACCAAATTCAAGAACTAGGTTCAAAGATAGTTTGAGTTATTTTAAGGACAAACTTAGGATTTAAAACTCTCAAACTTGGTTCTTACGCTATTTTTGAGGTTTTAGCATTAAACTTGGCTGTAAAACTCAATAACTAATTTAAAAGGTAATTCGAGATGTTTAAAGAAAAAATTGAGGATTTAAAATTCATAAATTCGGTTCTGAGCCAATGTTTGAGTTTTTAACACCAAACTTGGTTACAAAACTCAAAAACTATGTCCTAAGGTAGTTTGAGTTGGTTAAGGCCAAATGTATGATTTAAAACTATTACACTTTATTTTAGGCTATTGTTGATGTTTTTAGTATCGAACTTGGTTTTAATTTCAAAATTTGGGTACAAAGGTCAAATGAGTTGTTTTATGGTCAAACTCAGGATTAGAAATTCAAAATTTTGGTTCTTAGGCTATTTTTGAGTTTTTAGCACCGACTTTAGTTATATATCTCAAAAACAAGGTTTGAATGTAGTTTGATTTGTTTTGATGCCAGACTTAAGGATTAAAAACTCACAAACTTGATACAAAGGTTTTTTTTTTTTGAATTTTTAACCCCAAATTTGGTGAACTAGTTTCCAAAGTAGTTTGATTTGTGTTTACAAAACTTATGAAATCCTGAGGATGGGAACATAGGCCACTCATACGAACTCTTAATGAAGAATCTTGAGGATCTCGAAGATGGTGTTTGATGAGCTGCAATCTTTATAAAACCATGAATTCTTAAATCTTATGTCATGTGAAGATCCAATTTGCGGTAGTTATCATATATATCTACAGCAGCAGGACTTTGAAATTTCAGTGCCTGAAAAGGCACCACATTATCATGTTGGAGGTAAACTGAGATTTGTAACCTGTCCTCAGCTTTTTAACTCGCTAGGAATTTTTGGTCTCAGGTAATGGGCTGAAGGATGTGTCAGAGGTGCGACCCATGTGGCTCAGAGTTAATAAGTCCCACACCGCTGAATGCGTCAGAAAAGTTTTTAAAAAGTGCCAGATAAGAAGCCAATGTTTCTATAATAATAATCATACCTTTCTCGGCCTTTTGGCTAAGATCAAGTGTAGTATCTGTTCTTATCAGTTTAATATCTGATATGTGATTCAATGAGTCACACGATATTAAATTAATTTTTATAGGGGAGAGGTCCATCGCAATAGCTTGCTATTGGGGCCTTTACGCGTCGCTCAAGCGTTCCACTACTGCTCGAGCCTGGCGCACCCCAACCAAACCTAATTTCCAAAATTTCATTCAAAATAAAAGGTGGGCACAGGGGCATCTGTAAGCTCTCAGATTGTTGTTTCTTTAGATGCAATCCTCCGAGGCCTATATATATGTATTTTCTTTTTTCTTTTTAATTATATATCCTAAGGCCCTAATAATTTATACACAAAGAACAGTGCATCACTTCGAAGAGCTGTTCATTGAGTTGTTTCTACTTAGCCTGAAAACAAACAACTACCTCATTGCAAAGTAGCCAGAATCCCAATTGTCAGGCCATCCTGAAGCGCCTCATTTTGGATTTTGCAGCATGGGTTCCTTGAAAATTGAAATGATTCACAGCTTCCCTTTTCCTTTAAATACAAATTTTGAGCCACCAAATAAAATAAGAAGCTATTTCTTCAGAACCCTCATCTGAGTTTTTATTTTTGTGACATGCATGGATCTAAGCATGTCTGCCACCAGCAAGCTTAAACTTTTGATATCTATAGCTACATTGATCACAATTTCTGGATTTATTTGCAACAACCCACATCGAAAATCTTAGTAAGTAGAGATACACGCATCTCTGAATATGATTCCAACTGAATCGCATCAATCTAATCACGCAGCCTTGCACTGAGCACATAGCGAACTATTCTTTCGCCTTTTACTAAAGAATACCGTGTGCTCGTTGCTTATAAGAGGCATACGCCATTTTTTGGAGGGGTTCAGCCTTACGGCTAAAACTCCCAACAAATCAAATATCAAATTTTGTTTGTTTAAGCTGAAAACCAGGTGATTTGCAGCGCAGGGCCTTTTTACATTTGTGTAAAATTAAACTTGAAATAGTCAGGCCTCAGTTAAGCTTTGAGTAGTTACCAACAGATATAATAGTCTTAATATCTTTGCTTCACACCCCATCAGGAAATAGGAATACCAATATAACAGAGAAGGTTGGGGATGGTCAAGAGCCTTTCAAAATTCTCCGACTGTCACTTTGAGGAACCAATTAAACTCTCACTCCTTCGGCAGCTGCGATTTTTATTTATTACGAGAGCCTGTTACCGCTGCCGCGCAGAAAGAAGCACATCCTGAAGCATATTCTTAGCTGAAGTCACAGTTCAGCGTTTTTTTGGGATCATATTCAGGTTATTACTGTATAGGAATATTAGTATCTAGACTTTCATATCGAATCAACAAATCATCATAATCAAAATGAAGATTTTGATCACTTCTCTTCCTACCATTACCCATAAAATCCAAATCCACTGTATTTTGAATGGATGGGGTGTTGAGAACTGGAGGAGACAAAGTCCAAGAGCAGCCGGAAAATATCCGTTCCAGATTTAACCTGTCAAAGCTTGCGTGGGCTGAATCAGTCGAGAAGACAATTGAAGTGAAGTCAAGTTTATTTAGGGTTGAAGCATCTTGAGGATATATTAGTTTTTCAGACAGTATGACCTAGCTATGTATAAAACTTGAAACCTCTGAGAGAATAGAGATTATCTAAAATTTTCAATTTTTTAGTTGTTTGAACTTATTTTTTATTCAGTTTTGTTTGATCAATCTTGTATTGCATTTGTAATATTCAATCAGTAAACCATTAGAATACATTGAAGAGTTAGTTTATATGTGGGACAGATCTTATCTGATTGTCAAATGTTGAAATTGTATTTGATTCCTAAGATATAAGATGGTGACGTCTCTCGCAAGCAAAGATCTTTGAGTTCTAAGAATTTTAATATCACTTCTATACCATTTTAGTTATATTGAGAAATTCAACCGAAGATCCAAAACAAACGGTTACGTTCAAATTCGACCACAGTTGGACAATCTAATAGTAATATGCATCCAGACCTTCCTGATAAAAGCCAGCCAAGTAAACTGCAGGCATGGCTATTAATTCCTTCAGGCCTCGGCATCTCACCTTTCAAATTCCTGATGGCGCTAATTACTTCCTCCGCTTGCAACGCTTATCATTGTCACTGAAACATTAGTTGCCACAGAAAATGGAGATATGTACATAGTTGCTGATATAACTTGCTCCCCTAGCTCAGCTGCTAAGTTCCTCATCAGCCCTAAAATCCCATTCTTGAAGACAGTGTGGGCTTCAGTTAATATACCTGGAAATTTCTGTGAGTTACAAAGTCGACCCTACTTGATATAAGCGTCATATGCAACGCTACCCTCTTGCCCGAATTAGAGTTTTCGGTTCTAGACTAGTAGTATAGGCACATGCTATGCACGAACAAAAATTTATAGGTTCAAGGTTAAAAACCTTCAAGGGTTGTGCTTCCTTCGTAAAATTGATTCTGAAGGAGACTTTGTTCCGCATGTCCTCTAGTAGAAATTCGTGATGGCAATCATATCATATTTTCTTTCTACACTTGTAAGGATAACTTCGGATGTTTTAATGCATGCAGACCCGACATGTGATTTTTCTTTGGATCTACCATTTTAAAAGCATGTTGGCATAAGAAGAAAAGTTATTTACAGTCCACATTAATGCAACACATATTTTAAAATTCGCACCCTCCGACGTATCAAATGTTGGAACTCAACCAAGTGGGGAAAGATTTTTTTGGTGTAACAATCAACAGGAATACGACTTACCATCATTTCCCGAGAAAGGAGAGAAATCATCTGTGCACAAACCAACCCTCACATTTCTAAAATCGTATATGAAATTTGGACATGCAATGTTGAAAGCCTTCCATGCCTTTGCACTAGACAGATGTGTCGCAATATAGGGGTCAATTTTTTTTATTCCTTATGCCACTGCATCTGTTTTGCAGTTTCGGGACATTTGAAAATCCTGATGAAGCATGGAATTAAAGAAAGGAAGAACATACTTTTAAGCTCCACAACACCCCTTTTCAAGCAACCCTTTTATTTGTATATCGATTCTCCATAAAATTTACAAGTTCTCGGATCTTTGTCATCTTTGTAATACAATATGCAACTCCTCACACAAGCATTAATTTTTATCTACGGATTCTCAAATCTTGCAACAACCTTTTAGATTTCATAAAGTTATGAGGACAAGTGTTATTCGCAGGAAGTAGTTCGCGAAATGAATCACATAGATCATCAGAGGTGCTTTCCGTCATGTTAGATGTTGCTTTTGTATTCAGCATTCTCATGTTCACTAATATATCAATGTGACAAGAAATGTTTCCTGACCGCATTGGTTGTCTGCCAAATTGGTCATGATACACGGTTGCGCCTCCGACACCATTGCCAGTCGCTCCAAGATAAGTATTAACTAATAAAGTTCCTCAATGTGGGTATAATAACTAGGTTCTTGGTTTGATACATATGATAGAATATTAGACGATCCCGAACCGAGCTAGAAATTCAAATATCTTTGACACCGTGTTTCTCTAATAGTCCAATTGTAGTAGTCGTTGATAAACCCTATGCTTGGTAAATGATATTTCACAATCTTTGTTGGTTTCTATTTTTTTGTTTTTACATCTCTTACAGGGACACAATATTTGACCAAGAGATATTGCTCAGTTCGCATGAGTTGAGTTAATAAATTTTTTGACATTGTCAGCTAATATCGTGATTTTTTGGTAACCGTATTACACCAACGAGAAGTAATCATGCATCCAAGAACAATGATACATTAATGCATTCATAGCATAGTTATCAGAACCGGATCAGAGATCGAATCGGTTAGGGCTCCGGTTCCTAGTTTTCTGGTTAAGCTGGCGGTTCAAACCGGTTCGACCACCGGCCGGACCAGGGAACCAACCTGATTCCGGTTCGACCACCGGACCGGGGAACAACCAGCCGGACCGGGGAACCGACCTGATTCCGGTCCGTTCTTGACAATTTGAATTGAAACCATCATGATATGCATAATGTTGCATTCGGATCCAAATTTGTATATGATGATTTCAATTGAAATCATCTATAATTTGTGAATGATATCTGTATTGAAATCTGTATCTAGATATTTATATCAAAATCACAAAATTATTTTATAGCATTCCATAATCAAACTCACGTCTTGTAATTAGGAAAATATTATTTTGTGCATGTCATTCCCAATAATATTCTTATCCTACAATGACTACTAAACCTACTCTTATATGTTACTATTATCTATGATTTAATATCCATATTTATCTTAAAAAATAAAAATTTAAGTGAATATGTTACTATTGTATAAGATTTAATAGCCATGTTTAACTTATAATAAATAAAAAATGAGTTGTGTATAATGGACTCATAAACTTGCTTGCATATATTATCTAATAAATCACACAGCAACAACATGAAATTACTTTCTATTTGTCGCAAAAGCAAAACTAACAAAACACAAAAATAAAAGAAAAATGAAAATCACAATCCTTAAGGTACCCTTCTCGAGTCAAAATTTAGAAGGAGAAACAATTTGAGTGTTTATTAAAATGTTGGTTATTATCGACCCTCCAAACCTTTATTTTCAAATTTTTAGACAGTATTCTAGAGTTAAATTTAGAAGAGAAATAGAAGGATTTGAAATAAAAATCAGTAAAAATTGCATTTCTTCTTATTTTTTTTAATAGGGGAATTCGATGAGGCTTGGAGGGTTTAGAACTTTAAATCTTTTCACTCTTTAGTTATCAGAATCGAATTTGAGGCTGAATCGGTCAGAATTCTGATTTTTGATTTTTTGGTTGAATTGATGATCGAGACTGGTTCAATCGGTGGTCCAATAAAACGTAAAATTTCTATCAAAAAATTATATTTTAAATGTTTAGTACCTGGTTCGAGCCCTTCTATCAACACATTTTTGTCAGCAATTAAATTAAATTATTTAAGAGTCATTAAATGATTTACTAGTATGGTGAACCGGTTCACTGATAAACCGGTCGATTTAGTACTGTTTTCTTATTTTTAGAATGAAACTCAGTAAGTGTAAGTGAATTCGACCAGAATCAGGTTCGGTTCGTGATCGAAGGGATTCGATGATAAATAAATTTCACCTTTTTGTTATCTGAGAAGTATATTTCTTTACTCTTATTTTATTACTTCTAAATTTGTGAGAAAATATTTTTTATTTCAAGTAAACGCGGGGACGACTTTTCTTCTCCCATCCCTTCCCCACCTGCAAATTCCCAGAACGGGAAGAGACGACCTGCACTGCAAATTGCAGTTCGAGTCAAGTGGATACCATAAATTCCAATCACCGGTTTCGCCGCCTACAATTAATACACCCAAGAAAATTAGAATAAGAATAAGAATTGAATAAGAAAAGAATTCTTCTGGAGGCATTATTGATTTTATTTATTAATGGGTAAAATAAAAAAAACATGTGCAGATCTATTATGTATTTTCAGATTAAGTATCAAATTTTTTAATTCTTTAATTTCAACACTGATCTTTTTAATTATTCAATTTAAGTCCTATAGACTTAACAGAAAGAAGCAATTAGTATGAAATGTGAAAATTAATTTGAGTGTCCGACCCTTTAGCTATGATTTTGAAATTTGTATAAATATATTATACACAAAATCTATTTTTTTATATAAATTTATCATTTCATTAAATCTATAAATTTAAATTGAATAACTAAAATATTCAGTACTGAAATTAAACAATTAAAAAATTTGATACTTAATTTGAAAATGAATAATAGTTCTGAGTATGTTTTTATAGTTTAATTTTATTAATTTAGTATTAAATAAATAAAACTGAATTTTTGCAAACAATGGAAAGTCTTCGTTTGGGGACTATAAAAGGGCAGTGATGGTGCGAGACGAGTCGCCAAGGACTCCGGCATCCCCTGCGTTGACCATGGACTCCATCCTCGGGCTTCTCCGCATCCGCGTCAAGCGAGGGATCAATCTCGCCGTCCGCGACGTCGCCAGCAGCGATCCTTACGTTGTCGTCAAAATGGGCAAACAGGTACCGCCATTTTCTTACTCTGTTTTTCTCTGATCGTTCGGTTAACTTACGTGCTGTGTTTTTGATTGATTGCATGCGCGATCCGACTTGGCGTTTCTATTCGCCGGTTACTGGTGTTGTTTTGTAGCAGTTACGTTTGATGTGGAAAATCTGGTTCGATCTAACCAGATTATTTTTCTACAACTCATTTGACTTTGAATAAGATGTTGTATGGGCGGTTCGATGTTAGATTTGCTTCCTCGGTCATGCCTGGTGGTTTTATCTTTTTGGTTTCAATTTTTGATGGTCAATTCGGCTAGAAAAATCCATGTCTGCTGGGTCATGCCAGGGTGGTTTGAACCTCCAAGATTGGAGTAGGGTCGTTGTGGCATTGATTTCTTTGCTTCCTGGTCAAATTTGGACTTCCATATAGTTATGCTACTCGGATTGGATTCTTCTTCTTTTTTTGTTTTGTTTTTTATCAACACTTTATTAAGAAAAGAAAAGGCCGAAGCGCCTACAACATGGTTCAGGCCCTAAACAACCAGAGGAGATATCCTTACATGCAAGGGCGTGAAGCCCCTAGGATCTAGACTCGAACAGATGGCCTATATGCCAGTACCGAGATAACATACTAATGATGGACTCAAGTTAGTGGTCATTGTGAATCAAACGGAAGATAAGAAACGACTGATTACACCTTTAACAGGAGCTAATAGAGTCGGAAGCAGTGGCTGTTCCACGATTTTGTATTTGGGGTACAAAAATTACATGATAAAGATTTTTTGGGCAACTAAAATTTAGTCGAAATCATAAATAATAATGTTTACTATGGTTGGAAGTATTTTGGGTTGAATTCAGGGGGCGATTGTCCCCATTGCGCCCCCAATTCCTCCGCTGCTGGTCACAAGATGCTTAGAAACATGTGTTTCGAGGAGATTCATTTATGATCAAAATGAGTATAATACAGGCCTTATATACTAAAGGCAAAGGAGATGGAAAGACACATAAAAGAAGCATAATGTGTTTGTCTTGGACTTCGGAGATTTTGGGACTGTAAGAGGCTCCACAACTATTCCTTTTTGCTAAAAATTGAAGCAACTCTTCGAGTTCTTCATTTCAAATGTCCATGGGTGAAGTGTGGACTTTCAAGGCTGACTAGTTACTACCATTGTTGAGAGATGTGGCACCATCACATTGCTTTTATTCTAGCGTCTGTATGCATGTACTGAGTTATTGAAGCTTTTGATACCCTATGAACAAACCTCATTTCGATGATATAACTGCTGCAGAAACTGAAGACACGGGTCATTAAAAAGGACATTAATCCTAAATGGGATGAAGATTTAACTCTCTCTGTTGTTGATCCAAATCTTCCTGTGACACTGGTATGTGCTTCCATTACACGCCCAATACTCATCTACAATGCTCTTACTTTTAACTGTCTTAATGACTTTCAAATAGTAATTCATATACAATCTTATATGACTTATGTGCTCTGGCATTATACCATTATCAAATTATCACCATCAGATTTACTACTTACTGAGTCTGAGTTCTGCTTTTTTTACTACAGTAGTTCTCTATGTTTCGTAATGTCCTGAGTCTTGTCTTTGAGTCCAAGGTAACTGATTCCCTTAGACCCAAATGATGTCTGCTTCATTCATTAGCGAAATTCTTCCATCAAACCACAATTGAGGGCTAGAAATTCATGTCTGGAGTCATGTTTTATTTGAACACTACCCCTAAAATTAAAATGCTTGCCACTTTAGGTCCATAAATAATCAAAAGTCAAACTTGTTCCACCAGTTACTTCAAAAACTATTCTTCTTGTGTTTGCTCCTCGTCTCTGTTACTGTGCCGCCAGATCTGATTGCTGTTCGTCTATCGTTTACTTTTTTTTGTGGCTCATGGCTAAGTGAAAAGGCAGTTTTTAGGTGAGGTGCTACTCACCCTTGTTCTTGAGTGATAGAAACAATTTCATTCACTGACTTAATGAGATCAGTCCGATGTGCACGCAATCATCTGCATGACTCGTGGAATCGTAGTATATTACTATCAACCAAATAAATGATGCCACCCACAAATTGCCTTACTTGTCAATCACTCATTCAATGTTTATGTGTTTGCTATTTTCCAGACTGTATATGATCATGACACTTTCAGCAGAGATGATAAGATGGGAGATGCAGATTTTGATGTAAAACCATTCTTGAGTGCCTTGAAGATAGACACAGGCGGGCTCCCAAGTGGCACAATCTTGTCCAGGCTACAGCCGTGCAGGAAAAACTGCTTGTCAGATGAGAGCTGCATCACTTGGAAGGACGGAAAGGTTATCCAGGACATGATCCTCCGATTGAGAAATGTGGAATGTGGGGAGGTCGAAATCCAAATTCAGTGGATTGATCTCCCTGGCTCCAAGGGTTTATCCTTATAGTAAGCCTTCATCTATTTTGTATTTCACTGCTATAACATCGTGTGGCTTCTGCGTACTGGCGGCACCCGTTTTGTGGTTCATCCAGATGTTGTGTAACTAAGATATCCGACAACAATGGCATGTGTGCTGCTTGAATTGTAGTGAATAGATTGGACGAGGGTTTGGGGCCTGATGATTCTCTGGTTAATTTGAAAAAGTTCACGTCTTCTCTGCATTATGTTGCTTCATGGCAGATGTTAGTAATGTAACTAGAAGTTCTGCAGATATCTTTGCTTTCAAGTTGTGATTTTCGTTACTGGGAAAATTCCGGTTGAGAATATTGAATAAGAGTTCTGTTTGTTACCCTCTTTGACTCTCAAGTTGGATTTTAGTTGACCAATTTTGGAGTTTGAAATATTTAGACAACCAGCTTTCTTTAGTTTGAATATCAATTATCTTAGACACGCTGGAATTTGGTTATTGATTTGTTATTTGTGTTAATAGATTATCTACTATAATAACATTATAGGATGTCGCGCTCCCGGCGGTTATGCTCCCCCTCCCGAATCGAACCGGTTCGGTTCAAAATCGGTTGGTTCGGTTTGAAATCAGTTAGTTCGGTTCGATTTGAAATTTTAAAAAATTATTCGGTTTGAAACGGGTAGGTTCGGTCCGGTTTGAAATGTTAATAGTTTGATTGCGGTTTCAAATTTTAAAAAACCGATGACTAATAATTTGATTCAGAATTTAATTTTTACGAACCGAACCGAATCGAACCGAACCGAATCCGTCGATTCGACGGGTACTCTCCCTAGTTCAATTATAACATTATTGTATTATCAATGGCGACACTTCCTTCAAAATAATTTTTTTTAATCAAATTACTGGCTTGAATGTTGGTATATCATCCTCAAGACCAGAAATTCAAACCTTTACAGTTGAATATATTTCTTTATTTTTTTCTACATTTGTTTGAAATTAAAAAAAATCTACTTTCAATGTCATAACATTAAAAAAAAAAGTTTGCCAAAATTGTGCATTATGATTTTTTTATATAAATATGGTGATTAGCCGTTGTTATTTATAATATGTTTATCTAAATTTGAGCTTTATTATGTTTTTTGCGCAAAATACATGCTTATCATCATGTTTAGATTATTTTATTTTTGCAAGAATTACTAATTTTATATTAAGATACACAATCTTTTAGTGCGTGTACGTACAATAGGGCTTATATGGGTATTATAAAAATAAGTTCACCTCCATCATTGGAGAAGTTCACATTAAGATGATTTTTATTGAAAATATCCTTTCTACAAATTTTATTATTCATACCGACCTACCATTAATTTTGATTTCAAATCTACCTTACTTGAATAAAACAGCGATGAACCGTGGTTTTTCTCTAAGAAAATCGTATAAAACCACGGTTTTATTTATATAAAAATACCGATTTAGAATACACAAAAACAGTAGTTATGAACTGCGGTTTTTCTTAAAAAAATCAGGATTTCAAACTGGGTTTTATTTTTTTATGAATCACTGGTTTGATACTACGGATTTCTTCAAATATGGTAGATTTGAAATTTATGTGGTAGTATGTATAATAACACTTGTAGAAAGGATAATTTTAAAAATAATTAAACCAGTAAGAATTTGCTATGTGAGATCTAATAATAATTACCAACGATTTATTAATGCATGGATCGATCACTATGCTGAGAGAAATAATTAACAAAGATTTATTAATGATTCAATAAATAGAAAAGCTACAGAGATAATAATGTTGTTTTACTTTCTCTTATTTAACCTAATTATAATTTCTTAAAAAGATTTATCTTAGGTAATCTATATATCTATAACAGAATAGGATCGCCTGGGTGTCCGTACGACGCTCCTGGGCAGTTAGGTCCGGTTCGGTTCGGCCCGGTTTAATTCGGTTTGGTTCGTTTTCAAATTTTTAAAAATCGTTCGGTTTACAGTTTCATATTTTAAAAAAGGATGACTAATAATTTTATTCGATTTTTAATTTTTCTCGAACCGAACTGTCAGGACACTCGTTATCTATAACATAATGGAACAGACGCTACCAATGTTGTATTTATTAATTAACATTAACTATACTTTAATTATCTAAATATCTACAAAATTTCATAAATAATGATACCCCAAATTAAATTGAATATAGCTATATTGTTTTTCAAAAACAAGAGCTTCATTCTTTCTTTCTCCAGACAAGTTATAAAACCCATTTGGAATTAACATTTGTTATGTTGTTTCAGGATCACCTTTGGGATGTTGATAGCATCAGGAATGGTGATGAAGATGATTAGGTTTTGGAAAGAAAATTAGAGATTTTTGATAATCTATCGTCTTCCTCTTGTAGGGAATTTGTAAAATTATGCTTGTAGGGATCCCTCATTAATACCGGATTGGATCAGTCGGATTAAACTCGAACACGGATTAGATTTCTGTCTGATTAATGCATACAGTACTCATTAAATTGTAAATTGATCAAACCAGTGAATTTGATAGAAAATCGATCAAACTGGACCATAACCGATTATTTACTAATTTAGACTTAATTAGTTATTAAATACTAAATGCACTATAAATGTAAAAATCGAATATAGCATATATGTTGAACCTGGACCGGTTCCCTAATTAGTGAATTTCTCAAGATTGAAAATTTTTGAAATTAAATATATAGCATCATATAATATAAATACAATTCCTAATTAAACCCTTGATTAAAGCGGTTCAAACCGTTTATTCGATTGAAAACTCGGAAATTGGAGTAGGATGAGAATGCTTTCTTCGAAGTTCGACCGGGTCACCCCACGCGCACTTCCAGTACCACCAAAGCTCGAACCTAGAATCTTGAGATTAGTAGACAACAGTCTTATCCATTATACCAACACATTGTTGGTATGACCTGTTTTTTTAAGGCTGTGTTTCGTTTAGAGGAAATTTGAGGAAAAGGAAAATGTGAGGAAAAATGAGAATGAATTTTTTGTTTGGTTTAAGAAAAATTGGGATGGAAAACTAAGTAGAAAGTTAGATGAAAAATTTGAAGAAAAATTTGTTTAATTTAAAAAATATTTCAGTACTCTCTACAAAATTTTTCACTCCAAACAAAACAAAGTGAAAATAAAATGAATTTTATAAAGAATTCATTATCTCATATTTTTTTCCCTCTCACTTTCCTCAAACCAAACACACTCTAAGTGTCCATTAATTGTCATACTATGTGACTACCATGTCAAATTAAAGTATATAAATAAAATGGTGAGAGATACATGAGTAATCATTTCGCTAGGGAACTGATTTATGGGGTTGGAGTGGAGGTCCACACTATGATGGGGATTATATAGCCTCATTTTAACGTGATGATGGAACCTTTGGATTTGGGCACGTGGACCTGCTATTGAAGGTTTCTTCACATTCAAGTTTATTAATAATATTTGAGCATAAATCCGTGGCTAGACAGATGAACTAGTTGATGGTTTAGCTTTTGAAACTTAAGATTTAATTGAGTTATTGGGTTCAATTTATGACTGGTTCGGGGAAGTATAAATTAAATCCCATCAAAAGTCCAGGAAACATATTCATGTGGGTCTGAAGTTGTGTTCCTCCTGCAAGTTAAGGTGGGTTCTCCGATTTTTTAAAAGAAAATAAATACTAATAATAATAATATCTATGCATAGATATTTGAGTTGTCTGAATATTCAGTTAATGAATTTTTGTCAGAAAAATTCTTGGTTTTGATCATATTTGAATGAGATAAACAAATCAATCACTGTGAAATTGGTTGATACGATGTCCAGTGGTCCACTTGAGTAAAATCTTTCGTGAAAAAGTGGTATGTTATTGATAGTATCGAGATAAATAATAGCATTTATTTGGAAGATATTATTAATTCTGGTTTAAAAATGTAACATTTGTCATTGGAATTATTAATTTTTATTATTCTATTATACCAAACATGTTACATCAGTATTAATAATTTTATCCCACTCTTTATACCTGCTACTAAACGTGACCTGAAAATGTTGAATTCAGTCGAGAAAGAAAATTTACTTCTAATGAAATCTCTAACTATTACATAGCTAAATAAATCAAGAGTCAAACTGACAATTAATTACACACCTTATTGATACGAAATAGAGGCGAGGACAAACAAGGGACTTTTGAAATGGTTTGAAGCATTTTCAAGATTAAGAAGCTATCAAAGTCATTTTAGGTGATGTTGTATCCTTTATAGTGTCTTTATACAAGTGAGGTCAAATAAAAGTGGTTCACAAAAACACACGATATGAGGCATGAAGTGGTGTTAAGTCAATTTTACTGTTTATGTATATTTGGGTGTGTGACGTAACCTCATGTAATGGAGCAGAAGCGGAGGAATTTGAACAATAAGAATAGTAGACGGTGTATCTTTAATGGGTATTTGGTAGATACGAAGAGCTACAAGTTTTATGGTTGTGACATTAAAAATTTAATTATCAACCAAGATGTGCAGTTTACTGAGAAATAAGCTTGTGATTGGTCTCAAAAGAATGTCAGGTAGTCTAATATCTTTATTGAGAATAAGACAATGACAAAGACTCTGTGCACCTACTGAGTCATCTAATAAATTAGTTGATCTGAATACTAATAAACTTCATAATCAAATCGAAGTTCTATCAGTTTGTCTGAAAGACTATTAAATCACTTAAGATGATGAGTGAAATTGTTGTTTGGCAAAAAAGTTGGCTGAGAAACTGGTATTTTTGGTAATGTAATGAAATTTCTATTTAGAATCCTAGAGTCTTTTTCATCAATCCAACCTTCAAAGCTCACCCCAAATGTGTCAGACTGAAATTTAATCATATTATGATGATGATCTCTTTATCCTTTGTCATGGTGACTCTCAATCTATTGAGTAAAATTTTGGATGCTTTTGAATATGATTCTGGTCTCAGAATTAATTGCTCTAAGTCTATTCTCTAGCTTTTGTAGGGCACCTATCTAATTTATTCGGTTGTTCCAGAGGATATCTGCTTGTTAAATATTTAGGAGTTCCCGCAGACTCCAAGTCCATTCGTGCTTCTATTGCACTATCATCTTAGACTATATTATACTTAAATCTTGAGAGAATATTTGTTTTTGTTCAGCTGTAAGAGTGGTCTTTATCAGACTTGTTCTCAATTATCTCCAGATTTAATGGTATAGAGTCCATGGGCTATCTAAGATGATTCTTAAAGCTATTGATCATATTTTCAGGAAGTTTTTATGACAGACTGACTCAAAGTCTCTGATCAGTGGGACGCAAATTTGTTTTTCAGCTTCTTGTGGTGGTTTGCGTATTAAGATAGTGGATCACATTAATTCATGTATTTTAATCGTAAATTTGGGACTTACATATCAAGTTTGACTCCTTTTGAATTAAGTGGTTGAATTCGCCCATTGTCAAATCATGTTCTTGGTAGAATCTTTCCTCTAAAGTTTTATTTTCATGGACTGTCAAACAGATGTTACGTCTAAAGACTTTGCCTTGAATTACTGCTCAGTGACTAATAATTATCTTGCATTGAAGATTCTAGGTACCCTTTTCTTTTTGAAATCAGTTTATTGTCATTAGACTAGAGGTCACCCAAAGCCTTCTTCATTTCATATGGTGTGAAATCGACTATCATATCCGAAGCATAACTTCACTCTTTAGTTGGCTTGGCAAGACATACTTCATTTGACGACTGACTTATGAGGCTCGGTCTCCAACCTTTCGATATATGCCGTCTTTGTGATATGCATCAAGAATCTTTGAATCCGTTGTTCTTCCAGTGTTATCAAACTCATGGCATCTTGTATCAGCGCTCAAGTTATATCTCCGTCAGCCTTCTTCTCCACTTATATCATGGCCCCGAATGATTTTATGGTCTACTTATAAGAATTTTTTTTCTCAAATTTTCAAGCAAGCTGCTTTCTATTCATCTCAGCATGTGCCTATCATATCTGAAAAGCCAGAGAATAATGCTGATATTCTCTTCTCAAGAGACTTCATCATGAAGACTATCAAATGTGAATGTAATCTCAATCTCAATTTTTTCACTCAATGAGATTTTTTCCGTTTAACATTGCTTCAGCTCATAGAATAGATCGACTCCAATCATTAGATACCCGATACTATTAGAAGAAAACTAGGCTTCATCTCGTCATGATGATTTACTTACAAACTAACAGAAACTGAAAAGAGGAGTTAACAGAACGGGCGTTATACTTACAGATATTTACATTTTAGTCCTATGACTTTTAACCAACTACAATTGAGTTTGTGCCTGATAAATAGGCCCGCAACAAGGAACAGAACACGAACGGATCCACAGCAGCGAAGCTAGCAGTACAACTCTCGCATTGCATCCCAATCTTCCATTTCACTCATCACGACTGAACCTGCATTTCCGCTCTCAACGAGGAAAATCTCGAGTCCGGGTCGACAATGGCTGCTCAAGGTGAGATCCGGTTCGAGTTGTAGAGTAATGTGAAGACCGTGTTCTGCTATGACGGGGATATTTGATCGGATTGGGTTTGGTCTCAGGCGTGGAGAGAGAGGTTCAGAAGAGCTACTGGGTCGAGCACACCTCCGACCTGACTGTGGAGGCTATGATGCTTGACTCTAAAGCTGCTGATATCGACAAAGAGGAACGTCCTGAGGTATTGCATTGTTCCCATAATGACCCTGAACTACCCGCACTATCAAGATTTTCAAAAAGGGTGCGACAAAAAAAAATTAGACTGATTTCGGTTGATGCTTAAGATCAATTTGTTTGATTTCTTAAATATAATTGATTTATCAAATTCGTTGAAGATTATGACTGATTAAACAATGCTTGTCTATGTCTTCTTAGGGTGACAGGTGTTCATCTGGATTGGATGCTTATATATTTATATGTGTGTGCTTGCATTTTATTATTCAGGTGATGTCTCTGCTCCCTCCCATTCAGGGCAAGTCTGTCCTGGAACTTGGGGCTGGGATTGGCCGCTTTACTGGCGAATTAGCTCAAAGGGCTGGTCATGTCCTGGCGCTGGATTTCATTGATGGTGCGATAAAGAAGGTACTGCAAATAATATTTTTCTTTATGAAGTAGCGCTCCACAATGTAATAGTTTTGCCTGCTTTACTTTCCGACATTCTAGCAATGGTAGTCTTTGATGTCATTGAGGCATTAGACGCGTAATCTGATATTTGCGCTGCGTTCATTTTGCAGAATGAAACCATCAATGGTCATCACAAGAATGCTAAATTTATATGTGCTGATGTGACATCCAAAGATTTGGATATCCCTGCAGATTCCATTGACTTAATTTTCTCAAACTGGTTACTGATGTATCTTTCCGATGAAGAGGTATGATCAAGTGCTACAGTTCTCAAATTAATATAGTCCTTGAATGGAGTTACTAATTGATTCTGGTTGCTTCTGCTATACTCAGAAATTGAACTCGTCTGTTAATGCAATATATTAAGGGAGCTACGGGTTTTTGTTTTCCGATTTTAGATTACTTCAGTGATGGGAAGTAAACTTTCACAATGCAAAGTTGTTCCCCATTCTCATAACAACCTTACATGACCTCAATCATCCCCAATTTGCATATGTTTGTGATTTGTGCCATTTTGAAATTTGATCTTACTTTCTCTGAAGAGACCCATGTTCCCTGCCTCCGTCTCGGCATGGCTTTCGCCCTTTAATCTTGTAAAAACCTGAGATGAGGGAACATTAATCCCAAACCTTTTATGGCTTCATTTTGTATTTATATGATTAATATGATTTTAGAGTTGTTATTTCTCATTTTTATGGCTTCATTTTGCATTTATATGATTAATGTATATGGAATTGGAATATCGTTGCCTTGTATAGGTTGAGAAACTAGCTGAAGGGATGATCAAATGGTTAAAGGTGGATGGCTTTCTCTTCTTTAGAGAATCTTGTTTTCATCAATCTGGAGACTGTAAGCGGAAAAACAATCCAACTCATTACCGTGAACCAAGATTTTATACTAAGGTGCGCCTTGGTTACATATGTTACTCCTGCATAGTGATGTGTGTCATAGGTGGAGGTATCTGGCGTTGTGCCTGGTATAATGGTCGCTAAAGATCCGACACATTGATAAATTTGTACATTAGTAAACACATAAAGTTGAAAGAAAAAATTGGTGATCAACACAACATCACAATAGCTTTTGAGAATATGACTAAATATACTGAGTTTAAAACTTATGGCATCACAATAGAGATGGGAAAAATTGACCCCATTTGATGGATGCAGACAAAGTCAACCAAATTCTTAACATTAAGGTTAATACTCTTAATCGAGTATTTTAGGCATAACTGAGTTTGTGATGAACTGTTGGTTGCATTATAATTAGATATGATTTGACCCATTTTCTTTATAGGTGTTTAAAGAGTGCCATCTGACTGATGGTGATGGTAACTCCTATGAGTTCTCTCTTGTTGGCTGTAAGTGCATTGGAGCTTATGTGAGAACTAAAAAGAATCAAAATCAGGTAAATATGTCTCTCTGGAATCTTCAAGGCATGAATACTGCAGCCGTTGGAAAACTTTTGGCAACCACTTTCAGACCTGAAAGTTGCTCATCATCACTGAAATACTGTGATATCCAACTTTCATTAGGTCCCTAATTTTGAGACAGGGCATCAGCAGTTAGCATTGGAAAGTTCACTCACTAACAATTTTACTTTTCAGGTTTTTGAAAGTTCAGTTTCCATATTGTTCAATGATGCAGGTTTGTTGGATCTGGCAGAAAGTTGAGTCTCAGGATGATAAGGGTTTCCAGAGATTCTTGGATACTGTCCAGTATAAGCCAACAGGCATTTTGCGTTATGAACGCGTATTTGGACCAGGATTCATTAGCACAGGAGGGATAGGTATTTATATTCCGCTGACCCCCCTAATGCAAACTTGTGTCCGCCATTGACTGTAAGCTTTTGAGCTTTAACTTATACTGCTTAAACCATTACAAAACATCTATGTCACATGATATGTTTACTAGTCTGTTGTTGTAGCAACCGGATTACATCCCATTTAGTAGTTAGTTGCATTTTTATTTCTTGGGCAGATACCACAAAAGAATTTGTTGCAAAGTTGGAGCTTAGACCTGGCCAGAAGGTCCTTGATGTAGGTTGTGGCATTGGTGGTGGTGACTTTTATATGGCTGAGAAATTTGATGTCGAAGTTGTCGGTATTGATCTCTCTATCAACATGATTTCTTTGGCTCTTGAGCGTGCCATCGGACTCGAATGCATGGTTGAATTTGAGGTTGCTGACTGCGCAAAGAAAACCTATCCAGATAGCACATTTGATGTAATCTATAGCCGTGACACGATTCTCCATATACAGGTAACATCCATTTATTGTATCCAGTTTGTTTTTGGGTTTTTTTTTTTCTGTTTCTAAGTGGATGCCAATCAAACTAGAGCGTTATATAACCCTGTGTCTAAATGTACCGTGGTCTCATAGCAAAAACCTCTTCAAATAGCCTTGATCAACTGTTCTTTCACATAAACAAAATCTCTGCATACAGTCTTAAGTGGGTTTTGAATGATCCGAAGTCCCCGAGTAAGTTGGAATTGTTCTTAGAAGATTTCCCAATTCTTAGAAGTATTTATGGTTACTTCAGCTCATTCCAGGACAAGCCAGCGTTGTTTAGAGCCTTCTTCAACTGGTTGAAACCTGGAGGAAAAGTTATAATCACTGATTACTGCAAAAATGCTGGACGTCCTTCACCAGAATTCTCTAAATATATCAAGCAAAGAGGATACTTTCTTCATGATGTGGAAGGGTATGGCCAGGTAAAAAGGAGGATATACTAAGCTTCCTTCCCTGCCTTGGAATCATAGAATGAATATATTCAACCTGGCTGACACGTACTGTGATGTTCTGAAACATTTACAGATGCTCAGAGATGCTGGTTTTAAGGACGTTAGTGCTGAAGATAGAACAGATCAGGTTGGTTCATACATTTGAGCTTGCACATATCCATTGATTTGTTTCTGTTTATTGCCCTGAGTGTTTATCTGTCATTTCTTGTCTGTCAGTTCATACAAGTCCTCCAGAAAGAGTTGGAAAATGTGGGAAGGGACAAAGAGGACTTCATCCGGGACTTCTCTGAGGTAAACACAGAATATTATTCAGTTTAGTTCTCACAATTTCGTTCGGAGCATACCCACATTGACTGATGTAGTAACATTTTATATTAAACATGATTCTCAGGAGGACTATAATGACATCGTTGGGGGCTGGAAAGAAAAGCTGGTGAGGAGCTCATCAGGGGAGCATCGTTGGGGACTTTTCATTGCTAAGAAATTAATGCAGCGATGCTGATTCTCATTCTTGTTTCTGTGTGTTTTTCTTGCGCTTTCATCTTCTTTTTATTCTTGGATCGTCTAGTGTCGTTTCAACTGTTAGCGTCTTTAATCCCCTGAGGATACATTGTACTCGACTTCATCTCTGTTAGGTATGGCCACTGTGCCTCCAATTTGAGACACGCGCCTGTGGATCACCCGGAAGTCATGTGATTATTTTATTACATTTTCTAGTTTTATTATATATTATCTTATACAATTGCTTTATATCTTTTTCTAGAGATACACAAAACTGATTATTTTATATTTTACATTTATGTTATTTTATTACATTTTCTAGTTTTATTATATAGTATCTTATATTATTTTTTTCATTTTTTCCACCCTCTCTTTCACCATGTTACATTATTATTATTTTTGGACGCAGAGAACCTTCCCCTTTTACGGCAGAAGTAAATCGTGGAGTAGCTAGCACAACTATTCTGAAAATGATGACCACAGCTTATGTCTTAAGATTTAAATTTTTGGGATAAAATCCAAAATGAGCCCTGAACTATCACCACTTATCTAATTGCGGTCAAAACTACCATGATTTTCTAAAAGGGTGCGATGGAAAAAAAATTGAACTGATTTTTTAAAATAAAATTTACCATTACATTTCTAACCTAATATTATTATAAGACTTAGATTTGTGTGCGAAAATTACGTTGTTTGATTACCAAAATAAATTATATCATTTTGCGCACATAAAGAAAACGACGTCTTTTGATAACCAAATGACGTAATTTTCGCACACAAATCTAAATCTTATAGTAATATTAGGTTTGGAATGTAATGGTAAATTTTAATTTAGAAAATCAGTCCAATTTTTTTTCTATTGCACCCTTTTTGTAAATCATGGTAGTTCTGACCGCAATTAAGTAAGAGATGATAGTTCAAAGCCCCTTTTGAGTTTTTCCCTTAAATTTTATTACCGTAGACATGCTCGAACCTTGATGCTGTCGGCTAGATCACTAAAACTTATCAGCTCTTCTCTGTGACATTATATATAGTGATTTTGTCTTATACAACCTAGCTACTGGTGTTGCTGAATTGATCATATCAGCTCGCCTAATAGCTGTTCGTCGTATTTTTTTCTTTTTAATTATAGTGTCCTTTGAGAGACAATTCCTGAATCTCTTCAGCAACGTCATGTCTCTTTCATATATATGTTTTTGGTATTTCTCATACACATTTATATTTCAAATTGGATTATCTGTGTGTTTAATTAATTAATGCCAAAGGAGTCATAGGTGAGGAGGGCCTATTCATAAATTTTATTTGATTGTATGTATGTATTTGTGGAGAAGGATATCTATTTACAAGGGAAAGTTTTTTTTTTTTTTTTTGTAAGGGGATCAATAGTGGTTCCCCACTTCCCCATTGAAGTGCACCTCTAGCGTATCTAAGATTAAATGTTGGTCTTGACGCGCACCTCTAGCGTATCTAAGCGTAAATGTGGTACCAACAGGGTTTGAACCCAGGACCTTGAGGTTGTTTTAGACAACACCCAGTACCACTAGGCCAACACCTTGTTGATTAAGAGATAGTTTTTCGTCCCTAGAAAAGGCTTGTTAACTGTTAACAGGCATTTTCGTCGGTACTTGAGGTACATCCATGTGCATTTTCTTCTTAATTGAGCTCATTTTGAAGCTTCACTCATAACAAGAATATTGCATGATGAAATATGTAATAATAGGGAAAATGCACCAACATGGTATTGTTCTAATAGTCTTGCGGGCTGTTTAACCCTATTGGTAACGCTTTGCGTGGAGATGCGCGTGAACTAACCTGTAGTGAGTATAAGCACAGCTACCAAGATGAAAAAAAGAACTGTCTCTAACCACACAAAAAAGTATATAAAAATGATAAAAATCGACGTTTCATGCTCCTAATAAGCAACAAATTCACTGCATTAAAACATTATTCAAAATATAACGCTTCAACTTTTAGGGATTAAATAGTCATTTCATATGTATTTGGTGTTTGAACACATTGATTTTTCAATGTCGTTAACACTAATCATATAATGATTTTTTCCCAAATATGTAATACGTCCTTCATTTATTTTATTTTATTTTATTTTATATCTAATTTTAATATTTATTCTATCCTAATTGTTGAAAATTACAATTCAGAACTGAAGTTTTTTCGACAAATCGCAATTGTGAACTGTGAATTACAATAATATTGATGATTACAAATCATCATTTTCTTACAAAATTGTAGTTTAGAACCATGATTTTGAGATTGCATACCACGATTGTCAATCGTAATTTATTAAAATTCAGAAATGCGATTATTTTTACAGAAGTTAAAATTTTGTACTGTCAAATTCAACTAATAAAATAGAAAGATAACTAAACAAAACAATGCTCAAAAGTTGGACAAACTTAAAAACAAAACTTATACTCCCTCTGTTCTCTTTTACATGTCACTTAACCGAATTTTTTTGTCCACTTTTACTTGTCACTTAACAATTTTCGATGCGTATTTAATATCAACAACTACATTAAAATGTCAAACATTAATCACTTTATCATCATAATCAATAAGCAATACATTCCTCACCAGTAATCATCTACCAATTTTACTTTTTAGACGAACTTTTTCAAATAAACGTCAACCACCTACTCATTAAATTTGTCCAACCGCTAGCTTTAACTTCATCTTAATCTACTCAAATTAACCTTAAATGACATGTAATAGAGGACGGAGGGAGTAAAATAGATGACATGAGAAATAAAGGAAATGTATTTTATTGGGAGTGGTGAAACAAAGAGTATTGTAGTCTGTAAAAAAAGTATACTTTGAATGGAGTGTAATCTGGTGAGCTAAAAATGGGTAGAGACACAGTTTGGATTGCTTTTGGGTTGATCTAATTCACCAGTTGCCTCTTTAATTGATAGTTCGTTCATATATCTAATCTAATGAAACGATTCTCATACCTCTCTTCTTCTTAATTTCTGTGAAGATAAAAGTTTCAAACAACAACAAAAATTCTTTACCAGCAATAATGACTCATTTCAAACCCTTTCTGAACCATGGCACCCAAGCTTTCGCATTATTTAACAACACGCATGCTGTCAAATTGTAAGGGGTTAGTCTATTTTCTGTACAGATATTATTGCAATTTGTTTAAATTCAACAGTTTTGACGCATCAACATCAATACAGACCCTAGTCCCGCATGGCGTATGAAGCTCAAGTGGTAGGGGAAATGAAGACCCATGACCAAACATGTCTGGCGTGGGTTTGATTCTTAGTAGGGTCGCGAGTCAAACAATGCGAGGGCTTCCAAGCTGCTCAAAAAATCCGAGGGAGATAGCTCCCCTTCTCAAAAAAAAAAAAAAAATTAAACCTAACCCTAACTTATCTTAAGGCTCAGGGTCTTAATTACTTAATGAAAATATGGGTGAATAGATTATTTTTTCTTCTTCCTTTTGCCATCACCGGACTATTGGTGAATAGATCATTTCAATACATTTTATTTTTTACAAAAATTTTGATTCACTAGTAAAATGAATATTATCTCTTAGTTAGCCTTACAAATTTTTTCGTCGATCAGCTCACCTATATTTATCTCAACTTAACAAAAGCTCACCTCTAAAGAGCCGACCCCAATATCAGTATTTTAAACTGTGTTCGTGTAGGCCGCCTAGGGATCGATTTTCATATTTAATAATTAAATATATTATAAATACATAAAACTATGCATAACCATATGATAATTTCTATCTAGCTGAATAATCGCTGGACACTCTAGTAACCATCTACCATGACATAATGCTTTTTAAAACATTTTCTAAAATTACTCGACAAACTATAAAAATTAAGGATAAAAACAGATGAACCCTCTCAGGGCATATGAGCAATATACTTGAGCGGTTAAAATGACACTGTTTTGAATGATGTTTGAGGGTCCATATGATTTTTAGTATTTTAAAGTTTTTATGGTTTTTGGGTTTAGAGTTTTACTTTTTGTTGTCTTCAGGGCTTTAGAATTTTGGGTTATAAAATGAACGGTCTTGAGGGGTTTTGAAATATATTAAAAACACTAAAATCTGAAATTCTAAAATCTTAAAAGCCTTTAAACAATAACAAATTCTAAAATCCTAAAAGATCCTAAAAATCATTTAAAACAACATCATTTTAACTGTTCGAGTAAATAACTTACATAGCTTGACATGATATATATCATCCGCAAGGCTCATGAATATTATTTCTTAGTTAGCCTTACAAATTTTTTGCTCAACTCATCTCAATTCATCTCAACTAGCAAAACTTCACCTTTAAAGAACATACCCCAATATCAGCGTATTAACCCGTGTTTGTCTAGGCAGCCTGGAAGTCGATATTTATTATTAATTATTAAATATTTTATATGTCCTCTTTTACTTGTAACTTAACTGAAATCTATTTATCAATTTTTACTTGCACTTAATAATTTCAATGCATATTTACTACCGTCAACTACCTTAAAAAATCAAACATTAATTACTTCAAAATCATAATTCATAAAATACTCATTCTACACTATAATAATCCAAGCAATCCTAAATTTAACATGAAATTTAAAAAAAAACATTATATACCTATCTATTAAATTTATTCACAATATTTTTTAATCTATTCAAATTAATTTTAAACAACTAGTGTTTAAGGGCGGGAGAGTATATAATTACATATAATTAGTATAACTATTTGATTAATTTCCGTCTAGCTGATTTTTTTTTTGAAAAATTCAGATTGCATTAAAAAAAAAAAGATAAAAACCTGTACAGATCCCAATCTTTACAAGGATTCTCCAAATTGCTTGGTATGGACAAGGCTAGAGGTACCAATATCCTCTCCACAAAAAATCCTAATGATCAAGACAATAGCCCACAAGAAAGGCCATATATAGTCCAAGGGGATATCTCCCTGAGATGATTTTCTTACAAATATGGGATTAATGCCTCCCAAATTCGCCCAAATAGAGATGTTTTTAACAATCAATTTGAGTTTTTTGATCTTAAATAATCTGGTGCTGAATACAAATTTGGTTTGTCGAGTCCTAATTATGTCTATTAATTTTATTTTATTTTTGGTAAAAGCAGTAGTAAATTTTTTTCAGTGGGGGGTCATCTGACCCCCTGACGCGTAGATCCGCCACTGGATGCATGAGTTAGTTTTTGGTAGAAACTGAATTATGAAGCCAGGTAGAAACTGAATTATGAAGCCAGTGTGTGATAAATGCTCCTTACCAATCAAAAGCCACCTTGACTACGCGAACAAACGTAACATCCAATTTCCACCAGCTACATTAATTCTAAATTTATAAACCACTCTGGGAGTCATTACCACCAGCTTACATTAATTTTGCTAGGTAATTACCATAGGTTGAATGCCACGATTCATGAGATAAAAACAAAGTCAAATAAATGCAGCATATTAAAAAAAGTATTCTCACTCTGAAATGTCTGATACCCACAAAATTTGCAGCATGGTGAAAGAGACCGAGTGAGGTCCCAAATCCTGAGTCATTTCAACATCACATGCTTCCACTTTTTGACATTCCACCACATATCAATAACTTCCATATGTAGAGACCCCAAAAAATTTCAACTTCAAACTCTCACATCTCCATCCCTTTCGTTCATTGCTAAATAAAACCCCTACCCAGCTAGCCGCTTATGCATATACAAACATGATGGATATCACATCATTCATCTGCCCCCTCATCAGTCTTCACTTAACCTTCACTATGTGTTACACATCACATTACTCGAAAGAGACTTTTAGTCACTGTAGAAACTTCAGACACCATATTTGGATGTTGGAATCCACAAACAAAACCAACATTGGTTTATTCAAGTCATCAACATGGTCTAATTGCAGTTTAAGGCAATCTCTTTGAACTTCACACAGCATCATATTCTCTCATCTTTTCAAGTGTAGGGTTGCCATCATACATTATACTGTTTTATATTGAGCAGCCTTATCGTCTCTCTAACTAAATTGCAAAATCTGATCAAAAGCCCTTCAGTTTTAGATTAAAAGGGAACTTTCAAGTTTCACTCCACATGGGCATATATATAACAATCTCTCCTGAACTTTCTTGAACAAGTAAACTTTAACATACTCTCTAATTTGCATTGCTATTCTTCAGTGTAGGAACTCAAAGAACTGGAAAGGTACTGAATGAGCCGCTTTATCCTCATTTTCATTCGATGGGGAGTAGTTATTGGGTTAAACATCCTTCCTTGTTACACTAATCATTGTCATCTTCATTCAAATTTGAGATTTGATATGCGTTGTGGCTGGTTTAATGAATGAGGAGCAGGCTGCAAATGGGTTAGGGAGGGAGATATATATGGGTGCTGTCCCTCGTGGCATTCTTTGTTAATAGGTTTAGGCTGCTTGTTCTTCTCTTATGTTCACCAGCTAGCAGTATCATTACTATCCTGCAACATTGTTGTTGCTGTTGTTGAAGTAATTTGCAGTAAATTGTGTAGATCTATCATTTTCTGTCACACAGTCTGCTGCTGCTGCTGCTTTTTTTTTTATTTACAGATCCCTGATCAGAGAGAAAGACAGAGAATCAATTGCACTAATCACAACATGATGTAATATCAATTATATCCAATGCACTAAACAACAGCCACCACCCCGAAATGCAATAATGAAACTTCTCCCACTCAAAGCCTGCTGCTGCAAACTTAGGTATGCTTCAATTCATCAACTAATTAAAAACTGAGAGACCTGACAGAGAGGAAGGAGCTGTGAAGCTTTTTACAAATATCATCCCATAATCAAAGTGTATAAAAAAACACAAAAACCCCAAAATGCAATGAAACTTCTCCCACACAGCGGCAGAGCTGCTGTTGTGTGTCCTTATTCAATTCCATATCTATATCTAAGTCCTCATTGACCTCTTCCGTTCTGAATTTTTTTTCTTCGAAGTTGAATTATAGCGATTTCTTTGAAGTCTCATTTTTATATTTATTTCATTCTTCTCCTAATAGATTTATAATGATTATAAGTTGTTCAATTGTCATCACTTCTAGATATTTAGTTTCCTCCATGGTGTGAATATATATCCTAAGACTTGGAGATCAAAGTACGAAAAACTTCTCCACTTCTTTTACTTAGTTGATCTCTTTACTATCTCATTTTTATTGATAAAAATACTCAAATCTCTGTGAAGTGTTCTCTAACAATGATGTATATTACATGTGACATAGTTATTCATACTACTCGATGGAGAATTCTAAATTTCTAGATGACTTTCAACTATTGCAAGCTAATTAAATGCAAAATAATACTATAAATTATTATTACTAGTAGAAACCAGATAATATAGAACTTGAAATTCTAATAGCTAAGATCCTTCAAAAAGAACTTGGGCTTCTCACTCCTAGCTAAAATATTTCCCGTGCGTTGGAATCTATCACAAGCCCTGCAAAATTCAAATATGCATCTTCAAATAATGTTGGTCAGCAAAAAGCAGATTCTAACACCTTTTTGTATGTCTGCTTTGATCTAAAATGATCTCCGCATGCATGCATGTGCATGGCAAATTACAGGCAGGATTGCTTCTTGCTCTTGGGCAAACATTGACAAAGAAGTTAGCTTTTTCTAAACTATACTATCCACCATGTCTGTGGAGCATACCACCTCATTGGTTAATGGGTGTTTCATAGCATTATCAAAGATGTTGAACTATACTACCTCATCGTCAGAATCCATAGATAAGGTACCGCTAGCCACATCTATCTTAGTTGTTATCGTAATCATGAATGGGCACTCAAAAATAAGTGGTGAAGTGTCATGAGTCTTATCACCACGCATCTTCAGTATGTATAATTCTACAGAAAAATGAGACTATCCCAATCCTGGGAGGTGAAACTTGGTTGTCGCTCGGCCCGCCCACCCCAGAGTCGGGCCTGATTATTTGTAAAAGATTGTACCATGGTCAACATTGACTACTCGTAATTACTAGAGTAATAATTTCACTAACAATCTAAATCAATAAATAGATATATGAACTCCAATTTCATGCGGATATCTAAAAAATATTTACATCGAACAATAATGGAATTGAAAGATCTATAAAAGCGGATTGATATCCCAACCCTGTGCATCACGTAGTCTCAACTCATGGGTCGCTAAACCATTAAGGTGGTCGCCTACTAATTTGGATGTTTGGTTTTTCATTCTCAACATCATGGATTACAAATCTTTGTAGTTGGGTATGTTAGAAATATTTTCTCTTCTCCTCGCTATAGGAACTTTAATAATGTTGTTCTTTCTCTCACGTGTATGGAAGTTCTTTCTTCCATGTGGCAATTGTTGTGCATCTAACTTTATTCAAATTCAGTCCAAGCAAGTTTCGGCCAGCCCAAATTTAACACATCTTTAATATTTGTCCTTCATTCAGTTCAAGTTCTCATATTTCAGCCCATAATACAACCAAAATTAATAAAAATATTGTTTTAAAAAGTTAAAAGAAGAATACATAACACAAAAGAATTAATTTATTACCCTTTATACTAATTTTTTCATTTTCAAGTTTTTGGAAGACATAGTAAAATTATGTAATTTCAAGCCCTTTTCCGTCGCACATTAATTTAAGCTTCATTATAACCCTATCTTTAGTCAGAACTAAGTCAACAAGGAAGTTACTATTGATGCTGCTGACACCATACCCATAGATGTGAATCACAATACTACATTCAGGGCCGACAAGTCCGATGAGATCGCCACTTAAATCAAGCAGTTCCAAGTCATCTAAAGGCGTTGGGATTATAGTCTGAGGTGAGTGAGGGAGTTGGGATATATGGCAAGAAAGGCGGAGGAGCCTCCAGGATATAATCGTCACAAAAGCACAATACACCCTTGTCGTTGGAATAATGACGTCAGGAAAAGTGCCTCGTACAATTAGGACTCTGAAGGAAATGGATGAAAACTAAAAGCACATGGCGTCGAAAACATCTTGCCGCATGACTGTCATATATGAGGACGGCCACAAGTTGAGAAGAATTTGGTTCAGGAAAACATAGGGTTTGAATTTGTTTGGGCAGGAAAACAATTGTGTGAGCAACGTTTTCACACAATTGGTATGTGTTTTGTCATGTGGTCAAACGCAAAATCAAACTGAATTCATCATTAGTGTGGAAACAGTGATCCAATATTTCTGTATATGACGTGTATTAATGGGTTACTTTTTGAAGTTTTGCACTTAAGTTATTTTTAGATGTTTAAACCTACTTGAGTTGTTTTTGAATTTTTAAAATTTAATCAGGTTATTTCAGGAGGAAAAAAAATCCAAAGTGTATGACCAACTTTAGTTTCGCACCATAATTGATTATTGTGAAATAATAGGCCATTATAAGAGGTGGACAAAAACAGCTATATAACAAATAAGGAAAAACAGGTTAATCAGTAAAAAGTAGCAAGTAGAGAAATGTGAATGAGAAGAGAGTGAGACTTTTTGTCTTGAGCTGTGAATTGAGGCATGTGAGGATGTTCTACATCCTTCCTGCCCTGTGTCGTATGTTTTTGTGGTGTAAGGGTAAATTTCATCAGTAAAAGAGAAGAGATTGGATAGAAAGTCGAACAAAAAACAACAAGGACAGCAACCCCTCAGAACCCCAGATGTGGACAGATGAGTCGTATGAATGCAGGAGATAATAATGTATGACTAAGAGGAGAGCAAGACACTGTCATCATCTGCAGAGATTTGATCTCTGATCTCATCTGCCCCGCTGTGAAGATTCCAAGTGTTGCACACAAATGCATATATGCCTTTCTTAACATTTTGTCACCGCGGCAATCTTCTCCACTCATTCCAGTTATCACCAATTGTGCATATATACGATCTTGTGCTACTCTTTATAGTAAGACAATTACCATTATAATATATCTCAATCTCTTCTCACTCATTACAATGCAATCTTCTTCACTAATGGTAGCATGACCACGAAATCAAACTGGACGTGTGTGCTACTGCATGCATTAAGAATTATGAAATGTGAAGAATTATGAAATGTGAAATAAAGCATCTATATCTCAACCATATTCTAATCCGAAGTAAACTCATGTCAGTGTCGGTAGATGATGTTAAATTTCTCGTCAATTTGGGTGTAACTCATTAAACATGTGGTAGTTAACTTGGTTAAGAACTTCAAACCAAAAGAAGCACATAGGCATCTATATGACCAGAAGATTTCATACGGCAATAGTGATGCGCAAACACAACATATGTTTAGTTATGAACCCTAAAAATGAAGTTTTTAGGCTTCCCAAAACACAACATATGTAGGTCTAAAAAGCTTCTAATATAATCGAGTCCGGGTTGCAATATCCGAGGCCAAAGGAGGTGGGTCTCACTCAGATGCCCGTGCATAATTAACCTCAATAATTTAATGCTATTACGAGAACTCTTATGCCTGCCTATAAATCAAGATTCAAGAACACTAACCAGAGGCAATTGAATGCGGCCAATTGAACTGCAAAAAAATGAGGCCTTCATATTGAGTTTATCTATCTCTGTTCGATACTCACGGCCGATTAGGGTTTGATGTGCGACTATCAAGCTTTTTTGGTTTTTATCAGTTAAGTCGGAGCGTTACCAGCAGTCTTTTCAACTGTAAGTATATGGGAAGTTTGATAGTTTTTGTAAAAATACTCCAATTAATATTTTGAAATCAAAAAAATACTCCAATTAGTTTCAACATTCTTAATACCTTAGTTTTTCTTTTATCAACATAAAAAACACTCATTGATAACAAACGTTCGTATGCAGACAGTACAATATTCCAACCAGCATAAATGTTGGCATTATTGTTTCAACCAATTTTTTTGTTTGAAAATCCTGCATGATGTATTGGTCTATATGCTAGAAATGATAGTTCAAGTAGGGTTTCCAAAACAAAGTAAAATTAGGATATTTAAATGAATATTGAAACTAAGTGAGATATTTTTTGAAAATTTGAAACTTGATTGAAGTATTATTGGCAAAAACTCAAACTTTGGTGGCAACCTATAGTCATTCTAGTTTATTTTTTCTCATTATATATACATTCTTATTGCTAAATTTCATCCATAATCACAGTTTTTTAGTTAGCATCTTTACTGTTTACAAAAATGCCTCTTAATTCAATTCCAACCTAATCAACACTATTTTAAAGCTATAAAGGAAACAAAACCCTTAGTACAAGAAAAAGGGCGTATATGTTAGAAAGTGGTGAGCCCGTCAAATTAATCATAAATAACACTTTTATGTGATGAACAATTCAATTACTAGTATTATTTAAATTTTAATTTATACATTGCAACACCTAATTGGTAATTAATATTCAAAATCACCTTGTTTTGGGTGGCTATTATATTTTTTGCTTAACTACATGGGATATTAATCCATAGAAAATTTAGCCGGATAAGTACATATGGTGTACTAACCCAATATACAGTTTGTGAGTCTAGTCAATTTCATGTCTCTTCTTCGAGGTTGAAAGCTCTATTTGTGTTTGTAATAAGTTATTTGCTAGACAATAAGAAATTTTGAATCCAGTTACTTAACAAGGCTGATCTTCTTACAGTTTAAAGGATGTTATAGAAACCTACCTAACTATATGATGTCAAATATAAAATAAGTAGCCCTTTTGGAAAATGAACGGAGCGTAACGAACGGGCAAAACTTAGGAGGTAAAGATTAAAGGGTCACCAACAAAATTTTCGTCTAGTGACTAAGGTGTTGCGTCTAACAATTTCAAAATTCTGTGTTCGAGCCTTGGTGTGTTAGATACCACATTTGTGTTTATATACGTTATAGATGCATGTGAGCTAGTCCGCAACGATTATGAGCGTGTTCGGTCTCTGAATAGTATTTACTGGCCAAATATCAATAACCAAATTTTACCAAAAAATATTATATCAATAACCAAATTAATAGCAAAACAGCATGCAAGTTGTGTGGAAATTAATCCCAGACCTCATGAATCTGAATTCTAAATAAATCAGGCCATCTATGGCGTTGAGTGTATAATTATATGGGGAAAAACTCAAAAGATCAGGCCCTGAACTACCATCGCTTATCCAATTGCGGTCATAACTATCATGATTTCTAAAAAGGATGCGATAAAAAAGACTGATTTTCTAAAATAAAATTCACCATTACATTTCAAAACTAATATTATTATAAAAATTAGATTTGTGTGTGAAAATTAAGTCGTTTGGTTATCAAAAGACATTGTTTTCTTTATGTACGCATAACGATATAATTTATTTTGATGACCAAACAACGTAATTTTTGTACGCAAATCTAAGTCTTATAATAATATTAGTTTAAGAATGTAATAATAAATTTCATTTTAGAAAACCATTCCATTTTTTTCATCACACCTTTTTTTTAAATCGTGATAATTATGATCGCAATTAGGTAAGTGTTGATAGTTTAGCAGCCCTTTTGAATTTTATCCCTCATTATAATCCACCCTACTAGTGAACCTTTGTGTTAGGTTGTCTTTACTGTTGACCAGAAGGGCCAAAGAAAACATATAAATACTTAAGGATGAGGGGTAGCTCAGTTGGTGAGCGCCTCACTTGAGAGGAGTTATATTTATCGACTTTGAATTCTCAAAGGGAAAAGTGAGAATCACTATTGGTCCATTTTGAAGAATATATATATATATATATATATATATATATATATTTATATATTTATATATAAATACTGTATTAATCTCAAGTCAAAGCATCTTTATTTATTATCTATTTGTACAGAGCGCTGATTGATTTGGGAATGATGCTTAGCCCTAGCTACCTAAACCATAGTTGAATCGGGGAATCTTATGACCAATACTAAATTAATTGTGTCCACTGTCCTCTCAACCAGTTTGACCTAGATATGTTTTCATCCAGTCGAATGTATTCATAGCTCACAATATTATGCACACAATTCCCAGCAAGCGGTGCATCATGTGAGCACACATATAGAAGGCTAAACCCCCTCTGGGGTTTGGGGTTCATAGCTGCTCTCATATCTTAATTATATCAGGCCACCCTATAAAGCACACAGGCTACATAACTCATAGGACAGAGCAAGGTAGCTAGGTTAAGTTATGCTAGGCTGAGAGAGACACATATATAGAGAGAGAATGATGAGGTCATAATAATACTTGAAAGTAACAAGAGTAATGAGATAGAGTGGTGAGTACAGGGGAGAAGCAGCAGATATAGGGCCAGATCACACATGCATGCATGAAGGAGATTGAGATGGGCTGGCTAATAAGTGACCAACCATATCATTGAAGGTGAAATGCTTTCTTCTGCTTCTTATGCCTCCCTACATTTTCTTCTTTTTTGTTTTTTGTCTACTACTCTTGATGTCTTGTCAATTTTTGTGTTTTGTTTTTTACCAGCCTCTAACTGATCTCTGTCATACCTCCCTCATTCTCCTTTTTCTTTCTACACTAGCTACTGCAACATCAACAGACGATGTAGTTTGGACATGTTGACCTCTGTATTCTCTGAGCGTAACAATGGTATTATTGGTAACATGACATGAAAATCCATTGCTTGACACCAATTTTAGATTGATGCATGACATTTTTGTCTACTATGCATTCAGTGAAGATAGATTTTTTCGCAACTATCATTTTTGATAATTTTTTTCTTCAACAACTCTACTTTTGATATATTTTCAATTCTATCTTAATTTTGAACTACGTGTTTATCATTATATCAAATCGGAGTACATAAGCCGTTTGCGAGCAAAGTCGCGGTTTGTTAAAACCGTGGACCATTATTTTTCATTAAAAACTCGCAGTTTAAGATTGTCATTGTTTCAAAATTATAGTAGAACGAAAACTAGAAAAAAAAACAGGGTAGAAGAAAAATTTATTGAAGGGGCACTTTGAAAAAAAATTCCTGAATTATGGTTATTAATGAGTTGAGTATAAATGAATTAAAAGTACTTCAACTTGACTGCATAAACGAACAAGTAAAAAGAGAACATAGAAAATATTGGTTTTACTTGAAGTGAACTCGAATTTTATGCAACACCAAAAAGTAATTAAGTTGAGATATATTGAGCTCAATTGACATATATAAATAAACTGCTAAATGAATTGAAAAGTTTTATTTGTGCTTCAATTAATTAATCTCTGTAATCCTCTCCAGAAAAAATGGTATGCTTCGGTTTTCTCTACAAGTCATGTATGGTTATATTGCAATTAAGTCGCACCAATAGTAAGCAATGAGAACCAAATAATTATGTTATTTCTGGCATAAAATTGGCCAAAGACCAAAGTATGATACATTCAAATAAGCTAGGTAGTAGTAGCAGATGCCGGAAAAAAGCCACAAATGACACTCTTAACTAGCATATAAGAATTAAAAAAATATAAGAATTATCTGATGAGAATAACTCTCTCCGTCCTCTAATACATGTCGTTTAAGGTTAATTTGAGTAGATTAAGGTGAAGTTAATGCTAACGGTTGAACAAATTAAATGAGTGGGTGGTTGATGTTTTTTAAAAAAAAAGTAAATTTGGTAGATTATTACTGGTGAGGAATAAATTTTTTATTGATTATGGTAATGAAGTGATTAATATTTGACATTTTAAGGTAGTTGTAGGTATTAAATACGCATTGAAAAGTGTTAAGTGACAAATAAAAATGGACAAAAAAATTCCATGTAAAAGAGGAGAGAGAGAGTATGTCATAAAACGGATACATTTAAATCTCATCTTGTTTTGCTTTGTTATTTGCGTTGGCTCGCATCTTGAGAGATTCATAAACTTGCATGCATTCAGGTGGGGGCTGATCATGCTAGAGAGAGAGACATAATATGAAAAAGATGGGACATAGTTGTGATTGCACAGACAAATAGTAGGTTTTGTTATTGGACAGAATGAAAAAGAGAGAAAAAAGTGAAGGAGAGTGTGAAAATCAATACAAAGGCAACAAGGTGGAATAAGGCCCCATTCTTTAATCTCAATATATTTTATTTTTTCCTATTACACTTTATTTATTTTATAATACATTTTTACGTCTTATCTTATATATATTCTAGGGTTAGGCTAAGTTGATTGTATCTTATTTTATTTCATTATTTCTTATCTTATTATAATAATGTTTTATCTTATTTTCTTAATCTAAAATAATTAAGGGATAAAGAACAAATCTTAAGAGACACATACCGGAGTTCGTTTCTTTCTTTCACGATCTCTTTCACTTGTTACACATTACATGTTTTTTTTTAAATCCGGAAAACCGTGCCCTATCAGGGACGGTTTAAATTGGGGAAGAGGCTCTACACATGTCCGACTATCAAGTCTCTCTCAGGTGTTTCACCGGATAAACATCAATTTGGTGTTAGCCATGATTCGAACCCAAAACCCAATGAGAATCAATCTTGGTCACCCAATTCAACTATCCATGATGGGATTTACCGATCCATATTGTTGTGGTTGAAAGGTGTCAATATATAAAGTGATTCTGTCGTGTACAAGCTGTTGCTCCTGTTGCGTGGATATCAGGTTAGCAAGTAGCTGTATGTATCTCTTCTTTATTACTATGATGTCCTTTGAGAGACAATTCCTTAACATTTTCGGACACTTAGAATTCTAGGTCTTTTCATCAATATCATTTTTATCTCTCTTGCTTTGCTTTCTTTGTCATCATGTCCCTTTCATTTATAAGTTTTCGGAATTTCTCAAACACCTTGGAACTTGGAACCACAAAAAAATCATTTGTCAAATTTGATTATCTGTGTTTAATTGCTTCACTATTATTGGTAGATGTGAATAGCTATTATCTTGTTTTAAGTGCAAAATGAATTATGGGCGAGAAGGTCCTCTTCATAAATATATGGACTGTTAGGGTTTATGAACAAGAAAATATGCATAAGGGAGAGTTTCCGGCTTCTAGAAAACTTTCTTAGATAACCCTGTCATGTCCCTATAACTTCATGTTAACAAGCATACTTTTTTTTTTCAATATTTGAGGTTCATCTATGAGCATTTTTTCTCCTTGATTGAGCTCATTTGGAAGCCTTCGCGCATACAAAGATTATTGCATTGTGAATTATACAGTATATATAATAGGAAAAATGCTAAAAGCACCAATGTTCATGATCCAAATTACAATCATGCCCATGTATTTATATATATATATAAAGTGTAATGTTTAAACTTTCAGGGCTAAAGTAGTCATTTCATATGTATTTGGTGTTTGTACCCACTGATTTCTAGATGTCATTAATACTATCGTCGATCCCTATGTTCTCTTTTATATGTCATTTAACTAAATTTTTTTATTTTTTTATTTGTCACTTAATAATTTTCAATGCGTATTTAATATCAACATCTAACTTAAAACGTCAAACATGAATCACTTCATTATCATAATTAATGAAAAATCCATTATCACCGGTAATAATTTACAAATTTTACTTTTTGCACGATTTTTTTTAAATATTAACCATATATTTATTAAATTTGTTCAACCGCTAGCATTAATTTCATTTTAACCTAATCAAATTAATCTTAAACGATATGTATAGTAGGACCGATGTAGTAATAGATGGCATACAAAAAAAGGAAATATATTTTATTGGAAGTGGTGGAAAAAGTATCAATATGGTGAGCCAAAATGGGTTAGAAACACGGTTGAGGGGTTGCTTTTGGGTTGATCTGATTCACCAGTTGCCACTTTAATTGATAGTTCATATATTTTAAAGAAACGATTCCCATACCTCTTGTTCTTGATTTCTGTGAAGATAAAGTTTCATTTCCCCCCCTTCCCTGTGTGATTGTTGTTTTGGAAAAGCACTACCAACAACAACAAAAATTATTTGCCAGACCAATTTCAAACCCTTCCAAAACCAAGCACCCAACTTTACTCATTATTCACACTATTATGTACATTCAGTTTTTCTCATACTCTGTCAAATTCAACAGTCTTGATGATCAGCAACTCCTGACCTTAATCCTGAACGGGGGTATGAAGCTCAAGTGGTATGATAGGGGAAATGAAGACCCATGGGCACGCATATGTCTCATGGGCTTGATAACTACTAGGGTAATACTATAATCAAAGGTGCGAGGGCTTCCGGTCTGCTCAAAAAACCCAAGGTTTACTTTGTCGAGGGCATTCTCCCCTTCTCCAAATATTAACCCTAACCCTGAAGTTATCTTAAGACAGGGTCGTTTATGGAGTTGAAATGATGGATGAACAGCTCATCTCAACATATAAAATACTTTTCCTTATTACAAAAATTTTAAATTTCACTGTTATAATTAATATGACTTTGTTGGTCTTACAAATTTTTAGCTTGGTTCAATCTACAAGATTTCAGCTCCAAATAACATACTCTAGTATTACTTTCCAAACCGTCAAAGCAATTGTGAATGGAAGTTAATTATTCCACTAGTCCCATCTATACGTAATACATACAATTGACCTGAGAGCTGATAATCATAGTACAATAATGGTGAGGTTGTATGGACTATGTCTATAAATATTGTGGCATCATTATTCGAAAACCCTAATATATTATTATTAGATCAGTGCGGTATACTAACTAGATAACCGGATTTTTTGTATGCCAGGTGGTTTGAGAAAATGTCTAAATAGTTTCTCCTATCTAACATATAGTGATAATTGACTATTACTTGTTTGGTTAAGAAGATGGAAATTATGTGATAGAGTAAAAACTAAGGAGTCATTCATCACTTGGGGCATCGTCTAAGGGCATATGCTCTCGTCATTTTCGTTATTTAAGGACAAAATAGTTTTAGTATAGATTTTAAATTCAATTCCTCAAAAACAATCAAGCAGTTTTTTTTGTCTTTCCAATTTATGATAGTTGAATAGATGTTGTGTGCCGGAGTTCGTTTTATTTTTATCAATTATAAATAAAAAGGATATTGTGGTGAGTTTTACTACCGATTTCTTTTATTTTAAGGTAAAATTATCGATCTGTATAAACTAAAATTTCTTAAGAGAAAAATAGAAGAATATCAGCAACACACAATTTTCAAAATAATAATGCACTTCCTTAACCAGTCAATAGTCACCTTGACTATGCAAACACCCTAACATTCAATTTCCATGAGAGAAAAAGAACATGTCAAATAAATGCAGCCTATCATAAAACGTACTGCCCCTCAGAGAGACGTCTGATAGACACAAATTTGCAGCACGGTGAAAGAAAGCGCGAGTGAGGTCCCAAATCCTAAGTCATTTCAACATCACATGCTTCCAATTTTTGACAGTCCTCCACATATCAATAACTTCCATATATAGAGACCCATAAAATTTTCAACTTCAAACTCTCACATCTCCATCCCCATCATTCATTGCAAAATCAAGCCCCTAGCCAGCCAGCTGCATGCATATAATACAACACATGATGGATCTCACATCATTCATCTGCCCCCTCAGTCTCCATCAAACCTTAAATTTGTGTCACCCATCACATTACTCGAATGAGACTTAATCACAGTAAGACTTCAGATATCATATGGGGATGTTGGAATCCACACACAACCAACATTTGTTCATTCAAGTCATCAACATGGTCTAATTGCAGTTTAAGGCAATCTCTGTGGAACCTCACATATATATCACATTCTCTCTTCTTTTTCAAGTGTGTTGTTACCGTCGTGTATTAAATTTTCGATAATGAAATACTGATTTATATAGGGCAACCTATTCATCTCTTCAACTACGTAACAAAATCTGATCAGAGCCCTTCAGATATATTCAAATGAAGAGGGAATTCAAATTTGACTCCATATGAGCCTTTAACGATCTACCGTAAACTTGCTGGATCAAGTAAAAGTTAAAATACTTCCTAATTTGCATTGCTGTTCTTCAATGGAAGGAACTCAAAGAACTGGAAAGGTGTTGAATGAGTCGCTTTGATCTCATCTTCATCATCCTTAATGAAATCCATCGCGCCGTTGCTTCGAAGGGGGAATAGTTCTAGGGTCAGTCCTCCTTCCTTGCTACACTGATCACTATTTTCATCTTCGATATCTTCATTATTCAGCATTGAAATTTGATGCACTGTTGCTGGTTTAAAGAAAGAGCAAGCTGCAGAAGGAGTAGGGAGGGAGAGATGGTGGGAGCTGTCCCACGTGGCATTCTTTGTTAATAATAGGTTTAAGCTTGTTCTTCTTCTCCTATGTTCACCAGCAGTGTCATTAGTGTCCTGCAACATTGTTGTTGCTGCTGTTGAAGCAATTTGCAATGAATTGTGATGATCTTGGAACTGGACCCATTCATCATCTGTCACACATTCTGCCGCTGCTGCTGCTGCTGCTAGACCTGCTGTTGCTTTTTCTGTTCTATGTACAGATCCCTAATCAGAGAGAAAAACAAAGAAACAACTGCATTAATCAAACCATGTAAAATCAACAACACCCTCTACTGCTGCACATATTTCATAAAAAAGGGCTCCTAACTCTTAACTCAACCTCATTGGACATTACAGGGCAACTTATAAGCACTTGAATGTGAAAACTTATTATTGTACTACTAGGGCTGAGGGGCAAAATAGTCATTTTCTGCTACCTGGAGAATCAAAGCGTATGAGAAAAGCACAAAAGACCCAAAATGCAATGAAACTTCTCCCACCCAGAGCCAGAGCTGCTGCTGCTGCTACAGGCTTAAGTATGCTTCAATTCAACAAATAAAAACTGAGAGAGCCGACAGAAAGGAAGGAGCTCAGCAGCTTTTTACAAATCAAAACCCCTTTTCACTTCCCAACAAACATACCCTAACAAAATCACTTTTTTCAAATCCATGCGTTCATGCACAAAGTACACTCAAAACATCTCTCACTTTAATAAAGAGAGTTGAGTTAGGAACTCTCTCATAAAGAGATGTAATGATCATCAACAATCATAATCTCTCATTTCATTAATGATTAAGTTACACTTACTAAAATAGTCTCACAAGCAGTTAGTAGTTTAAGTTTGATGATTAAAGTTTACCAGGGTTTATTGTAATAAGTAAAGTAAAGTAAAGTAGGTTGCTAGGAGTAGAAGACCTGATCTGCAAGTGTACTGCAGTTTGCGGGTGCTGGCCAGAGTTTGGTCTGCTCTATTTCAAACCCTGTCGTGCCCTTGTTGTCATTATGATTGCTCAAATCCCCTGTGTTGACAAAAACCCAAAGATATATAGTAATATAAAACAGCTCAGCTTTTTCAAAACAACAAATGGAATATGTACAACTTGTGTGAGAGTTCCAAAAATTCCATCCAGCTTAATTAAAATACAGTGAAGAAATAGGACCCCATCTCCTCTCATCCTCTACGTACAATCCCTTCCCCGGCCAATATACTTGAAACCCACATCCACATAACAGTATACTTATCATTCATATTATTCTCAGGTGCCATCCACATCCACATCAGCTTGAAACTTGACTGAAGCTGGTTGCTTGGGTTTTATATGAAAAGGCAACACATTGAAACCAACATTTATCCAGCAGAATAATAGTTAAGATTATTGTTACCTGATGGTTGATCCTTGGGTTGTTGGTCCTGATGAAGATGATTATGTGATGACTGTTGTTGATGATTTGGTGAGGAAGATGAGTTTTCAAGCTGCTGTCTTCTGCGCTTCTGGCGCTCTCTGGCCTTGTGGTTTTGGAACCAGTAGAAGACATTCTTGCCTTCTATCTTGCCGTATCGACGGAGCTGAGCGGTGATGTGTTGAATCTGATCAGCAGAAGGTGTCCTCGTCCCACGCCTATAGAGCTCCTCCAAGGCCCTCAGCTGCTCCGGAGTTGGATTCCACCTTGACGAACTCACCACCACAGACTGGTGATGTTGATGTCCGCTCATAAACGACTCCCTTTTCCCTGCTTGCTCCTCAACCCCCACCAGATGATGATGAGATGCAGCTGCTGCAAAGCAACATCAAACATTATGTAACCAACTGTGATACACACAGAGAGCAGCTCTACACATATATATATATATACTATACATACCGGCCATGTGGTGGTTGAGGGTGAAGAAGTTGCTGGCGGTGTCACAGTTGGTATGGTTAAAGCAAGTGGGATGAGTCGGGATGGCGGAAGCGGAGGGTCTGGGGATGAGGGGACGCAGCTTGCGGCCGTTGAAGGAGTCAGGGGACATGATGCCCATCATGCTGCTGCCACCGAACTGATCATTTCCACCACCACCGCCGTTGTTTTCTGGGATGGCGGTGGCAGGGTTAGTGTAGCCCATCATCCACATTGGAGGTGTGTTTTCTTTTCTTGTTTAGACGAGGGTTGGAAGGGGAAGCAGGAGGAGGGTTAGTGAGAGATGGAGGGACAAAAACTGGAGAGACAAAAAGATAGAGAGAGAGAGAGATATGTGTTGTGCAGAAGAAAGAAGGAGGAGGAGGAGGAGGAGCAAGAATGAAGAAGAGAACAAGTAAAAGAGTATTAAGCTTTTGGTGGACAGAATGGGCTGCTGTCTGCTGAACCCTTTCGCTCACTCACTCACTCAAACACACAAACAAAAGAAGACACAGACACGAAGTATTTCATGAAGGTGGTCCTCCACCATGACTCTCTCATCTCGATCTCTCCCATTCATACTAACATCAGATCTGTGATAATATTCAATCCATCTACTCTGCTTCCTTGGTTTCAAAGGGCCGGTTTGGCTCGTTGTTGGGTTGCTTGATATTGAGATCATTCATGTTTTTCATTTGGGCAAGCACACTTCTACTATTTTGAGCCTTTGGTGTTTCCGTACGTAGTACTACAAATCAATGTCCACGAGCATGTTTGTCTCCCCTGCCATTAATTAAGCATCCATCACATATTTCAGTTATAATTTTCTTCTATATAGGTAAACTTTACTATGTTTTATTAAGTCATAAACAGAAACAGGAATTTAATTTAAAAATTAAATGAACAATAATCAACGGAAGATTTAATGTTTTAACAAATGGCATAATAAATAATGCAAAATTTACCCATCAATGATAGTGAACACAGATTTCCAAGTGTCCAATTTGCATACTAGAGACACACCCTTTCTTGAGACACACTGATTCGCATACTAGACTTTCCTTCTGTCCAATTTGGTAAGTTTTCTTTCTGATTTAGTGAAGAAGGTGGGGGGGAATGTGAATGTGGCCGAGGGAGATGCCTTAGTGCTTAGTGTTGTTCTTCAAATAGCTTTCTAATTGACTGAAAGTGCAAGGGAATTTGGTAAGTTTGTTTTAGCCGTGAAGTTGATTTGGTAGAACTGGCAGTGAAGTTGTACTTCAAACATGCCTTAGCGAATGTTTTAGTTTTGAAGTTTTTTTGTGGTGGAATGTGCATGCAATTGCTTGATATGTGGCCATTACCCTTAACTTTTTGGGGGTAGAATGTTCGGTGGATTGAATTTGATCTATGGATGGAGTAATATTCTTCATGAACTTGCTCCAATTTTCTTCATGTTTATTTTTTAGAGTATTAATCTAGGGAGGTGGATCAGTTGAGAACCTTGTGGACAAATATGGACCAATTATTTTGTTCACAAAACAACTGTGTTTTGATTACAATATCTCATTTTTTGACTTTATTTATTATGCTTTATTAGATTTTATTTAGTAACATATATTACATAAATCTCACCTGATTAATTAGGAGCAAAGTACTTCATCATATATTTAATTTTCTCTCTTTCCTCTTTGAGTATATACATAATTTTTATTCGCAAATCACTCAATCATATGTTCACCACTTATAAATTGTTTGATTCTCTATGTTCACTGTTACTGTAATGTACAGAACGGTCGGAGCTTCGATAGTGAACATGTTCACTATTGATGTTCACTACCAAAATAAAAAATATATTTGTACAAAATCAGAAAAAAAATGTTCACTAGAAAAAAAATTAAAAAAATTTGAGAAAGTTATAACTCAGAAAACATAAATCCGGAAATCAAGGAAATAAAATCCAGAAATCAATGAGACAAAATCCGTCAATTAAATATTTAAGTGCGATTACAGAAAAATTATTTTTTCTTAATTGGCACTACATAAATGTCACTAACACCTCTCACTTTATTATATCAAATGACAATTAATTATGTCTCACATTCATTAATCCTGTTGTTTTTATTTGTGTTTATTTTGGAAACAAATCAGTGAATATGATTGGTTCACAAGGTTCTCAATATAAGGAGGTTCTCAACGGATCCCTCCTCTTATTCTAGGTAGAGTATTCTTAACATTTGTCTCTGCTACTGAGGCTTTCAAAACCTGTAGGGTTGTGTCTCCATTGATGGAGCACCTTTGCATGGAAAGTACAAAGGTTACTCTATTAGTTGTTGTGGATCTTGATGCAAACAATCATGCACTTCTGAAGAAGTAGAGCAGTGATGGTTTCGATATGTTGCTGTTGTGTTCAAAAGAGTGTGGAAGATTCGAACCACTTATTCGTTTTGGGGGGATGCACAGTTATTGAGAGTTGGCATCGAGTGTCGGTATTCTTCGGCGATAACAGATGGTGGTGTTGCGGGGTTCTTCTCTAGCATGGAGGATGAAATTTACCCCAGTGGTATTGACTTAGAATTAAAACATATTGAAAAAGGGCTTGATCTTGCTAATAGATTGAAAGTTGAAGTGGGTGAGTTTTAGACGAAATGTCAAGCTTTGATTGATATTCTTTGAGAATAAGTCCTCCATGGGTGCTGATTTATTCAGCTAGGCGGGTGCGCGCGGATGAGGTTTAAAGGGGAGCTGGTGGTATTCTGTCGCAGTTCCCAAAATGCTTCTGCTAGAGAATTATATAAAAGAAATGTTGCTGATTGTGGTGCTAGTTTGCCTTGTAGTAAAAGCAATAAATCATTAAGGATGATAAGAGGGGGCTGATGAGGTTGTCTCAATGTTTATAATTGGGGCAGGGAAGACTGCCATGGATCGATAGTGATGTAGATCAGCTCTAAAAAATGCTAAAGATATATGGTGATTTCGGTAATGAATTTAGAGGGTTATAGCAGGGGTCCTACATTGTGTAAACAAAAGGGCTAGGTTGGGTTGCAATAATACAAGTCTCGGTTTTATTCTTCTTACTGGTGTTAGCTGAATTTTTGGTATGGATATGCATGGATACCTAAAGATTTAGGCTCTGCTCTTGGTCTTGCTAGCAGGCTGGTTGTTTGTCTGGATTGGATGGATGAGATATGGTTGTTTGTCTGGTATGTTAGTTGGTTGTGGCGGAACTAGTAATTTTAATTTGTGGGTGCAAAAAAAAAAATTTTTAAACTGAATGAGGTGCAAAAATAAAAAATATAATATTTTTAAGATTGATTGAGGGTATAAATTTTTTTAAAGCTGACTGGGGATACAAAATTAAGAAATATATATTTTTAGACTTAATTGGGGGTACAAAAATTAAAAATATATTATTTTTACACTAAAATAGGAACGTTTGATCGGAACCTGGGTGATCAGCTATCCCCGCTGTCCACCCAGTGGTACCGCCAATGTTTGTTGGTATTATTAGGACTGTTCACTATACGATTAAAACCGTTAACTGATGTCGGTTAACTCAGAAATTTAACGGTTAACAGAATTAAGTTAACCAAAAAATTTGGTTTGATTAATCAGAAAATTCTGTTCGGTTAAATAAATTTACATATTTGATTAACCGAATATAAATAAAATAAAAAATAAAGTAAAACAACACCTCTATTACGTTGTTTTCCCTTATCCTCTTGCACTGCATCTTGTCATAATATGCGGATCTGCCCATTTCGATCAAATCAATTGAGGTGGCGGACACCCGCAAATTCTTGGGTATACTGAGAGCAATCATCTTGCTCAAAAACGATGTCGTTTTGTATCGTTTTTGTTAAAACACTCATTCATATTTACTATGTTTATCAGATGAGCTTTTATGTTTATCGGATGAGTTGCTATGTTCACCAGATGAGCTATTATGTTTATCAGATGAGCTACATGTTCATCAGAAGATATGTTCATCAGTTGAGCTGCTATGTTCATCAGATGAGATAATATGTTCATTTGATGAGTTGATATGTTCATCAGATGAGCTGTTATGTTCTTTAGATGAACTGTTGTGTTCTTCAGATGATATGTTCATCAGATAAGCTGATATGTTCGTCAAATGAACTGCTATGTTCATCAAATGATGTGCTACGTTCATCATTTAAAATAGAGTGAAGTGTTTTAATGAAAATAAAGTAAAACGACGTCATTTTCAAGCGAGAGCACCCATATAGATGGGTGCTCTTTGTCTATCCATGAGTCATTGACGGACACCGGACGGTGGATAGTGTGACGGAGCAGTGAAGCGGCAAAGCAAGAATCAACTCAGCATAGTGAGAACCTCTGGTCGCCTCTTGCCCTCTTGTCCTTCTACGAACACCGGAGCGAGAATCAATCCAGTCCGGGCTTGAGCTGAGCAACAAATAACACTATAGTTACCTTCCATCATTGCTATAGATTGTAAGTCATGTGATTACTTTTCTACATTTATTTGATCGCCTAGCTTGCTTTCAATTCACTTTGATTTCTGTTTTAAGCAGATTGGTATGGCTAAATTTCTCAAGTAACCTTGTTAGGATAGTTTGTGGTTGGAAATTTAATTGGTGTGTATTTGGCTAATTTTTTTTTTCGCCAAATAGATTTATATCCATATATCCTTTTCCTTTTTACTTTATTCATGACGGACTTGTATTGATACATTTTTATTTTGGGGGAAAATGAATGAAACTGTGTATTTATTAATGATGTCCTTGTGTAATTTAACCAAAGTTTACAGAAGAGGAGAGGCCAGGGTTCTCATATAGCCCATTTCTAATAATAAAATAAAAAACAAACCAAAAGAACTCCATAAGTGTATAAGTCGGATTCAAGGCCTGCTTGCAAGAGAACCTTGATTACTGTTGTTGGGACCTTGTGCAAACTGAAACTTATCTTACTGTTGAGGATGACCAGCATTGTGAAGTTGGAAAAATTTATTTGAATTTGCGTAGTTAAACTGCTAGAGTTTTTGAAGGACTTCTTCCACAGGAGGTGGTCCAGGCAACTTTGCATGCCTATATCGGCAGTCTGGCCCATTAGAACAGAATCCCCATTTGTACATGTTACACTCCTTGGACATGTATTGATACATGAAATACTCAGTGATGGTTGGATACTCGAATTAGCTGCATTTAGGTGTATTGATTTTTGGTTGTTCTGAATTTTGAATTCTGTTCTTCTCATTTGTTGATGTGTGGTCATTGGTACAAATAATATGATATTTATCTGCTATGATATACAATATTATAGAAGGAGAATTGTACATAATATGATATGCAACATGTATGAATTGTTGACATTACTTTACTGTTCAATTCCATGGCTAAAAATATGTTTGTTATAGATGTCACAATCAGTGAACATGTCAGAATCTGTTCAGGGTAACACATCCACATCCACATACGAGGACGCAATTGGGAGAAAAAATGTTGAAGATAAGCAGCAAAATATGCCGATGGTAAAAAACAAATTGATATCAAATGTTTGGGATCGATTCTTTTCAACAAATTGAAGTGGATGAAATCATGAAAGCAGTGTGTAACTTTTGCAAGGAGTTGTGTGGAGACTCGAAGGCTAATGACATATGCTTGTTGAGGTATCATGCTCGTAGCTGTCAGAAAAATCCTTTGAATCTTTCGAAGGATGCACAAAAATGAAAAGATAAATTGATAAGAAAATTAGATAAGAAAATTAGATAGTAAATATGAAGGAAAGAAAATATGATGAAAAATAAGAAGGAAAATAAGAAAAAATTGATGAAAAGAAAAATTTGATGAAAAATAAGAAGGCATTTTGTAACTGTGAAAAAATGAAAAGGAAAATTGATAAGAAAATTAGATAGTAAATATGAAGGAAAGAGCTCAGTCTCCTCACGGGACCGAGCCTGAGCCGGTTGCCCATGATGACATAAGCGCTCGAACTATGCCTGCGCACTACTTTGTATCCAGCCTGGTAGTACTTGTTGAGCGTTTCGAAGGTCACCTCTGGAGCAAGAGGCTCGTTCAACAGCTCCACTCCATACAAACTCCTGCTCTTGGAGTATCTGCTGGCTAAAAACTCTATCACGTCTACCGTGCTTCGAATGCTGGCGTCTGTCTGCCCCCATTCCGGTGACCCGTCTCTCGACGACCTGATGTCGTACCCGTTTTGGGAACCCGGTGCTGCGTGGAGATCGATCACGACTTTCAGCTCATATTTCCTGCATTGGTTTGATGCAGGGTTACTTTACCTGGTGTGACAAAAGTTGAGTGGTGAAAAGCTCACTTACTCTGCCCATTTGAAGCCGCCCACATACGGCTTGGGTGGATTCGGATAGCTGGCGATCCACCACCCTATCGGAATTCGCACTGCGTTCAGTCCATTTGATGCTACAAATTTGAAGTCATCTTCCACTATATAACTGGCCCAGTGATCCTGTAACCCAAATCAACCGACTGAAATTCAAAAAAAAATTGGGAAGAAAACCCATGCAAGTCCAAAGTCTCAGTAAGTAACTGGCTTGGCTTACATTCCTGACTTTAGTTGCATTAGGGCCGTATCCATTTGTGACCTTATACTCCCCCTGCATTTGAACAGCAACTGTCGTCATGCAGAACACGGATGGATCGCTGTCTTCCCACTGGCTTTCGCGGCTGGAGTAGTCTGCTGCATTAGGGCTGAAATTTTGTATGGTGATTGTCACCTGCAAGAAAAAACCGTTTGGCGCTTGGATCTTGACGAGTTTGCCTCCGGCAGGATTCCTCAGAATAGTCAGAGTCTCAGAGCTGCCAGGGGCCGTAGCCACAGCCACCGTGTCAACCCCATTTCCAGTCCCCACGAACTTATTGTTGAAGACTTTAAAATTGAAAGTGGTCTCATCGATTCTCCACAGCTTCAAGAAGGGGGAAAAAATGAAGAATAAGAAGCAAAATTGTAGGAGAAAGAACAGAACTATAACATGAGTTGGAACTTGCGGCATACCTTGAAGGTTTCCCAGCCAGACGGGGAGCTTCGGTTGGCGGCTATAATGGAGCCTACGCCTAGCTCAGCCAAGAGATACTTTCCAAGCTTCAAAGACTTCAGTTGCACCTCTGTCCCATCCTGCGCAAATAAGTAACACGTCTCAAATTCATCAGATTTCGTACGTACTCCTCTGAAAAGAATCATTTAATCACGCAAGTTAAACAGTGACCAGTAAATCTTTGTTAACGATTCCATCAAACAAAGATGGGAATATCCACCCCTCAGTGTTGAGCCACTCTCCAAGATTAACAGCCTTGATCGTCAAACTGCATGGTTTCACTGATCTTCCATCAACTCGACACGATAAAAGAGCAACGAAACAGCAGAGAGCGTACAATGGAGCCGCAGGTGGCTTGGACGAACTAATCAATTTTACTGTATATATTTTATTATTCTTATATTTATTATTCTAATACGATTTCTTGTCTTCTTATATTTATCACGTAACACATTTTTATTTGTCATTTTTTTGTGCTTAGTGCTTACCTTGATTATATTTTTATAATTATTTTATAATCTTTCACAATCTGTAACCTAAATTACTTATATTATAATTTCATATTGTCGAATTAAATAATACAGATTCCAATATAAGCAGAAGGTTATGAATCAAAACTTTTTTTTATCTAATCGACTTGTATACTTACCCCTACTTAACACTCCTTGCAATGACTAATATATGCAAACTATAAGTGTGTGTTTGGTTTACAAAAAGTTGCATGGAAAGGAAAATTTGATGGAAAATAAATTGGAATCCGAATTTCTAATGAAATTTATTTTATTTTTCACTTGTTTGTTTATCATGGAAAATTTATAGAAAAATGTCATTTTCTATAGTTATTAAATAAAATTTTTCATACAATTTTTCATCAAACATTTTTTCATGAAATTTTCCATTTAAACCAAACAAAGAATTTCTCTAACTTTCCATCTAATTTTTCTTTCCATCAAACTTTCCCTAAACCAAACAAGTCTAAATAAAGTTTTTTGTATCAGTTGACTCGACAATGTGTTCTTCATCCATCCATCCTTATCTGATATTAGAAATATTTTTTATTGATTAATAATTTAAATTTTGTTTGAAAGATTGTAATTTTTACATTGAATGAGAGTCTATATTAAATCCAGTTGCATGCATTTATAATAAATCTAAATTTGCTGAAATTCACTATTGTATTGTCTATGTTTTATTAAATGATATTAGTAGTGAACTGTAATTCAAACTAATTATGAATACATTGATGAGGATTGGTGGATGTTTAAGATGGGATGAAACTGAAAAAAAGTTGATTTATATATGATTTGACCAAATAAATCCTCAATACATATATATTAACTACAATTAAGAATTTAATCCACCAGTTTAATTAGCTTCCATATTTTACTCATGGATTAACTAATCAGCTGCCTCAAATGCGTAATCCTTTGAATTGTTTAAAATTTGGATTTCTTAAGGGTGTGTTTGGTTTAGGGAAAGTTTAATGGAAAGAAAAATTTGATGGAAACCAAATTCTTCATGGAATCTATTTCATTTTCCACTTGTTTGGAGTTTGGTTAACATGGAAAGTTTAAAGGAAAATGTTATTTCTTATTATTATTAATCAAAATTTTCCATCAAACTTTTTTTCCATAAAATTTTTCATTTAAACCAAACAGAATAATTTCTCTAACTTTCCGCCTAATTTTCCTTTCCATGAAACTTTTCCTAAACCAAACAAAGCCTAAGGTTGTGTTTTGTTTGAGAAAAGTTAGAGGAAAAGAAAAATATAAGAAAAAATGAATTTCTCATAAAATTCATCTTATTTTCACATTGTTTGGTTTGGAGCGCAAAATTTTATAAAAAGTATTAAAACATTCTTTAAACTAATAAATTTTTTTCAAATTTTTCATCTAACTTTTCATTTAATTTCCATTCCCAATTTTTCCTAAACCAAAAGACAGCCTAAAAGATCAAGTCATTTCCGTTGTCCAAAAGGTCTAAACTTTACAACTACACTCTCTCATGTTATATAAATGGATGGTTAAGCTGACGTTTCATTACAATTTGAACATGAGAGGTGTCCACAGTTTCTTATTTCCATTTTAACTAGTACTCAATAATAATGTTTTCATCATCCATGCGTACACTGACGCTTGTTAGTCTATGATATGAGACTTTTTTTTAAAAGTATCATTTCTTCAATTTTTAATATTATTTCTATCCTATCTTTTTATTTAATTATTATTTTATTTTACTAGACAAAAATCGCAGTTGTGAACCGCGGTTTTATTTTTATAAAATCACCGGTTTAAATAACACAAAAAACTTTGTAACAACCCGCGGTTTTTCTTAAAAAAACCACAATTTTAAACTGCGATTTTTTTTTCGTAAAATAACTGGTTTGAAACTGCGATTTTCTTCAAGTAGTTAAGAATGATAATTCTTTAGAAAGATATGGTAGAAATGATATTGAAAATTGGAGAAATGGTATTCTGAAAAAAAAATCATGATATGATCGTACTAGAAAATTAAATAAAATTAAACCAAACATGGAGTAGCATGTGTATTAGGAGTTATTTTTAGGTAGATTGTGTCAACTAAGTGGTCATATACACAATTATAAAAAGGAAAAAAATTTAAAAGGGGTTTGAACTACTACCGCTTATCTAATTGCGGTCCGAATTATTATGATTTCCAAAAAAAATGAGATAAAAAATTGGGCTAGTTTTCTAAAATAAAATTCATCATTGCATTCCAAAACTAATATTATAATAAGACTTACATTTGTGTACAAAAATTATGTCATTTGGTTATCAAAAGACATCGTTTTCTTTATGTGCGCAAAACTATATAATTTATTTTGATAACAAAACAATGTATTTTTCACACACAAATCTAGATCTTATAATAATATTAGTTTAAGAATGTAATGATAAATTTTATTTTAAAAAATTGATCTAATTTTTTATCACATTATTTTTAAAAATCAAAATAATTCTAAATAACTGATAATAATTCAAAATACTTTTTAAATTATATCCTTACAAAAAAATTTCAAATTAATAGTGACTACTTTCTATTTAAGATGTAGAGGGCCAACGTTTATGGGTGAGAGTGCCGTAGTTTTTGTTTGTTTTGCTTTGAGCAGTTGAAGACAAAAGTCTCCAATCTCTGCTCACACCACCTCCCACTTTTGACAGACATTCTGACACACACTACTCTCGGCCTCGGGGACTGCAACTGCTTTTTCCAACCTCCTCACACCTTTTCTTTTTCTTCTCCACTTTCACCCACCCCTCACATCCATTTCAATGTGTCTACAATACTACTCTCTCTCTCTCTCTCTCTTTTACCTATCACTTAATTAAATTTTTTTATCCACTTTTATTTAATATCAATAACTATTTTAAAATATCAAACATTAATAATTTCTTTATCATAAACAATAAAAAAATTATTCATCACCAGTAATAATCTATCAATTTTACTTTTGGCATGAATTTTTTTTAAAAAAAACATCAATCATTCACTCATTAAATTTATTCAACCGTTAGCATTTACTTCATCTTAATTTACTCAAATTAACCTTAAACAATATGTATTAGAGGATGGAGGGTGTACTAATTTAGTTTAGGTTAAGTAGGGTAGATTCATATGTATTATTCAACACCCAAAAGGCCAAAACACTTTTATTCGTAACTCACAGAGAGAAATGATCGTCATTTTTATAGCTAAAATCGAGACCTGAACCTGTAGATTCCAATAAATCTCAACTGCGTAAACTGATTTGTTTTCTAACCCCATTCAGACCCATGTGACACATTACTTGTTCACCACTGAGCTGCAGCTGCTCTCACTCTCAGTTCCCTCTCCTGCATTTCTCATCACCCATGGATCTCAACACGCATACTCTCCTTTCCTCATTTCTCGTCCTCCTCTCCGCCATCACTGGTAATGCACGCATCCATCTTCTTCACACTCTCACTCACTTCACCTCGTACTTTCTTGTCCGATTAATTCACTTGCTCTGTTTCTTGCTGATTCGTTTGTCACTTTGTTGCAGTTGTTCAGGTTTCATCAACAACAATAACACTCCGGAACAAGTGCAACCACCCAGTCTGGCCAGCCATCCAGCCCGGCTCCGGCCACCCCGTCCTCCGCTGCGGCGGCTTCCACATGGCCCCCGGCGAGACCACCGCCCTCCGCCTCCCGCCCCTCTGGTCCGGCCGCCTCTGGGGCCGCCAAGGCTGCAACTTCGACGCCACCGGAAAGGGTACCTGCGCCACCGGCGACTGCGGCGGATCTCTCTACTGCAACGGACTCGGCGGCGCCCCGCCCGCCACCCTCGCTGAAATCACCCTCGGCGCCGAACAGGACTTCTACGACGTCAGCCTCGTCGACGGGTACAACCTCCCCATTTCCATCCTGCCCGTCAGAGGCAAGGGCCGCTGCGCCTACGCCGGCTGCGTCCGCGACCTCAATGTCATGTGTCCCGTCGCTCTTCAGGTAATGCAACATCCAACTTCTCGTCGCTAAATATTCGTCTTCGTCGCTAAAGTGGTTTCGTCTGTGTAGGTGAGATCTCAGGAAAAGGGTGTGGTGGGGTGCAAGAGCGCGTGCCTGACCTTCAACTCGCCGAGATACTGCTGCACAGGGAGCTACGGGAGCCCGCAGTCCTGCAAACCGACGTCGTATTCGAAGATATTCAAGACAGCTTGTCCCAAAGCGTATTCGTACGCTTACGATGATCCCACCAGCATTTCCACTTGCACCGGTGGAGACTACATTCTCACTTTCTGCCGTTGAGTCAGTCTGAGAGATTGTCATCATCATCTTCATCTGCATCTTTTCTTTGTGAACCCGAATTTCGTTATCGTAATGGGTTGTTTTGTTTATTTATCCGTTTAATTAAATTTCTAATTACTATAATAACTCTGTTGGGTGGATACAGTTGGACTCACAAATGGGATGTTGAGACGTGAAACTTTGAATAGTCACGTGGTGCGGTTGAAAAATAAAAAAATTTACAATCAATAAGAATCCGATACGGATCCACTCAAAAATTTCTCAGTCTCTATTTGGTTTAGCATAAATATGGAGTCAAAATTGGATGTGGTTATGTTAGATGAATGATTGGATTTTATTTTTAATTTTTCATCTAAATTGAATTCTCAAACTTTTTATCAAAATTAAATGTAGAATTATTTTAACTTTCATTTTTATTTCATTCATGTTTTTCTTAAATCAAATAAGGTCAATGAGGAAGACGGGAAATGAGATTGAAAATTTGTTCTTGTATTTCGTCTCATATTCATCTTAATTTAGAATGGGAAATTATGAAAATGTATTAAAATATTTTTGAACTAAATTAATTTCTTAAAACTATTCATTGAATTTTTATATGCTTTATTTTATAAGGTGTATATACCCGGATAGGGATATCTAAGAATTTTAGATGATTTCCTGTAGAGCTTCAGGGTTTTTGAGTTTTAAAATATATAGTATTTTTATAATTTTAAATTCAAAATTTTATATTTGTATTATTTTTAATATGTTTCTAAAATCTCTAAAAATGACCCTGTTTCATAATCCTAAAATCATAAAAAACAAAATTCAAAAACATTGGAAACCTAAAATACAAAAAAAAGTTCAAAACCATGAAACCTTACCAAAATTCAGAACGGTGTTATTTTACCCATCATGCAAATAACTTATATACACTGTCAGATATATCTATTTTTTCAAATTTTTAAACTAAATATAATTTTTTCAATTTTTTTCTAACAATTTTTCCTAAACTGTCTGGCCGGCCCAATATGTAAGCCCATTTAAATAAGGAATCTATGTTGCGGCCCATTTTCAAAATGTATGATGTCACTGTTTGCGACCGTCCCTTCTTGTAGTTTGATGTCCCTTCACTGTCCAAATTGGCGCCACATTTTTTCTCATTTGACCTAAAGAACCGAATCGACAATCGTTGCCTAAGTTCGTAGAATCTACTTTAACTGGACAGAATTAAACATTACATAAAACCCTCCAATTGGAGGACCATTGACCGACATCGCTCCACCCGCCCCACCTTATCCTTAAACTTCTATCCAAGTCCGTCCCCTCATCGTAACCGTTCAATACGCCTCCCTAACGGCCGGATTTCCTCCACGTTTCTTCCCCAAATTTCACGCGCCGTGCACACGTCTCTCTACAGAGCACGCGTATTCTCTGAACAATAAAACCTCGATTTCATCATAGCTTTCCAAACACACGTGAAAAGTATTCGCAGAAAGTTTGAAAAGATAAGGAAAGCATGTCGGCCGCGTCGAAGAAGCTGGATGAGGTGCGGGAGGTCTTCAACCGCTTCGACGCCAACGGCGACGGCCTCATCTCCTCCGCCGAGCTCGCCGGCGTCCTGAAAGCGCTCGGCTCCGACTCCTCCGCCGACGAGATCAGCCGCATGATGGAGGAGCTCGACGCCGACCGCGACGGGTTCATCAACTTGTCTGAATTCGCCTCCTTCTGCAAGTCGGCCAATGTTGCTGGAGCGGGATCCGGGGACGACGGTGCGGGAGTGCGCGACGCGTTTGACTTGTACGATAAGAACGGGGACGGGCTGATCTCGGCGGCGGAGCTGCACCAGGTGTTGAACAAGCTCGGGGAGAGCTGCTCGGTTCAGGACTGCGAGAAGATGATCAAGTCGGTTGATTCGGATGGAGACGGCAACGTCAGCTTCGATGAGTTTAAGGTGATGATGTCCAATTCCAAGGGGAATGCTGCTTGAAATAAAGAATTTCGTCCACTCGACTTTCTGATTATTGCATTAAAAAGATTTTAGGGTTTCCAATTCCCAGGTATGAAATCGTTTCAGATTCCTGGCTAATGTGTTTCTCATCTAGCTCTGTTAGTCTAGTTCCACATGTGGCTCTTTGTTTTTGATAGCAAGAATTGAAAAGGCAGTTCACAACTGAAAAACTCTGGTGCAGTTCACAACTGAAAAACTCTGGTGAGGTTGTTGGTAATGGACTTCTCAGATATTTTCAATGGTAGAAGCTGCTTGTGATTCTGACTTCATTTTTTTTATTTTTCGCCTTGTTCACTTTCAGTATTTCTAGCATGGATGATGTGAGATTTTAACACTGATAATGTTTTGATGGAAAATGTAGAAGAAATTTCATGCTTGGGATTAGAAATGTGTATCTGGTAGCATGGTGAGATAGCTCTGAGCAATTGCTCTAGTAGAGTTTCATTCTGATCTAAGGGAGTTGAATAAGGTTATTATTTCGAACTCGTAAATGTAAAGTTAACAATAACCTAAATGAACTTTTCAAGATGTGCTAACAGGAACTAGATTTTATTCAATTTCGAATTCAATTCTAAGTCCGGGGCATGCTTGTCGACAAAAGGAAGGAGGTGGAGGTGTTGAGAAATGGTAGTTTATGTTTAAACTTTTGTCCCAGATTGCTGACTTTTTTTTCTAAATGTAAATTACAATCCATACACCCGGCCACTGGAGGATTCAAACTTTGATTGCGTAGAATTGTCAGAATTCATCCCTCACACTCCTTAGCTGTTCAATTTCCTCTTATGTCTTCTATTTTGGGGGCAAAAAAAACTTCGCTGTCTGGCATCTTTTAGTGCGCTATTGAGTGTTCAGTTCTTTAGGGAAATTGTGGTGGCATATATTATGAACCAGGTTAACAGTGAGTGAAACATGCGGGAATGTTTTGTCAGAAAAAAAAAAGGGGAGAATAAAGTGATGTTCTTTGCAAAGGATTGGCAAAAACTAAAACAGAGCTACAAGTCTCAACCTTAGGATTGAGTATCAAAATGTTGAATTCTGGTTGGGATCAGATGAAGTGAAGTCGACAGCTAATGTTGAAATGAGTATGAAAATTGAACCAATTTATATGACCGAAAGTTCATTTAATTCTAATCCAACCAATACCCTTCAAATGTCCTCTTCTATGTTCATCACATGATGTTTTATCATGACTCACAACCAATACCCTCCTCCAAACCCACATCCAGTTGTTTTCATTTTTTTATAGTTGGACCATTAGCATCTCACATGCCAAAAGCCCATCAATAATCCAAAAATTCATCATCTTATCACATCTTCTACTCTAATCCTCCCTCTTACGTTTTGTTGCTGCTCATATATAAACATCATCATCATGATCACCCTCTCCATTTCTCCTAAACTTCCCTTTCCTGTCTCCACCATTCATAAAACACTCACCAGCAAGCTTAACATATAGGGTCGTCACACACGCAGAGTCTGAGCTTTGAACCAACAAACTCAGCTGATCAGAGACGTATGGCGGCGGCCTACTCTGCGTACGACGATCATGAGTGTGATTACCTGTTCAAGGCAGTCCTGATCGGTGACTCTGCCGTGGGGAAATCAAACCTCCTCTCAAGGTTCGCTCGAGACGAGTTCAGGCTGGACTCCAAGCCCACCATCGGGGTAGAATTCGCTTACCGGAACGTCAAGATCGGCGACGCCGTAGTGAAGGCTCAAATATGGGACACAGCCGGCCAAGAAAGGTACGTGCATTACTTCTCCACCGCCTACCTACGTGCTATAAACATCAGCTCTTGTCATTTTCCCAAACTTATATTGACTTAATCTCATCCTTTTTCTTGTAACATTATCTCCTAATTTAATTTCACAGCTGAATAACAATAATGGTCTGTATCAGACAAACACACTTCTCGTCCTATTTCGCAACTAAAATTTACCTATGCCCAAAAAAGAGTGATGAAACTGGCATCAATACTTGTGTTGGTCTAATTGTTAACAGTGTTGTCCAGTAATTCTAAATTTTGAGTTCGATCTCACTGGAAAAAGAAATTGGCATTAATTTAGAAAACTATGTAGAGGATGAATTTTGATTTGTCAATATTCTAGAAGATGGCGTTGAAGGGGTTAGGTCCCATTTAGCTAACTTGAGAAATTCGGGGGAGCGTACTTAGTCGTCTGACCTTTAATATTTAAGATAAATGAGTCAAATATATTAATTCTATCCTTACATTGCATGTCATGTTGAAAAGTCAATTATTACAATTTTATTTTATTTTTCAACGTACCACGTGACTGGTCAAGTTGTTATGTGACCATGATTCACGTCCAGCTAAGAATGACTCTGATATGTGTGCTTTAATCTAAAAAAAATGTATAAGAGAAAACATCCTTATTTCAAATAAAACCATCCATATTTTTGCTCGTGGTGAACTAACATAACATTATTAGATAGAAATCCAAATACCCATTGCCCCAAAGCAATTGAGGACTTAATACTAGCTATGGGGTCCTACCTTGTTTAATTTTATAACTTTGTTGAATGGAGACAAATTAGAGTAAACATAAAGGTTTGATTGAAATAGGGATGATGCAGATGAAAGTGAGAATCAAGTAACCATTGAATTGAATATTGTGACGCATCTAATTATCTAACGAAACGTGGCATGATGAATGGAAGAGGAGGTGGAACATATACCTAAGTTGTTGTGTTTGGTTTAATGAGGTGTAGTGTGAGTGTGATCATACGTAGCTTCTCACGGGTGCGTGCTGGTTTTTTTTTGTTATTTTTTTAATGGATCAATAGTGATTTTTATTTTCTCCTACTCACTGTGGGTCAGCTCATGCGCACCTCCAGTGTATCTAAGCATAAATGCGGTACTAATAGGATTTGAATTCAAAATTTTAAGATTGTTAGACAACACTCAAAATTATTAGGCTAACAATAAACCTGATTGGTGGCGCGCGTGCTGGTTGCTATTTTATTACCTACCATTTATTAAATAAAATAGAACAGAATAAACAAACTGATGAAGTTGAAACCACTTTCACGGTCACGTAAGTATCCACCAGCAACATTGACATGTGAGCATTGGATCCTGTTTGTCTTGTGTGGTTAGGATGTGATGTGTTTCTTTAATCTAAGCAAAAACATAATCATGTCACGCTGCTTTACTAATGAATGCATCATAATGTTGTTTTCAAACACAAAAATAAAACTCAAAAAGAAATGCCTAGAAGATTGTAATTGACCAGAATGGAGGACCAGCCTACCTTCTCGAACCCGCCACTTAAAAATCACACCTTTTTTTTTAAAAAAAAAAGTCATTTTTCCTTTATTTTCAATCCATTCTAGATTTGCTCTTATTTTTATTTTCTTCCGAATCACCGTTTCCGTGTTTAAAAATACGAAAATTTTCTTATTTTCACACTCAGAAACATAAAATTGTCATGTATGTGTGTTTATGCCCCATCAACGTCGTTTTCACATGACATTGCGCAAGTAGAAAATATGAAAAAATATATCATTTTCACAGTTTCAAATTGTTATATTTCGTAAGGAATTTCACAGATATTCTTTTATCAATTGTCATAGTTTCCAATTTTGTTAAGGATAATTTTCACCAGTCAGAACCGTGACAATCGATAAAGAATATCGCAGTTATGAACTGCGAAATTCCTAATGAAATTTACTTTCTGTGCCCTCTTTTACTTGTCGCTGAACATATCGTGCATTGATTTTTGAAATCAAATAACTCAAAATATAAATATTATAAAATTATGATAAAAATATATTATGGAAGTAGAATTCGATACGAACATATTGAGATCCATCATCATAATGTTTATTATAAAATTTCATATACAAAACGACAAATTAAACTCAAATCTATAAAAGAAAAGCGACAAGTAAAAGAGGACGGAGGGAGTAAAAATTTAGAACAGCGAAAATGATATAATTTTCGTGATTTCCACCTGCTCAAAAACCCCCTGACAGTAATATAAGTAGATGACAAGACATAAACACACGCATGACCTTCTAGTAGTTAGTTGCAAATATGAAGAAGATTTTTGTCGTTCTAAAAATTGAAATTAGTAAGTAAAAAAAAAAAGTGAAGATTGGATGTAGAAATGATTGAAATCAAAGGAAAAATAAAGGTTTTGAAAAAAAAAATCTAAAAATCAGTATTCTGAAGCAAAAAATAAAAATAAAAAATAAATTAAGCACTCTGAATTTTCTAAATAAAACTGTGATATTGTTTTAAAAAGAAAACAAAATATTGGAATAATGCAAATTTGATAAAAAAAATTCCAACCAAGTGGCGTTAGCTGGAGAAGTAAAATGTTCAGCAGAGTTTCTCAGTATGTGATGATGGCAGGTTTCGAGCAATCACCAGCTCATATTACCGGGGGGCGCTGGGTGCCATTTTAGTGTATGATATAACTCGCAAGTCCACCTTCGACAACCTGAAGAAATGGCTTTGGGAGCTTCGCGAGCACAGCAGCCCCGGCACAGTCATTGTCCTCGTCGGCAACAAATCAGACCTGACCCACTCCAGAGAAGTCAGCGAGGAGGAAGGCAAGAAATTTGCAGAGGCGGAGAGCTTGTGCTTCATGGAAACTTCTGCCATGGAGAATGTGAATGTGGAAGAAGCATTTCTACAGATGATCAGAAGGATCCATGACATCACCAGGCTTCAGAAGCAGAAGAGCTTCGACGCTAAAGGCGGAGGACAAGTGGCAGCCGCCAGAGCTGTACTATGTACCGGAAAAGAGATCATTAACATCGACGAAGTCTCTGCGACCAAACAGACTCATATTTGCTGCTCTGCTTTGGGTTGAACTGGAAAATACATTCTTCCACACCTTTTTCTTTTCTCCCATCACAAATGTTATGAATTGAAAATTTTGTTTTGTACACAAATTGTCTACTAGAAACAGGTTGTAGCCACAAGCCATGCATTGGTATACTAAGGAAGATTTTATACGAATAATTTGAGTATACAGAAAAATATAATGGCACCAAGAACCCTCACGAGCATCTTCAACATATCAAGCTGAGAATTCTTAGCCAACCCCCTGTTGGTAGGACAGCGCAGAAGCACTGGTAACAGAAACAAACGAAGCAGAAATCTTAAGAACCTGCTTACCTGAATCATATAGACCAGAGAAAATTTCAGATGTTGATCCCATCCAAGCGTCGGACCCAATAGGGTGGAAGGCATTTACAGCACCTGAGATGTGATTACAGCGCACACAGAAGAATTTCTTTACAGATAAATGGGGTCTGTTCTAAGGAGGAGTTCCACCAAAAAGCAGGAGAAAAAAGGAGAGGAAGAATGAAGTGCTGCGTGGAAGATAATCCCTTTTTTTTTGGTATTTTTTCTGGTGTGTACATCTCTTTCTTTTACACTAACCAGGCCTCGACCGCCTAGTGGAACACGAATTTTCCCATTCAAAATGGCCAAACCCCAATCGCAGCTTACTGATGTCCTTGATGCCTTGTAGTGTTGCTGGTTATGGGCTTCTGCAATGGCTTCAAAGCGGCCATTATCTCACCAAAAGACGGCCTCAGCCTGGGATCTCTGTGAAAATTTGAGTGTGCACTTGTTAGTATAATCATTTTGATTTAAACTTAATCCGGATGTCGGTCTTTGTAAGGTACTAACGTTTGCCAGCATTGTCTGATGATATCAGCGACTGCAGGGTCGATGTCGTCTGGGATCTCAAGACGGCGATGCTGAAACCCAACCGCACCCACAACTTGCATAGGGTTCATTCCTCCCCATGGTTGTCGCATTGTGGCCAGTTCCCATAATATTACACCAAAGCTGTAAACATCACACCTGCACAAGCAAATCCATCCACATTTTGTCGGCATGCCAGATGGTAATCAACAGTCTTCAAGAAAGGAGTGTTGGGTTCGAAAACCAGGGCCTTACTTTTCATCCGAAGGTTCATTTCTTAGCACTTCTGGAGCCATCCACTCAGCCTGATTTCAGAACAGGTTAAAGACTAAAAATTTCCATTTTTGATTATTAATTCATTTTCTTAGCTCATGATAACAGAAAGTATTATCTTCCCCGAAAACTACACGTCTTACCGTGCCCGCAGTTGACCTCGAGGAGAGAAATGTGCTATGCTTCATACGCGATAGACCGAAATCACACACCTGAAAATTGAGAAGAACAGATCTCATTTTCTTACCAACCACACGTGATGATACAGAATGGTAACAACTCCAGTACCTTGGGATATTACCTTGACAACCCAGTTCTTATCAACAAGAAGATTCGGGGATTTTAGATCGCGATGTACGATTACTGGGGTGCAATTGTGCAAATAATTCATCCCTCTGGCCTGAGATTCACAGAAAACGTTTTCAAGTAAGAGATCACAGATGGTCCAGTAACTTTACTGACGAGAGGTGTGGGTGACACGAAAAGATTTTACTATCGTACAGCATCAAGCGCCATCCTCAATCGCCTCCGCTCATCTAGCTGATTGTTGGGCCGATGAAGCAACCTATACAAGCTACCCCTGCAAACAAGTGACTTCTATCAGCAATTTTTTTTTTCGCTCGATCAACTAAACTCACATGTAATGATATTTGTGGTAAGTAACATTGATCTGGTTGGTCCCATTCAAAACAATGATCCAAAAAACCTCTAATTTAAGCTCAAAGATGCAGTGCCCACAAAAATGTTCGATCACAGTAATTAGAAAATTGAAGAAGAAATGCTAGTGTAGCACCTGGGAAGAAATTCGGTGATGATTGAAAGATTTGGAGGACGGGTTACAGCCCCCATAAACAAAACAACATTGGGATGCCTCACTCTTCTCATAATCCGGACCTGGCAAAAAATTACACTTGAAAATGATTGACGAATTTCACAGCTATTAGGCTTAGATGACAGCCAGATTTTATTAAACGGAAATTAAGAATCTGTTTCAAGAACTTTCTCCTATTAATCATTATGTTCATATATTTTTGTAGACTGTAGAGTGTAGACACAATTTGTGGTTTTCAAGTAATGTAACTTTTACCTCACTTTTGAATTCTTCCAGTGACTCGCCAGTAATGGATTGGTCAAGAAACCTCTTAACAGCAACCTCCTAAGTTTTTTGAATATAGAAGTTAGAACTTGCAAATTTTGAAAAGTTAAAATGATTTTTTAAAGAAAAAACTACTTCACTAATCATGAAAAGAAGAGAAGACTAATAGTTGACCCACAACATTTCTGAGAGAGAAAAAAATCAGTAATAGTCAATTAAGATTAAAAGGTTATATAACGAACTAAACACACCATGATACGGTCATCTTACTATTCCAATTATGAAATTTCTAGTAAGGATTAAGGACCCACAGCCAACTCCTAGTCTACTAAATTACACTAGAGGCCATGTAGACACAATAAATGATGTTTAGAAAGAGCCGAAACATTCAGTGTCACGAAGTAGGGAACAAAATCTAACCCGTTGGCTGAATGAAAAAACCTACAGTACCAGAACATAGATAAAGAGAGTAGGCTAGCGAAAAAAAATAGTTCAGTTTGTGAACTACGAAATGCATAAATTGATTTTCCGAAATGAAAGGATATATGAAATATGCGATGATATGCCATTTTTTGAGGAATGCAAATATTTGATGAGACACCACTATGATCCACATTGTCAGTCTATGACATGAGAACCAAAAAATGTCAAAAGGAAGCAAAAACTTCCACAATAACTGTCCGAGCCTTTCCTGAATAACTTGATAGCCGAAATCATCTACTTTTGAACCCAGAGGGTTCTGCTGGAGCCCATGTTAATGGGTATTAAGTACCACCATGAACCAGATCACCGATGTAGTTAGATGCATGCCAAAATAGATAACTAACAAAAGATGGCTGTCTATGTCAAGGAAATGGGAAGGTAAGGCTGTCTAATTTTTTTTCTTCAAATTTTCCTTTCTCACAAATTTTCGCTAAACCAAACACAGCCTAAAGGTGTATATTTCAAAGATAACTGAAAGCAGAGAACTTACTGTTCCATGCCAATCACCACGGTACACTTCTCCATATGAGCCTGAGCAAAATTATATAAACAAGGCAAATACAATCAACAAACAGATAAAATAATATGCTATAGTGTCACAAGTGATTAAACTTACCTAGTCCGATACGCTCACCCAAGGAGATCTCTTCCCATGGGATCTCACATTCTGCAACATCATCATCAAGTGCTACATCAGACTTTGCGCTACCTGTCGATCTGTCTGATTTTCTCTCTCCTTCTGAACCGTAAGTATCATGCTGACGGCCACCACTACCGCGCTGTTCATGACCTATGTTATCTGCATCACCATCATTTCGTATGTAATCAATCTGGTTACTCACAGCTGCAGTTGTTGCTACTACTGCAGCAGCAGTGGCAGTGACTGCAGCTACTGGAAGCTCCAACTGATTTGCAGCACTTGACTTGGCTGCCACTGCAGCGACCATGGATGAAGCTACAACAGCTGCTGCTGCAGCGGCAGCTGCGGCAACTGGAACCTTGTTTGCAAGTTTCATATGAGTTGCATCAGAAGGGGATGAAACTCTCGGTCCCCTCGGTTCTCTTAAATCCAATGGTAGGGGTGCTCCTAGACCTTCAACCGGCATAAGTTGTTCCGACTGCTTGCCATGATTGTAAGAAGCAGGAGGTGAAACATGAGGACCCTTTTTCTTTCTACTTTCATCCTTATCATCATTGGATGAACTGACTTCTAACAGCTCATGAGTTATTTCAGAAAATAAGTTTGCCGGAGCAACAACTCCACTTTCAAGTAGTACGTTGTGAAGCTTCTGAGCTAATTCTGGATTCTCTTTGGCAGCGTCTATCATGTACTGTGAAACGTCCTTCACTTTCATTCTACGGACTGCTGGAGAGCTAAGACCTTCGGTCCAAGATGGAGATCTCGCATGCATAGGATACCCAGGCTTACTAGGAAGATCTCTCACCAATGCCCTATCAGCTACGGAAAACTTTTGGAATTTATCTGACATCTTGAATTCTTCAGCATGAGTTTCACTGATTGTACTTTCCCTGATCCTAACTTCATCCCTATCACTAAATTCTTTACCAGAAGTAGCAGCACTCTTTTCCCCATATTTCTTGCCGAAAGTTCCAAAATGGGAATGCTTCTCGAAAGAACTATGAGCACCACTACTGGACGAGACCACTTGTGAGGAATCAACATCCGCAGATAAAGGACTCTGGGAAGATAGCGAATCATCATATTCTATATGCGATCCTGCTGCATCTGCCGGTATAAGTGTGCCTGGGTCTGCCATCAGGTCCACGATATACTCCCTGAAACGTGCACCAAACGGTATCAAGAGTTAATAGGTGTTTGAAATGCCCAAGATCACCTACAATAATTGATTTGAAATCGGTGATTATTGGAAGATAGGTAAGCTTTCTTTCATTAATCATACTCGACATGAGGGTAAAAGAAGGAATGTTTAAGACTCTTCAGCATCCAAAAATTAAACGGGACCTCTTGAACTATGTTTAACAAAATGCCCCTTACCTCTCTTCATCTATCTTCACGAAATTCATTGCCACATCGTCAGAACCTGTGTATTGCTGTCCTTTCACCAAACGGCATTTTATTCCGACGTCATCAGCCAGGATCTAATGGAAATATAAGTAATTAATTTAAACGGAGATATCAAATGTATGTTGGCATGAACAGACAGAAATGAACTGATACAGACATATATAGACTTCGATGAAAAACGAATCACATAAAGCAAAAGATAGAGTACGAGAATAATCAGTTAAGCGATGGAGGAAATGAATTCTTTCAAAACTGAGAGGCCCTAGCATCATTGGCGCCTTGTTATTGAACTAATGAGGTAAAAAGGCCAAGTGATACCTTGAATAGCAATGCACGATGACGGGCCAAACCAACTGTCAAAGAACCAAGAGGCAAGACCATGCTTCCAATCGCAGATTTGAGACTGTGACTAAGATTTCTCCATGCTCTCAATAACTTATCAGGATCCCCAACAGGTCCGCCCATTGAATCAGAGACCAAAACGGCAAGCTTTCGCACCAGATCACTTCCACACGAACTTGAACATTCTGATCTCATCTTGAGGGCCATCTCCCGAGCCTTCTTCTCAATGTTAACGAGGTTAGCATCAGCAGACCTGTTGACCAGAACAGCTTCCCAAAGGATATTATCTGACACTACAGTTCCTTGCAAATCAACAAGAGAAGGCATCTTTTCTGAGCTGGAATCGGAGATAACTCCGTACACATCGTAGAACCCATCTAGGATCTTATCGTCATAGCTAAGAGCATTATAATTCTGCCTAAGATGACGAGATAAATTTAGAAAGAGCAGCAGTTAATAAAGTAATAATTGAAAATACAAATAGCAAGAAAAGTGGTCAGTAGGAACAAGACAAAGCGCACAACAAAAAATCAGTAGCAAAAATCAGTAGGAACACTTACACACCAATCAGTCAATCACCATTCCAAAGACAGACGATGAAACTGAAAGTAGAATGGTTCCTCAACAACTTTGTGCAACACAACAAATGCTCACAAATATATGAGGTCCGACTTTACATCAAAGTATCAAACGCACAGCGTGATTTTCTAATTTAGTTCATATTTCGGAACTTGATTTAGAACAAAGGCTAAGGTGATGATTGGACAAATATGACTGCCAAAAACATAAACTAAGAAGCAGCGGTGGATACTCACCCAGTAGCGATATGCAACAACTTCCGCAGGAGTGTTCTCTGGAGTGCAAGACCCAAGACTTATCTGTTTGACAGCCTCAATTTGAACTGCTTCGGGATCTTCCCTGGCACTCAACTCCAAAGCCAATTGTATCTGATACTCTTCCTCAACCTCAGGATCTCTCAAGGTACTAGACTCTGATTCGCGCAGCACTGCATCGACAACAACATCCAATCCGCTACTGCTTACAGAATCTGAAGTCTCAATTCTTTCACCCCTTCCCGCATTAGATGGTGTTGGTGGACTAGGACTTTTTCTATTAGTAACTGAATTCAACCAACTTGACAGCCCAGACAGAGGCTTGTTTTCCGACATAGTATTAGACCGAGATTGCGATGACCTATCGGGCGACACAGTGCTGGACTTAGAAACTCCCTTAGATGAAGAAGATCCTTCTGAATTCTCAGATTGTCTTGGCATGATATGAAGCTTCTTAAGAAAGCTCTTCATAGCACAATCAACTATGCACCCAACAGTCAATGCTGGAAAAGCAAAATCCTGACCCGAAGCCTCTTCATTTCATCCAATCAGATCAGACACAACAAAACCTTTGTCACAAGCACAAAATCCCAATTCCACCAGCAAAATCTGCCACCAGGCTGGGAGCACTTCCACTGCTCCAAACCAATCTGCTCAAATTGAAAGTCAAGAACAACAATCCAGCTCATGCAAAACCAAACCCCAAAAACAGATGGAAGACCCAAATAAAAAAAGATTGATCTTTATCAACCCCTTCTGATGATTAAAAGAACTAACACATCAAGCTAGTACCCGATTTTACAGATGGCAAGAGTAACAATTCAAGCAGGCCATACCATAACTGATCTGTATAACCACCGGTGAATAGATTCGTAACTGCAAATGAATAGGATCTTCTTTACACAAAACAAACCAGAAAAGCGTGTATAGAACGGGGGAGAAGAGAGATGGGAGGAGACACCAAAGGGGTAGAAAACTAAGAAAAGGAGAGGCAAATGGGGGTCTGTGAAGGCACAAACAAGCACACAGCACAAAGACAGCAAAGACCAAGTGGGTGTAGGGCCAAGCAGAGAGAGAGAGAGAGAGAGAGCTGAGCTGACCCACTTGTGTAAGCAAAAATGAATTTTCACGGCCACAGATAAAACAATGGAAAAATCGAAACTTTTTTTATTTTCAAGATGAGGTGGTGGGAAAAATTGAAATCAAAATGAAACCCAGATAAGAATCAATGAGATGAGACTTTGGCATCCAGGTTGGAGTCCCACTTTTTGCTTTTAATATTACTACTGGTTCTCACAGAGTGTTTGTTTTGTGTATGGTACGGCTTGGCTGCTGATGAATGGGAGGAGGGCATGTGGAGATGTGGTGATTAGGAAGGAGGAGAATTGGAGAGGCTGTTAACTTTTGGAATATGGGAGTTAACCATTTTGGGAAAGTTCGTTTGCTGCTTCCAGTTGCATTTTTGCTATTTCATTCATGCGGTTTGAAAAATCTTTCTTTATTTCATTCGAGAAAAATACAAAATGAAGGTATATGTTATCACCAATTTGACAATTATGTTCATGACTATCTAATTTTAAAATTCACGATCATTTAGATTTGTGGAGTGTGTAATTTTTTAATTCTTATTTTTTAATCAACTCCATAAATCACTTTATCTAACTTCATTTAAACCCAAACCTCCATAGATTTGAAACCCATATAGATTTTGTTCAATGATAATTCTCATTAAATTTTGTGGTAGTTACCGTTTGTCAAAAATTGTTTATGAAAAGATTTGTTGTTCTTTTATTTTAAAATTTTAAATTTTCAAATATATTAAATTATAACTTCATAACAATTGAATTTTTTGTTAATAAAAAAACTGTACATGAAAAAGGTTTTTTTTACAAATGATAAAATAAGTTAAAATAACCTCAAAGATTTTCTCCAAATAATATAATTTCCATCTAATTTTATGATTATTTAATCTTAATTTTCTTTAAGAAAAATGCATGGAAAAAATTATTTCTTTTTAGAACCGTATCATAAACAGCCAGGTGTTGTGAGGGTGGTGCTGCGAGGATGGATCTTATTCAACAACAAATCATAAATAACCGTGTGTAAAAAATTATTTTTATAATATTATTTTTTATTTATTTAAACAATTATCAACCACTTATTAAATATCAACACTCTAATTACCCACCTAAGACATCAGTTGGCTTCTTTTGATAATTTTTTTTACTATTACTATTTTTAAAAAAACTTTTTTATTTAATAGAATGAGTTAAAATTAAAATCTCAGGACCTTCTCTAAATGATAATTCTCATTATTTGTATAATTTTTAAAAAAAAAATTATGCATGAAAAAGGTCTTTTTTATTTTAGTTTCTCTTTAATTTTTTAAAACATTTTTTATTTGTTAGAATGAGCACAAAATGGGAGTTTGGTTGCCAATGAAATTAGATAAAGTGATTTATTGAGCTAATTAAGAATAGTAAAATTATCTAAAGATCCCACAAATCTAAATGACTGTGAATTTTAAAATTAAATAGTTATGATTGTAATTTTCAAATTGGGGATAGTTCAGTATAACTATTGCATCCGTCATCCAAATATAATTATTTCAAGTTAAATTGAGTGGATTAAGAAGAAATTAATAGCGGTTGTTGATCAAATTTATTAGATATGTATTTAATATATTTTTAAAAAAATTATGTAAAATGTAAAACATGTCCTGTTTTCCGGCTATCGTTTTGGCTAAAAAAGTGGCTGTAAACTAATCAGAAAAACTTATTACGGCCATTGTCCGGCTACAAAAGTTGGCCGAAACAGCACCGCCTGTTATATATTAGGTCGGAGTATACTGCCAACTTCAGTCCTTTTCTTGGTCATGCATAGTTATCTCATGTTTCGGCAATTTTCTGCTAGTATTTGGCCAGTCCAATTTTGTGGCCAGTTCCGATTACCCTCTTTCAGCCGTTTTTTCGGTCAAAGAGAAAAAAATTATTAAATTTTTTGAAAATCAGATTATAGCCAATTTTATAAAATAAAAAATAATTTAAAAAATTTAAATTTGTTGTACAAGAAACTAATATGAATCATAGTTTCGCCATTTTGCACATCCAATAACAAGCAACATAAAATTTGATTACACTCAAATACATGCAATAATTGTATATTAAAAACTTACTAATTTTACAAGCTTCTGATTCGTTATGTGAAGTGCATGTAGGATATTATAAAGCTTCTGAATAATTTTGCTGCGCAAACTCCGAGAGGACTTCATCAAATTTTTCAACATTCAACATTGATCAAATTGAACAACGAGAGTGATGATGATCTTCAAAATACTATTAAATCGTAACAATTTCATGAAGGAAATTGTAGCGAGAAGCTGTAAAACAGCATTGATGATTTATTAATAACAAATATATTACTCACATTAATTTATATAATAGTTTTCTTTCCTTAATTCCCCCAAACCTTATTCACATTATATTATAATTTGATGGAGGTCAACAAGAAGTAGTGAAATTTATGCATAAATAATAATTATGAAATATAAATTTGAAGTTGAAGCTAAATTGATAAAAATAAATTTTTTAGGACAAGCCTTGCAATATTCTAATTTCATTAACAACTCATTCCATTTATCCCAAGACCATCATCTTCAAAAATAATCTCATTATCAACTGTGTTGTAATCATTTAAGTCAACACTTTACCTATTAATTAATTTCTTTATGATTTATCTGCCACATGATTATTTCCACTCCTTAATGACTTAAGATTTTTTTTTTTTACATTTTCGTGAACCACGCCATCTTCAAGCGTCTCACCGCTATTGCGGAAATCATGTGAAATGAGTTGGGAATGACATCATAGAAAAATTTATTACTAGATAAAAGTGCTAACTTAAATGACTACTACACATCTGATGGAGAGACTATTTTAAAAGATGGTGGTCTGGGAGATAGTGGAATTAGTTGCAACTGACATTAGGATATTACAAAATTTGTCCAAGAAAATTGTTTTTATCAACATAGTCTTACTAGAAACTTATACTTCATAGTAGTTATTTATACATATGTTTCACTTATTCTTGTTGATATCAATGAAAAGAAGGCTTGAGAGAAAATGGAAAGAAAATATCATATAAAAATAATAATGTGTGTCATATATTTGTTAATAAATCATCAACGTTGCTTTCACAGTTTCTGAGAAAAACTTATTAGAAATAAGTTTCCTTCATGAAACTTTTAAGATTTAATAATATTTTAAAAATCATTATTCTAGTTGTTCAATGTTAGTAAATTTTGCATGAGATAAATATCATGTCACATTGTTTTTGAATAATGATATATCCAATGTCGTTGTGATTTTCATACTTCCACTTTATAACATTGAACAACAAATCATGAAAAAAATCAAAGGAAAAATCCCTAAAAGACCCCCCGAACTACCACCGCTACCGAAAAAGGTATAAACCTTTAGTTTTTCTTAACACTGTTAGTCAGAAACAAACAAAGGTAAAAAACAACTTTTTTAAAAAATAAACCCCACAAAAATTTCATCTCCTATTCTTTCCTCCTCATCTTTACAGCAACGCTTGAGCAGCTTTGAACAACTAGGCAAAAATAGACAAGAAATCGAGAGGGAGACTTAGAGCCATTGATCATACCGCAATTGGGGAAGCTCCACATAAAGTATTGGATAACATTGCCTTAATAAAAGAATAGAGGCCATGACATACCCATGGAGTGGGACGGTTATATCGGAAGGATCAGCATCAATCGCACCAATTACAAACTTCAGTAGTCACACTGATCTCTCCTTAAGAACATACTCTTAACGGTAGAAGGTATGCCATGGAGCTCTAAATGGTTCACCAGACAAATGATCCTAACACATTCATAGATGAGCTACTAAGGAACACAATGTTGGAGAGTGATGATGAGCACTCCAATGTTGTGAGGGGCATGACAAAGGCTGATCCAAATGAGATTAGAATGGCAACCATAGATATTACTAATACATTGACTCAGATAGTACCTTCCAATCGTCATCATATCTTCTGTTTCACCCATTGGTTTCTTTCATGAAAATCATGGATCAGGAGTGTTTAATTAATATGCATACCTCCTAGTGCCGAATAGTAATGACATTCATCTTCTTCAACATCTTGCGCACCAAGGCTTGATACTTAGATAATTCTGGGAACTAATTTGCTAGTGGTGTTGGTTCCGAAGAGTCAACCTTGTGCACTCTTTGAGTTCAGTTCTGTTAGTTGAACAAGCAAGCGTTTTTTGCAATCTCTTCAATGATTGTCTAGATCTCATATGGATACTTTTTTTGAAAGGAACCACAAACCATGGCATCTAACATTTGTCACTTTTGCATCGTCATGCCCTTGACGAAGAACTTTGTCAGGATTGTCTCGACAAACCCATGGTTCTGATATTGTGTTAGCAGTCATCTAAAATGTTCATAGTACTCATACGCCATCTCTTCTAGTTGCTACTTAATTCTGCATTTCTCCTTCTAGGTTTGAGAGGCCTTAACAGCTAAAAAGTATTTCTTGAAACTTATTCTACATATGCTTCTATGTTATAATAGTACCGCAATAATATATAATAACCATTCTTTATCATAATCAAGAAGATAAAAGGAGAATGCCCTTAACTTATAGTGCTCGATGTATACTTCAACCAGTCTCATAGTGGTGCAAACCACGTTGAACTCCCTTAGATGCCTCTGCACATCTTCTTCCGGCGTTTCTCAAAATTTCGAAAATTGGTGTATAATACCACTCCTATTATCGACTTTAGCCGCATCTCCATCCTTGGCAGGCTTAGTACATAACGATTGGTCTTTGAAAGTAGAAGTCATCAACTTTTAATGTCCTCCTTCTCGATTGCGGTGGCCCTTGCACTACCATCTCTTCTTCTCGTCTTGTTATTTGCTCCTCTATGCATCTCTGATGAAATACGTCTCATTGAGGTTCCTGGTAGAACTGAAAATCTCTTTCCTAAAACATTAAATCCATAAATTAGATAAATCTTCAGAAGGTTCACAAAGTTTAAAATAGAAAAAAAAAATTAGGAAACAAATTTAGGTTTTTTGGAAACTAGAGATAAAAACAAAACTTACACCAAATAAAAAAAGGAAAGTTACTAAAAATGCAAGTAAACTAAAAACTTATCTTAGCAATGATGACAATTTATGAAACCATAGTTGAGAGTCTTATACAAATAAAATTATCTAAGCTCACTAGCAAGCTGTAAGTCAAAGTGAAATACACATGGACAAAGCGTAACCTACAAAGTTAGTGACTAATAAATAAAAATAAAACTATTTGGGAGTTTATGAGATTCGGGAACCAAGGCAGTAAAGAAGAAAGAAGAGAAATCAAGAGACAAGAACATACACATTAACGGTCAATGATTAGGCGTTCAGTCTAGATAATTAGGTCATAGTCTATTTAGAGTATGTTTACCACATGAACATGCACGTCATATGTTTATTTTCTAATCGACTAATTAATATTAGCCCTAACTTTCATAATTAGATCGGCGATAAAATTAGCCACGGATGGCCATGAAAGAATAAAAAAAAGATAAGTAAGAATAACTCTTACAAACCAAACTCGTTTCTTCCTTTAGCGAATTCCCCTGTTGGCCTTCACTGATGACTTCGGATCAAAACCCTTCGAAATATTTGGACTCTAAGAAAAGAAAACTTGATGTGTTGAAGATTGATTGAAAGAGGGGGTGAGACCCTCTTTATATAGTGTGATTTCTCACACTAATCTAAGTAGTACTAAGATTTCTCTCTTTGGAAAGTCTTCTAGCTTATTGACAAGTGTCTCTGAATGAAATTTTGTAAAAATTGAAAACGTTAAGTTGAGTCAATTTTATAAAGTTGACTTCACACAGGCCTTGTCTACTCTACTCTGATAGCATTGTTTTGTCAAGAATCTCACTTCAACTCCTGTTAGGAAAGTGTAGATCTTTATTTCTTTTTTCTGTATCAATTTGAGTATCAAAATCGAACATCACACGTGGAAGTTATGCTCCTCAAAAATTGCTATGTCGATGATGTTTCGTTTTTCGAAACATTCCACGCGTCGCGCGCGAAGTCTGATCCACCGCACGCTCAACCTCTGTCGAGTCAATTTTCTAGGTTTCTTTCTTTTTTCTTAATTTCATCTAAATCTCTATCATTTATTCGGCACCGGCCGAAAGTGTAGAGCTATGACACAAATCACGAAATATATTGAATGATTGATTCATTTTTCAAACCATCAAATTAAAATTTTGAAACACGGTGAGGTTGTAATATGGGATTGCAGCTTGTTGCTCCATGTATGACCCATTTTGAAGTTGGGGAAGTCTCTATTAAGGTTTTAAAAGCACTAAAATCAAAATTGGCTTCTTAATCATCACTGAATCAGAAAAGGCGACAAGTGTTGTTGTTGTCATGGATGATATCATTGTAGATCATTCTAATGTTATTACACTCTGTCGAGGCTCATCACATCGAATATACAATCATTGTGGTAGGACCAAGTAATGCAGGTGGATTAGATTTGATGGATGAGTTGATTTCAAACTATGCATTTCCTTGTTCAAATCAACAAATAATGCAAAGGACAAAACAATGTGGTTTGCAAGCACTTGCTCGTTTCTCTCAACATAAAACAATTAATCAAATGTGGCCACAATGGCTTAGGTAGAGTAGGGCTTGTGAGAAATTTTCTAAGGGATTCGTGTCTATTAATAGACAATGTTATTATATATGATGGATTAAAATAGTTGCATTTTTAAAATATCTTAATAAATAATGATTTATCAATATAAAAGTAATTTAAAATTATAATTTGACAAGATAAAAATAAAAATAAAATTTATAATCATGTTATAAAAAAGTTATTTATTTATGAGGTACGATCTGGGCAGAATTGATTTCAGAAATATATAAAAAATAATGAGATTATTATAATAAGCGTATCGATATCGATATCGCCTCTGAATAATTCAGATATAAAATTTTTAATAAATCATTCAAATCTTCCAAATATTCATTAACAAAAAGAACAAGTATATTGCTTCACTGAACGCTTAATATAATAAGAGATCACATCTTAATAGAGTCTAATAAGTGCAACAAAACAAGACCTTACAGTAGCACTCCTAATATAATATTATTATAAGAAATAGATTTTTGTGCGAAAAAACACATTATTTGATCATCAAATTAAATAATATTATTAACATAAATAAAATGACGTATTTTCATACTCAATCAATTCTAATCCTAAATAATTATAATAAGATCAATTGTATTTAATGAATCAAACAAATTTATTTTAAACATCATCCTAAATTAATTTCTTTTTTTTCTTCATCGTATTCATTTAACAATTCAATTAGTTCGAACCGTAATAAAAAAAATGGTGATGGATATTGTCCCTTTTAATATTTTTCACTTTATTTAAATGGGATGACTAGGTTTAGATAGTCTATCAAAAATTATCATCATCTCTATTATCATCTGCATGAAACTGATTTTCATGATTAAATACTACATTTATCTCTTGAAAAGTAGTTGAGAGAAATAAATCTCAATAATAAATCACCTATCTGCTTTTCTCTAATACCCACTTAATGGAATTTTCGGAGGAGAACGTGAACTCGGATGGATCACTTTTCAGCAAATCCGACTCAAATGGGTTCTTTACCTCAGACATAACTGACTGCTAGTGACTCTACTGAATTTAAAAAAAATCTCAAATGCCTTCTCAAGCAGGCAATAATTAATTAATGTAAATGGTTATAATTAATTATTCTCTCCTGATATATATGTCGTTTAAGGTTACATTGATGGATTATTACTAGTGTATAATTACTTTTTTACTGATTATGATAACAAAATCATTAATGTTTGACTTTTTAAAATAGTTGTAGATACGCATTGAAAAGTTTTAAGTGACAAGTAAAAATAAATTAAAAAATTTAATTAAGTGACATGTAAAAGAGAAGAGATGGAATAAGTGTCTCTGAAAGAGATTGTGGCTTGCTCTAATTCAAACCTCGAGATTAAATCAAGGCATCAGGTAAAACTTAAAAATTAAGAGTTGCCATCACACATTTCAAAAAAAAAAAAATTAATTATATATTATTTTTATAAATAATTGACCTATCAGGACAATCTGCGAATCAACTTTCCCAATTCGCCAACTGTTTGTACTGAGTGGCGGAGCCAGGACATAAAATTAGGGGGTCAAAAATAATTTTATGTGTGAGATGTGAGTAAATTAACTTTTTGACTCGAAAAAATATACTTGAACTAATAATTATATTTAAAATATACTAGAGTTTAATCTATAAATGTGAAAATTATATATTACAAGGGTCAATTTTATCTTTTTATTAGATTTATACTATAAATAGACATAAGTTTTGAATGAAATTAAAAATTAAGAGGTGTCATATGACCTCCCTAACTTACATGTGACTCCACCCACTGCTCGTACTCCTAACAAAACTCGAATACAAAACAATATAGAACTATGTATTGAAAAAAAAAAACAAGATAGACCCGAAACATTATTAAATCATGCATTGAAAAAAAGCAGGCTACTGATTGATGTGAATGTCAACCAAATTATAATGCATGTAGAATTGTAGACAACTGCTCCAAACAGACTGAATTAGACAAAATGGGTAGATGAAGAAATACTCCAGCACACAACAGAAAACTTTGAACAATAGGTTTGAGGTCAACCCTACATTTTTACAACACAAGTTAAATAAGTTTGTAACCTGTCCCTTAGTTTTCTACATAGAAACTAACTGAGCAATTACTCTACTCAGACTAAATGATGAACATAATTGTAAATAGGTGGTGGGGTGGGGCATTGCTGCTATTTTGACTTCATTCAATAGAGTTGTGGCTCTGCTGTTGCTTCTGGCGCTGCGTCTCGGTCAGCTAGTGATACAGCCATCACATCCATGGTTGATATCTGATCCAGCTCTTGTAATGCTGTGCCAAGATGTCCATTCGCCATGCTTTGATTAATCAAGTGTGGCTTGATAACCCCAATTGCTTTTCTCATTTTCGATTGCTGCAAATAACAAAACAACTCAAATGACCTATTTTCATACAATACAAATCCATTTCATTAAATACTTCAAACAGTTCAAAAAATAAACAAAATAAAAATGCATAAAATTAATAATTAACAAAAAAAACTTGTTCAGTAGTTTAAGAATTAAATGTGTACTAAAAATTATTTGTTCAATAAAATGAATTACACACAAGTTTAAACCAAACATTAATTAACTTTACTGCCAGCTTTCGTTATGGTATATAAACAAGGTCTAATTTTCAGAAATAGCTAATTTACTTCTGAAAGCTATAAATATATTTTTTTTATCATTGGGAGTGAGCATGGCACATCCTCTAATTTGAGCAATGCTATATGATACAATGTATTTAACTAGAAATAAGTTTGATGTAAATTATCACTCGTAACGATACGAGAATAAATGCCTAATATATTTTCAATACCAATGCAAAAAACATGAGTCGTGTAATTACTAGAAAAATAAATTCAGGAGAGATTGGCCAGATTGAATTTTCAGAAAAATTAAATTTACAGAGATAAATAAAACAGGGTAATAACTTTATTTCAATAATGTCAACTACCTAAAAGAAATGGATCAAAAACATTTAGAGTCATATAAAGAGAAATAAATATAACTGTGTGCAAGTTTTGAAGTGCTGGCATACCTAAAATTTTACATATTTGAATGACGTTATGAGCATTCATGTTTTCTCGAAGATAAAAGCCAAAAATATGCTTGTTCAATACTATACTTGTCAAACAAACACAACACAAATTTCAATCGATACAAAAAAATCATCAATGTAAAGCACCATTCTAGATCTACATCTATCACCATTTTATAAATAAGCATAATTACTAGATTTAATAATCAATCAATCCAGTAAAAAGCAGAGTGCTATAGATATCTAAGTTAGGGTTTCCGGATTTGGCCACATTGATGAATAGAACAACAATATACGAACATAAATACTCAATCTTCCCTTGACATATATGTGCCATCATCCAACATGTAGAGCTAATAATCGTACAAAATTCAATTACACATTTGCGAGTCTAGTTCAGTTTCGGAGTTCCTAAGTAGCAATCTAAAACATTATTTATGCCATTATCTAAACCACTACGAATCTAGTAGCTTTAGAATTTCTATATTTACACCACAGTTGAACCTGAACAGTTGTAAACAATTAAATACTTTTCACTGTCTTTAAAATAGCTAAGCTCAGTGATGAGCTACAAAACAAAATAACTGTTACCGGTAATGCAAAAAAGAAAAAAAGAGTTCAAAGTTAGCAACGAAAATAAGATATAAGCAGAAACAACATAAATCAAAAATGGAAAGTTAATACTTACAATATAATCAAATTTTGCTCTGACATGTGCATAGTCGACCATCCATTGTGGCTCAGCTGGCCCCAAAACTCTAGATCCCGCCTTCACATACTCAACAATGTGAATAAACAATGAGAATTGTTTACCGAACATTTCATTTATATTTATATCAAAGAAAAGCATGCATAGAGTACCCGGTTTCTCGCAATCTGTTGGATTATCATTTTCAGATATAAAACAACAAGACAAATGAGTAACTGAAATGCATTGACGTCTACCTTGCCAGGACGACCACCAGTCTTTTTCAGCACCTTTGCTGCTTTTCCAGAACTCAGCGAACCCTTGGGTCTCCCTCTCTTCCTGGCGCCAGCAATGGCCAGAGTCATAACAGGACTGCCGAACACATCAGCCACAGACCTCGACTTGGGTGGCCTACCAGGACTCCTCTTAGGATACCCCGAAGGCCCAGTCAGCACAGTCTTCTTGATAGTCCTCTTGGGCCTCCCCCTGGACTTCTTCTCCCCAGTCTCCCCCACTCCATTGCTGCCTTCCTCCGCCCAAGATACCACCCTGGCCGGACGTCCAGCGCTCTTCTCCGGCGAGGCAACCGGCTCAACCGGAGCCCCGTTAGCCTCAGTCGCAGGCTCGAAATTTGGCCCGAAATTCGGCTCAGTGGTGGGCTTCAGCTTCCGCGGGCGACCACGCTTCCGGTGAGACGAACCGCCTCCAGAAGCAGCAGCAGCAGCAGGAGTAGGAACCAGAGCCGGAGGCGGAGGCGGCGGGGGCGGCGGAGCAGATCCAGAAAGCTTAAAGGAGTGCTTGATCTGCAGAAGGTCGCCATTGTTCTTCAAAGCGAGCAGACAGGCGGCTAGGTCGTCGGGGTGAGCGGGCGGGAGATTGGGGTAGGCTCGCTCGATGTACCTGGAGATGGCGTGCTTGCTGGAGCCGTTGGGCTCATTCAAAGCTCCAATCGCCGCCTTTATCATCTGCAGACAGCCAACAAAAAAAAAAATTAAACAAAAATCAAGCGTGAAATTAGGGGTTTTGAGAAATGGCGGAAAAATCGGGAGGAGGGAGAGAGAGAGACCTCGGGGTGAAGAGGGACCTGGTGGAGGGCGATGGGGTTCTGGAGAGGCAGCGGTGGAGGAGGAGGGAGGTCGAGAGCTGAGACTGTGGCCGGCATCGGAAAGGGGTTGAATCCGCCGTAGGGGTCCATGATGGGGGAAGTGAGAGAAAATTCAATTGAAATTATCTTCAATACTATTTTTTAAATGAATAAAAAAAAGAGAATAGTTTATATTTTTCGGAAAAGAGAAAAAATAGTGGATGGAAATAATAATGGGATAAAATTCAAAATGAGTAATGAACTATCTCTATTCTTTTTTATTGTACTCTTTTTAAAAATTATGATAGTTCTAGTAGTTGAATAAGCCTCTTTTAAAAAAAAATTCAATAATAAATTCTATCTTCATTAGTCATTACACGAATCAAGGGTTTCTCTTAAATAAAATAATAACTTAGTAGACACGTACACTATTTATTTGATTGTTCGATTTTCCATCACGTTCATTGAATGCAATAGTTGGTTGGTGCTAGGTGGATTCCAAAATTAAGTGCACAAATATTGATTTGTTAAATGTTTTGTTAATTTAAACACTATTTTAGAAGTTTTTTTCTCTAGTGGTTATGGCCGTTCACTCTCTTACAATTTGATAGTGGCGTTCATACTTGTCAGCAGTATTAATAGAATTCGAACCTAAGACTTCGAGATTGTTAAAGAGTCCCCTAAGCCATTAAAACATGACACGGTTGGTTGTCTTAGCAGTTAATTACCTAGTCTGTGGGTATCTGTGAACAAAGACCGCACACCCTCTTTTTCTTAACGATGGACAGGGGTTGCAGCTTGTTAAACAGCCCCCAACACCACTAAATCAACACATTGTTGGTTATTTTAACAGTTAATTACCTAATTTGTAAGTATGTCTGACTTCTTTTTTTTGCGATAGACAAGGGTCGCATGCCCCTTTATTTTTATATTAGGATGGTCAGAGGTCATACACTCCCGCCATTTTAATAGTCACATCAGACATGTTGTACCACCAAGGTAAGAACCTAGAACTTTTAAATAGTTAGACACTATTATTAACTACTGAATCAACTACTTGTTGGTATCTCTGGCTTAGTTAGAAGCAATAATTCGTTGCATTTGATACTCTTGCATAAAGAATTTACTCTAGTTGTATTATTTTATTTGGCATTTAAATAATATATATTTATCAATTTTATTTGTCACGTAATAAGTCCAAAACAAATTTAATATTATCGCATATATTTAAAATTAAAAAATTAATTACTTCATCATCATAATCCATAAAGAAATTTTTCTACACCAATAATGACACACCATATTCTAATTTTTATACGAAAAAATAATTTTGTTCAATACTTATTATTTTGTAATAAATTTGTTCAATACTTATTTAATAAAAAATATCAATACTTATTTAATAAATTTGTTCAACTAATAATCTTAATAATTTTGTAATTTACTCAATTTATCTTAAAACAACTACTCTTACAAAATTAGAGGAGTAGATAGGGATGTGTTAAAGGTCAAATTAATGTGAGCCTCATTCTATATGGACGCTAATGGAGTCCAAGAATGGTGAATTCACTTTTGACTTTATTAGCCAATGCTAACTTAACTGTGAACAGTAAAGTCAATTCAACAATTATCTCTAAATTTGAGAATCAGGTGAAAGTGAGAGCTACCCGTCAAACCTGGTATGTGTCCATTTAATTGAAAGCATACATTTTAACAAGTTGAAATCAAGTAAATGCTTCAATAAAGTTAGATTACAATCAAACAATATCACATGGTATTCATCAAGAACAGTTGTAATATTTATCCAAAACAAGATGGTTTTCGAATTTAAAAATCATATGATTGATGACACATGACAAATAATTGACAAAAATTAAAATGACATCGTTAAGTGATGACTGTAAATTAGTTGACTGCTCTGAATCAAAAACCAAAATAAATCTGCCAGCTTCAATACAATTCATATTAGCTGATAAATGACATCGTTTATTGCACTAGGATTATTTCTTCACTGAACTTTTCAACTTGTGAGTTTTTTAAACATAAGTGCTTACCTTATTCGTCATTTTTAATTGTCACTTAAAATAGCATTTATTAAATTGTGATAAGTTTACAAAATATAAATATTAAATAACTATAAAAAATTTATGTTATCAAAATTGATTTCGATACAAATATATTGAAATTTATTATCATTACATATTTTGTGATATTTCACATAAAAACGATGAGCCAAATCAATATCTATAAATGAAAAATATCAACAATCTATAAATGAAAAAAAGACAATTAAGTAGTAGTGTTATTAGAAACTAGTACGCACTCGTCGACCCGATAGTGTGAAGGGGATAGCGACGGTTGGATGGAGGGGGCTGTCGGGGGAGTGTGGGGTGACTGGGCTTGTTGGGGGGAGTGTGGTTGGAGGTGTCGTGGGGGTGGGCAGGAGAGATGGATCACGTGACCGGGAGCACGACATCCACAAATCTTATTTTGTTATTATATAAGATCTCATCAATTTCATTTAGTATATCTTTAACTAATTTTTGTCTTAACTACTTTGATGTTTTGACGTTCTACAATACTTAGGCTCACTAGTGAAAGCATAAACTCTCTTTGCACACTATGCTCCATGCTACATTAACCAAAACTTTCTCTCCTCTTGGTTCACGAAGAACTTGATTGAACCCACTTTAATGGTGATGAATTTTGATATCAAACCACAACTAATATCCATAGTACAAACTAACAACCAGACGGGGACACTCTTAGAGGATCACAATAATTATTGATTCATACTGATTAAGAGTTTGGTTGTATTGAGAACCAAATTTATTTTTAATTAGGAAACATAATGTCTTGATGTAGGGTTTTATTTTAATGTATCTGAAACTTGATTAAATATTGTATTTTTAATTTATGATTGTGTGCGAACGTATAAGTATATCATAACTATTTGTTAGTCAAAATTTGTCTGATCCATTAATCATAAGTAACCTCAAATAAGATATTTAGACTATATTATGGATAAAATTGATTTATTTAAAATAATCAAATATTAACTAATATGAATCTATAACTAGTTTGATGGGCGGATAGTAACACACAATATTTATATTCCACTTGCGACCGGAACATAATATCCATATTTTTTTGTGTGGTAACCTTGAAACTTTCGAACATGGTGAAAATATCACCGACAAGGAATTGGATCCCAGGTAGTGCATCTATTTGCTGCAACTAGATAAATGACGTAGTTTTCAATTCAATTAAACTTAATTAGATAAGTTATATGTGATTTCTACCAAAACTCAATTATATTATTTCCTCTCCGACTTCATCGTTCCACTCCAACCTAAAAATCCCCAAACAATCTGAATGAAACTATGCCTTACGTTATTGCCCGGATTCGCTTGCTCAGAATCTGGCTTCCTTATCACCATTACCTTCTTTTTTGCCACTCTTTTGATTAACGAAATCGATTTGTTTCTACCGAAAGTCACCATCCAAATCAGCAACTAAAGCTTCGATTTACCAGTGTCAAATATTGAGTAATTTAGAATCTGGAAGTAATATATAAGTATGTTGCTTTAACTCACCTATACATGAAATTTTTTTAATCATCCACGAATGGTCTGCCGCACAGGTAGCGAATCGAGGGCATAAATCTCGTGACTCTACTCTTCGTATTCAGTCTCTTTTCCAAAATTAAGATATTTTTGAGATATAAGTCGTCAGTGGAAGCTTTTGAATTCCATGAATCAAGTTGTAAGAATTGCCGGATTTTATTAAAGACTCTGATCGGAAACGAAAAGAAAATAATTTTAACAAAGCAGTAAACAAAAATTAAAATAACACTCTTTCCAAAAACGACTTCGTTTAGAGCTGCATCAAATAACTGCGCCGCTTGAGATTCAATTCCCACCAACACAATTACCATATGCCTCGATTTGACAACAAAAGAAGTCAATAGTTTTTTCTTTAAGTTATAGATACTACAAGACCACGACATCTCCAATCAAACTACTCCCTCTGTCCTCTTTTATATGTCACTTAATCGAATTTTTTTGTCCACTTTTACTTGTCACTTACCAATTTTCAATGCATATTTAATATCAACAACTACCTTAAAATGTCAAACATTAATCACTTTATTATCATAATCAATAAAGAATGCATTCCTCATCAATAATCATCTACCAATTTTACTTTTTGCACGAACTTTTTTAAAAAAGTGTTAACCACCTACCTATTAAATTTGTTCAACCGCTAGCATTAACTTCACCTTAATCTAATCAAATTAACCGTAAACGACATGTATTAGAGGACGGAGGGAGTAAGCAACAATGAAAGTACAAGAGAACCTTCAAATTACGACATGCACAAATTGACTAAGACTATCAAAAGGGGACTTTACTAATAAAAAATGAGATAACTACACCATATCAAAGATGAGGCACTTACTTACCTTCACATATTAATTGTCGAACTAATAAAATTGGTCACCTTAGTATCCTTAAAAATCAATGTTTTTCTAAAAGTCTTTTAGGTTCAGCTAGCTTCATAATGTCTTTCCAGATTTAACAACCCTACTTGGTTGCTGTCCACAAAAAGTCTCAACTGTCCACAAAAGTCAAGTCAAAACCACTTATATCAGTGAGTCTAGAATAATTAATAGGGAAAGAAATCCAAAATACTCTATACTAAAATCGTTTATCCAATTACCGTCAGAATTATCACGATTTTTAAAAAGGATGCGATGAAAAAAAAATTGAACTGATTTTCTAAAATAAAATTCAACATTACATTTCAAAACTAATATTATTATAAGACTTAAATTTGTGTGTGAATATTACATTGTTTAATTCTCAAAAGACGTCGTTTTATTTATATGCGCAAAACGATATAATTTATTTTGATAATCAAACTGCATCATTTTCACACATAAGTATAAGTCTTATAATAATATTAGTTTAGGAATATAATGATAAATTTTATTTTAAAAAATCAGTCTATTTTTCTTTCATCGCACTCTTTTTGAAAATTATGGTAGTTCTGACCGCAATTAGGTAAGTGATAATAGTTCATGACTCATTTTAGGTTTTATCCGTAATTAATATAGGGGAAAGGGACTCTCCTTGTCACAGGAGAAAACTTTTCTACTCTAGCGGGTGAAATATCTAAAATGCCCTTATTTTTTATTCTATGCAAATTATTAAAGCAGGGGTACATTAGTCATTATCCATATATGAAATAAATAAAAAAGTAAATGAATAATTACAAAAAGACTAAACTACCCCTGTCATTTATTATTTTATTTATAATGACTAATGTACCCCTGTCCCCTACTTTAGTAATTTGCACAGAATAAAAATAAGGGCATTTTAGACCTTTCACCCGCTAATATAGAAAAGTTTCTCCGACAAAGAGAATCCCTTTACCCATTAATATATGAATATTGATTTTGAGGAAAAAGTATTTGGGAATTTAAAGCAGAGACACAACTATTTGAGGACAATGAGGACATTTACTTATCAAAAAAAAATTAAAAAATAAATTATTTATGTATACAAATTTTAAATTCTAATAAGAAAAGTTAGTATCTGCTTTTGTATGCTCAATTTAATTTAAAAAAAATGTAAAATTACTAACTTTTGCACTCTAATCAAGCCTCTCAATTGAAAATTCTAATCCAACAAAATAAAATATTTTTTAAAAATAAAAATATTAACATCTGAGAAAGTCTTTATTTCTGACAATAAACCTTATTTTAATCTATAATTTTTTTCTACCCAGACTTGTATTTTTGTTCCACTCTGCTACGAGTCGATTAATTTGATTTTAATGTTTATTGGTTTGCAATTATTATAATTTTTTTATGGTTGATTGCTTAGTAGATTGGTGGTGTGAAGCTATTTTGATTTCTTTGGCTCGTTTCTATATTTTTTTTCCTGTAAGCAATTAGTAGGATATGAATGATATTGGCGATATCAAATGAAACTAATCAGATAAAATTACAAACTTTTAATTTTAAGCGGACAAT
>NQLW01000095.1:6298153-6327205 GCA_002312845.1 Kalanchoe fedtschenkoi
ACGAACGCCGTCGTTTTAACTGAACTGCTCCACTACAGTTAGGTAGGTTTCAGAAACGGCGTAGATCGTCCCACATGCACCCATTTCTTACGGTGCGGCCTCGCCCGTGGAAAACGGTGCAACGCGGCACACCTCCCATTCGTCCTCCATCTCCGGCCCCACACCCGAACACGACTCCTCTGTTACTGTCTCGCTGACCCCATAAAACAAATCAAATCCAAGCCTCACGGGTCCTCAAAATCGGATCACTGCAAATGAAGCAAGCCATTCGGAGATTGGTTGGCTCAGAAACGAAGCTGTTCCATTGATTACTTGCTCGCTTGCTTGGAAGCAGGTTTCAGTTTCACAAAGGTCAACCAGTTCGTCTGCTGCTAAATTAAGCGCATTTATATTTTTTTATAGAGAATATAAATAAAAATAAATACACAGAGAGAAGTGCTGTTGTTTATATGGGGGGAAGTGGAGCATTGGTGGATGGGGTTCGTCGATGGTTTCAACGGCGCCCCAGCGTGACTGGCAGTAGCAATAATTACAATAATAGTCAGACCGAATTGCGCGCCGAGACATCCTCGGCATCGCAGGACCGTCTCCTTAGAGTTGTTGACGATTTTGATTTATCTGGTTTGAAGGATATCAGAGTCCCTGATCGTATTGCTTTCAGAATCGCGCCTCCTCTTATGGATTCCCACAAAAAGGTGAAATCTTTCTTCATGCATTTTCATATTTCCTTCTTTCTCTGGATCTGGCTTGTTAACTCGCTGCTGGGTATTTCTGATCTGGTGTTGAGATGTGTTTTCTATAACACAAGGCTTGGCTTTTCCCTAGCCAGATCATCGTTGATTTTGTTATAAGGGGAGAGAAATGTTTGTTTTAATATTTGAGCAGCAGTGATTGGGTTATGGATGTTGAATTCATACAATGATCTTTCTGTTGGAGTGAATGGAAGTCTTTATATTTAACCCTGAAAGGTGTTTTCTTTTCTCTTGTCTGGTTGCTATTTCACAACAGGTTTGATGTTTGTCATGAACTAGTCATGCCATTGGCCGCCACTCTTTTGTTTCTTGAGATATGGAAGGTTGTAGTCTCAGCAAAGTTGTGGATTTATCTGTGTACATGTTTTTCAAGGAGGTTATCTTAGCTTTGAAAGGGGACGATGTGAAGGCTGGTGATAAAAATGATGATGAAGGACAATTTCAAGAGATGTAACTTTGTTTGGCTGACGCTTGTTGTTAAATCTTCTGGTCATGAGAATTTCTAGCATAATCTCTTCGGTTCTTACTGAAAATTTATCAAACAATGTTACTGCTGCAGTTTTTCTAAGTGTAACGTTGGTCCTTGGCTTATAGCCCTCGCCATAGTTTGAAAATGTAGGTGGGCGATGCGCTAGGCTGTTTTTGTTTACTTTCTGATTTCATTTGTGTATTGCACTGTCACTCACCTCGGTGAAGTGTGGGTAAACTGATAGCAATGTCAACAATTGTTTAGGGTGGAGAGGCAGAATTTTTCACTGAGTATGGGGAAGCTACTCAGTACCAAGTGCAAGAGGTTGTTGGGAAGGGAAGCTACGGTATTGTGGGTTCTGCCGTTGACACTCACACTGGAGAGAAAGTTGCCATTAAGAAGATCAATGATGTGTTTGAACATGTCTCTGATGCGACGAGGATTTTAAGAGAAATCAAGCTTCTGCGCTTGCTTCGTCATCCAGACATTGTGGAAATAAAGCATATCATGCTTCCGCCTTCTCGAAGAGAGTTTAGGGATATTTATGTTGTATTTGAGCTAATGGAATCGGATCTTCATCAAGTAATTAAGGCAAATGATGATCTTACTCCCGAGCACCATCAGTTCTTTCTCTATCAACTTCTGCGTGGTCTAAAATACATGCACACAGGTTGGTTTTTTATTCACTGTTCACATACTCTTTTATTAAAAATATGCGCTTATTGTCACACAGTTCTGATGGCGAATTGTTGAAAATTTCAGCTAACGTGTTTCACCGAGATTTGAAGCCAAAAAATATCCTTGCAAATGCGGACTGTAAGCTGAAAATTTGTGATTTCGGGCTCGCTCGTGTATCATTCAATGATGCTCCATCAGCAATTTTCTGGACCGTAAGTATGTCAGCCATTCAAGTTGATTCATTCTTTAAGACCACAAATTTTTTGGCTACGAAGTGTTCTTAGGTTGCATCCTTTTATAATAGAAATGTTGTACTTGTGATGCTTATTGTCGTATTTGTTTCTATGTGAAGGACTATGTTGCAACTCGGTGGTACCGTGCTCCTGAGTTATGCGGCTCTTTCTTTTCGAAAGTGAGTTTGATTCATGTCGCTTTAAAATATATGTTGAATTGTTCATTTTACCTGCAAAATCTAATGGCATGCTTGTGTAACAATCCTATACTTTCAGTATACCCCCGCGATTGACATCTGGAGCATAGGATGCATATTTGCTGAAATGATTTCCGGAAAACCACTTTTCCCTGGAAAGAATGTGGTGCACCAGTTGGATCTCATGACTGATTTGCTCGGTACACCACCGCCTGAAACAATTGCAAGGGTAAGTTCTCATTTTTTAGTGCCTTGTCTTCCTTGTCTCTACCTTCCTGTATTTTGATTATGTTGTTTGCCATTATCATGTTTGTAAGAAATTAAGAATTCGAAAGTGGAATTTAGTCGCCCAAAGCTATTAGCTGACACATTGGGTTACTCCTTCCCACCCATTTTGCCCCCATCTCGTGTTCCGATCGCTTATGGCATGAGCTTCAACTTGGTTTCTGTTTGTATGAATTGTGATTCCATTTCAATTGTTGACAGATTCGTAATGAAAAAGCAAAAAGATATCTGGCAAGCATGCGTAAAAAGCAGCCAGTTCCTTTCTCCCAAAAATTCCCCCATGCTGATCCGCAGGCCCTTCACCTACTCGAGCGTTTGCTAGCTTTTGATCCCAAAGATCGTCCATCTGCTGAGGAGGTAAATTTGAGCAACATAAAAGATAATCTTCATTGTTTCGAATTGGTTGTGATGGGGCGGCACTTTCACTGACGACATTTGATTTTTCCTGTCTCCAGGGATTAGCCGATCCGTACTTCCACGGTTTGGCAAATGTGGACCGTGAACCGTCAACAACACCCATCTCGAAACTCGAATTTGAGTTTGAGAGAAGGAAATTGACGAAAGATGATGTCAGGGAATTGATATATAGAGAGGTAATTTCTTGCATTTTGATATCACTCTTGGTTTGCTAAGAATTTTGTAGCTTGAGATTATCCGCTTGAAATCTAATTATAAAGCGAACAGATTCTTGAGTATCATCCAAAAATGCTGCAAGAATATCTACGTGGAGGAGAGCAGACTAGTTTCATGTATCCTAGGTGGGATATTCTTATTATGTTTCATCATTTTGCAAAATAAGCCGTACTTTATTATAGAAGCATCATTCGTCTTTCTCCCTGATTATTTGAGTGCAACTGAATGAATGTTAAGCTACAACATTATGGCGTCTCTTTTCATTTATCAACTGAAATAGAGATTAATTTTGGCAGATTAGAAACTAATCCGACTATCTCATAGATTTTTACACCCTCTCTTTCCTTGGTGCAGTGGCGTGGATCGCTTTAAGCGACAGTTTGCTCATCTTGAAGATAACCATGGTAAAGGTGAAAAAAGCTCTCCGCTTCAACGACAACATGCTTCTTTGCCCAGGTATAGGTTCACGGTAGTTCAACTTATTTGACTGACCCTGAGATTTGTGCGCAAAATTTACTTCCGTCATCCGAAACCTTTCTGCCTCTGTGAGACAGATAATATTATTTACAGTGAACATAATTTGTGACATAAGGTAGCAGGAAAAGTAAAACACTCCCTTGACATTTCTTAACGTAAATTAAGCAAAAGAACTCCCGTCACGTCAATCACTGATAAATTAAGTAAAACATTGGCCTTCCTGTTATAGATTTGACGGTTTTTTCTTTGCATGCAGGGAGCGGGTGCAGATCCCTAAGGAACTCACAGCTGCTAAGGAGGACGCACAGAATAATATCGCAAATACTAATGCTATGACAAATCCTTCAGATTCTCAGGATGCAAATGGACCAAATGGGATCAACAAATCAAATTACAGTGCTCGTAGTCTACTGAAAAGTGCTAGCATCAGCGGTTCTAAGTGCATCGGCGAGGGTAAAAAGAATTCACAGGTAGGTAAAATTGAGCGCGTTTCACACCACAAGTACTGATTTCTATATTCAACTTGCAGCACAAAACATGCACTCAGAAAAACATCAAAAGAACATGCTGTAATTAATTGTCGTTGAACTTGAACATCTATTTTTTCCCAATAGTTCATGCCGTGATGTTCATTGTCGCTAGTGTCTATAAGCTATATATTGTAGGCACTGAGGTAAGACGAGAATTTTGTATTGAGTGTCCTCGATAGTTCATTTTTATTTCAATGTTTTTCCACTAAATAAGTCTGGACTAATTTCTTCCTAGAAAATTTCAAACAGGCACGGATGTATATGTTTAACCTTGCATCTGCTGCAGCTATTTAAACTTTCCCAACTTTCTGGCAGGATGAACCGATTGAGGAGCAAAATGACGATGGAGTCGATGCTTTGGGGCAAAAGTTAGCTTCTCTGCATGCGGTGTAACATACAATATGCGACCCCAGAAGTGGTTAGTAGCTGCCCAACAGATCCAGTGATTCAATAAGTGAAACGGCTCACCCATCAATGGCTAATACCATAATTTTGCGGCTATTTTACCTTGCAAGTTGGGTCTGGTGTGGTTGAAGAATCTAGCAAGTAGGCCTGTGTTATTGCTATGGCTAGAATGTGAGATCCCATTTCAATGTAACTCATCGTCTTACAGCAAGACTATTGATTTTGATTTTCTTCCCAAGCTACTGAGAAGTGAACTTCTCAAACATGTGACTGGTGTAGGTTTTTTTCTGGTTCAGCTCTCATTGCTGCTCCGTTCGGTGCAGTTCTGTTTCCTTCAGCTGCTTCTGCTGTAAGCTCTTACCTATTACTGTAAAAATTTTCCTTTGCATTCCGTAAATCTATTAGAAAATGCATTGAGCATATAGCCATTAGAGGTGTGGTCTGGTACTAAAAGAATGTGAGAGATGATTCTTGACAATATCTACTATCAGAATTTTCAGATGGTTATCTGGTGGCGAGATGTGTGCGTTATATTATTATATTAATAAAAAAAATTTCAAAAAAATGTTGCACTGTTTTTCGTCATCTGCCTTCTTCAGCTCTTGGTTTGCTCTATTCCCTGTTAGCTATTTAGAGAACTGTTAGCCTTAATTTGAAAAGAAAAACTGTAAGAAAATGTTCAGCTCACCAGAAGCAGCAGTGAGCAAGAATACAGTGCTTGCGCTTGGCATATATAAAGGGCGAGTGTATCTACTGATGGAGCGTGAAAAAAGAGAAGAGCTCCTGGGTTACGATGCCTACGTCAAACACTTCTTCTTGCACCTCAGTTTCGCTGTCTGTTTGACCTTAGAAATCACGTCTTCAAATGCAACAATCATAGATGATAGTTGTTGGGTGTGTGGCAATGTTGAAAAAGACAGTCCAGGTCGAACAGACAACGAGACAGAGATAGCAAAGAAGGCCCTGGCTCATCACGCAATGCTAGTTAGGCAAAGAAACCAAACCAGACTCACCAAATATCTATTCAGTTGCAAGAAGCATAGCAAAAGTATAAGGGTGACTGGTGAAGAGATCCTAGGAAAGATGAGATGGTTGTGTGTATTTATACCACAAACGAGGTCTCTGTGATCGGCTAGCAGATGATGAGCTAGATGGAGACGTGCATTGACTAGCAGATGGATTGTACAAGTGTGGTGGGTAGCTGATCGATGCACTAAACATCAGTGGCAAGACACTTCGCTTTGCGGCATGCATTTTGGTATCATCATCAGCTAGCATGCAGTTTGGTAGACACCTACTAAGCTTAAGAGCTCATACAATTTGGTGATCAGTTAAAACTCTAAAACAGTGTTTGGTTTAGGTAAAATTCGAGTGAAATGAAAATTTGTAGGAAAATGAGAGAATCTTTTGTTATGGATAAATAAATGGGAAATGAGTGTTCTAACATTTTCTGTAAATATTTTCGCCCTTAACCAAACAAAGGTAAAATAAAATTCTATAGATAATTTAGTCTCCATTTTCCCATACTTCATATTTTACTTCGTAGGCGGATTTACGGGGGTATTGGGGACAATCGTCCCTCGATTTCAATTTAAAATGCAATATGCAATAATAAAAAAAGTATTCATAATTTCAACTAAATTTTAATTTTACTTTTAAAATTTTGACTTTATAATTTTTGTACTGCCGAATACAAAATTCTGTAACCACCACTAGACAGCCGAAGCTGCCTTCTTCTTCATTTCATTGGCAAATACCTAGCATTTGACTATAGAAAATTCAAACTTGCATGACGGGCGGCATGCGGCAGATTTCGTTGAGGGCTAGAAAAAATGGTTCGTGCGCATAATGATGCAGTCAAAAGTGTACGCGACATAATCTGATTCCATAAATTTATAAGACATAGGGCTACTATATGAACTCGATCAGAAACTTTTGTATGATCTATAAAGTTATTGGTCAATAAAGTGAGATTCTTTAATAAGTAGCTCATTTAAAACTCCATCAAACTCGTTTAAAAGCTCGTTTATCAGATACATTAAACTTTGTAGCAGATTAATCCAAATGTCTGAGTAAACTTAGAGCTCGGCTCGAACTCATTAAGATTAAACAAGTCAAACATGAACATATATTTTAAAATCTTATTAATACTCGACTTGGTTCATTTGCCGCCCTAATTTGATGAGTTTGCAAATTTTGAATTAAGATCCAATCCTATAATTAATCCCCGAACACCTATTTAATAGTTTAATTGTTAATCTCATCTCACCTTTTTATGACACTTGATAATAATTAATAATGAATAGCTAAACCAACAAAGTATTGACATGTGCCTAAAAATGTTGTCTAATAACCTCAAATTGGAGAAAGTGCATATCTCAACACCAAAAACGAAAAAACTAATCAAGAAAAAATAATAATAATTGAGTTGGATTGTTAAAGTTTGGACTGAACGGATTTCCAATTGTGATTGGGTTGGTCTTCCGGCCCAAAAATATCAGTGGGTCTTGAGATTGATGACGTTAAGGGAAAAATCATCTGAAAAAACATAGCACCGTGCCTCCAGTAGCTCAGGCGAATACTTCGTCAAGTATCTCCTCCTATAGAATTGATTCAGCTCTGACCAGGAACGATGATTTCATCATAATCTTCATCACTCCATGACCTACGATTTCATTATGTTGCATGCTTGGGTTTCAGTTCATGTGCTTGTGTGAACGCTTCAGAGTTTTTATTATTGTAAGGTTTGCTTTCTCATCACATGACCTCTCTATTCTGAATTTGTTCATTTATTCGTATAGTTCGAGTGACCTTGACATGATAGATTTCAACAGGGTCGTCTCGGTGTAATTCGAGTTATTGTACAAAAAGATATTTGTGGTCTATTTTATTAATTTGAAAATATATAATATATATATCTACTAAAAAGATGAAATTTGAATACTAAACTTATTTGTAATTTTTTATAATTTGATTATTATTTATATAAAAATATAAAAAGATGATTGAAAATGGAAATAAATATTAAAGAATGAAATTATAAGAAGCTCACATTTTATTCAAATGCTCACTTTTATTAATTGAATGGATTACCAATGAAGATACATAAAGTATTTATACTACTTTCATAAGAAAATAGATTGTTGAGATGTATTTCATGCAACGTCTAATAATTATGACTCTACAATTCTCTTAGTTAAACTCTTTATAGGATTCTAGGAAGCCCCATACTCTTCTCTTATTTTCCCTTCTCCCGAGACTATTTCTTTTGGTCTTCTTTTGTACTTTTTTTAAGCTAGCTGCATGGGCTAATTCACTTTAATATAATAAGACATTGATATTCAACAGTCCCCCTCAATGCTTAATTTTGATTTTTTTTTCTCGGTGGTCTCTTAATGTTAAAGTCAACATCGAACTCGAATTGTGTGCTCTATCATGTATTCCTGCTTCGATCAGTCGTTTTTGAACTTTTGATCGCATTTAAGAACTTTGTCTCATTTTCGAATGATTCTCAGAGCTTGTGAACCTTTTAATTATTCTCCAATGTTTCTCGCTGTGTCTGATTTCATCGAAGTCTTATTCTGAACTGAGTTGACTCATATGAAATACTAATTTATTATTTGTAGGAACGATTATAATTCGGAACAAAAAATCACATTATCCACCTTACTATAGTACTCTAAACTACACTATTTTATATTTCAATAACCAATCCTATTGACAAGTGTTAATATTTTATTGATTGTCACTCGATATTATTAATGAATATATTAGTTACTTCACTTTTGGTCATTTAATTTTTTTTCCGCTTAATTGCTTATATTAGATTTGAATATTGTTGCCCACTAACTCAAAATAGTAGCTTTGTTAGGATTGGAATTACTTGACCAGAAATTATCATGATTCGTAGATAAACATATTACAACAAATCTATGGTTTTTTTAATGCATTTTTATTTCGCCATTTATTTTCTGGCAGCAATAGCAGCATTCTTCAGCACCTCAATCGAAACAGAGAGCTCGTAGGATTGACGATCTTCCTCATCTTCAACATATTCCAAGCAGTTGTTGCATAACTTTCGGCCGTGGCTAGCACGTCCCATGTTGCCTCCCCTCACTCTCCCCAAATCTAATACCAATAGCTATCCAATATCAATTTAATTCCTATTTTGACATATGTGTAGGAGAGGGCTTCATTTTGATGTTCGATTTTACTTTTTTGAGACCATTGCGGTTGAGGTAGCAGATATGTCTGTTTTTCAGCTGCTTCAGCCGCATCCATGACCTTATTTGCTAAGAAACAGAGTATAATCAATCAACAATCTTATGTTGAGAGAAAAGTTATTTCAAGAAGTTACCTTATGTTTGGTTTAAGTAAGACTAGAAATAAAAGAAAATGAGAGATCTTTCTAGATTATAATTCATTTTTTTTTGTTGGTTAGAGATAAAAAAAACTACAAAAAAATTTATAAAACATAATTTAATTTAAATTTTCTCCTAGATTTTTATGTAATTTCTCCTCCTAAATTTCCTCTACGCTCTAAATCAGACCATAGAATTATGTTCACTTTTTTATTTAATTTTAATCTTCGTCACATTTTCAGTGAAAAATATCAAATCATAATTTAAACAAATTATAATTCAATTAAACTAACTAACTTATCCCATATGAATTATGATTGTTTAACTTGTTATAAAAAATTATAATAAATAAAATTTCTAATTGTCAGCATGAAAATTTCAATTAGGGTTTGAGCCTACTAAAATTTATTGGCGAAAAGTCAATTTAGGGTTTACAGCCTCACTGCCCAGCAGTTGCTTCGGAGGGAAGAGGAAAAAGTCTGCGAACGGCGGCTGCCAAGCGTGAGGAGTGGCTGCCGGATGACACTTGGCCTGAATTAGGCGCATAGAAGTCGAAGATATCTGTGAGAGTCTCCTTCACTTCGTCTGAATTTGGGGGCTTTGTAAAAGCTTGCTGTGGTCCACTAGTACATGCCTTGCCTGTGACAAATACTACTTTAGCAAACTCTTGCCTTGAGAATTTGCTCTTGTGGTCTTATTATTGTGTTTCTTATTAACAGGTCATCGAGTGAAAAATCATCCACACAGGATGTTGCGTAGGAACCAGAGACAGAGGAGGGAGTACCTGTATAGGAAAGCTATGGAGCAGAAAGAGTGGAACACTTATGAAAAGAAGCGAAAGGTGGTAGAGGCTTTGAAAGGTGATTTCCTATTTCAAACAACAGCATATGTTCATATTCCTGTCCCGTATCAGGAAATTACATTTTTTTTGTCTGGCTTGCAGAGGGTAAAGCTATTCCCACTGAGCTCAGGAACGAGGAAGCCGCTCTTCGCCAAGAAATTGACTTGGAAGATGAAAACACTGCTAGTAAGCTCCAAAATATATGTTCTTGTGTATATTTCTTTATGGATTTTCATATTGTTGTCATTGTATTAATTTTTGTATAATTGATATGTGGCTCCGATGACTTTTAATCTAAATGCTGATTTTGGCTTTTAACAGCCCCTATGTCTCATGTCGATGATGAGTATGCTAATGCCGCCCAAACTGACCCCAAAATTTTGTTAACCACTTCCCGCAATCCTAGTGCTCCTCTTGTTCAGTTTGCAAAGGTTCTTACTTCCTCATTTATTCTTACTTTTTTCCTCAGTTTTTTTTGACTGCAAATTCATCTTTTTCTATCATCATCGCGTACATAAGGCTTAGTTTTTATTTTTGTTTGCAGGAGTTGAAAATTGTGTTCCCTAATGCCCAAAGAATGAATCGTGGTAACCAGGTTGGTTTCATTCCTTTCTTCTTACGTAATATTTTGCTGCTACTTTTACTGGAATAATAGGTACTGGTTCTGTCACTTGCAGAGCCTTCATTGACATAATTTAATAATTGTTAGCTTTTGAGCCCTACTTTTCTTTATTTCTTTAATACATGGTGAAGGCTTGCGTGCAGTTGAACTACCTTTTCTTATTTAGCGTAGCGATTAATTTCTGAAATTTATTTTTGTAAATCCCTTCTTGTTGCAGGTTATACCTGAAATCATCAAGAGTTGCCAGGCCCATGATTTCACTGATGTTATATTTGTTCGTGAGTGTCGTGGTGTGCCTGATGCATTAATTATCTGTCATTTACCTTATGGACCAACTGCTCACTTTAGTTTGATCAATGTGGTATGTTGATTTTCACGCTTTGTGAGCTGAATAATATGTATTGTTGCTTCTGTTATTTAAATAGTTCATTTTCCTTAGGTAACAAGACATGACATCAAGGATAAAAAGGCCATCGGAACAATGTCTGAAGCATACCCTCATATCATTTTGAACAACTTTTCAACTAAGGTATTGTCACATCAACAAAAAACATAAAAATTTATGTGAGGTTTGTTCACAAGCTGTGATTGCTCACCTGCATTATTTTCTGTGAATGTGTTTCTAAAGAGTAATGCAGTTCAAAGAACCATTTACCCTGCTCTGTTTTACTTTTAGATCACAAGTTGATTCAATTGCATTTAGCAAATATGCGCCGGGACTGCATAATCTATCAATCTAGATTAATTTTGTCAATCATCTTTATCACATGTGTGGATGCGCTTTAATTTCACATATTTGCATAGAAATTGATTGCATGCTTTTTTGTTGGTTTTAGCTTGGTCAAAGGACGGCAAACATCTTGAAGCATTTGTTTCCAGTTCCTAAGCCGGACACAAAGCGTATAATAACCTTTTCCAACCAATCTGATTACATATCATTCAGGTTAGTTCACTGTATGCTTGGGTTAATTGTAGTATTTACTTCACGTGTTTTCTAATGTGATTTGTATTTAATCAATAATCTTCAATTCAATTCCTTTCCATGCAAGTAAGTTTAGTTCATCTCCGTCTTGCAAGAATCGTCAGCTCAGTTTAAGCTAAAAAGAGCACACCTTTACACAAATCTTTGTGGCTAGTAGTGTTTGGACACAGCATGCTTTCTTCCCAAGCAAATATTTGTTACTCTGTTCAAGCTACTTGTTTGGCTATCATTTATTATGAGTTATGCTATACATACAATACGAAAACCATCACTAAATAGTCAGGCAACCAATATCTGGCCACCTACGTAGTATTATTACACTGATCTCATAGTCCCTGATTTATCGAAGCATGAAATTATCGAAAAATTATTCCCAATGAGTATCCATTATTTTGGCAGGCTTGTTGCTAAGACTCAAGTTTAGTGTACATTTATCTAAATGTTTTAAATATTTTCTACTTGACAATTCTCAATTTTACAGGCACCATGTCTATGAGAAAAAGGGAGGTTCCAAGTCACTTGAGTTGAGGGAAGTTGGACCGCGGTTCGAGATGAAACTTTATAAGGTACTGGAATATTATAAGGTCTATGTTTCCCCCCCCTGTCCATTTGGGATAAATGTGGCACATAAGTTGCTATTTCACTTCCTCAAATGCTGAAAGTAGGCCGCATAGTTTTAGGTGGGATGTTCAGCAATAAAGTGTCCCCAGTCTTGTTAACTTTGGGTCATCCGTGTGCAGTGCACTGTCCTTAATTTTTTTTAGACGGCCTAAATTCTTTGATCTCTTATAAAAAAGCATTGCCAGTATCTAGCTGTTGGTGCTTAGTGGTCAAGTGAGCATTTAGGTACTTCACATTTCTATTCTGGTGGCCAGCTAATAGATTATTTATCTTTTGGTTATAATGATCAAATACTTGTTTGTAAATAATTAATTTACTCAATCAATGTTACAGTTTGAAAATAAAAGACATGCTGATTCATGTTGGTGCTGCTATGCTAATATGTATCATTTGAATGTTTGGCAGATAAAATTGGGCACTCTTGACAAGAATGAAGCAGAAGATGAATGGATTCACAGACCTTACATGAATACGTCCAAGAAAAGGAAAGTTCTGGCTGATTGAACTTGAGGCAGAATTTTTGTTTGTTTGTTAAGATCATGATGATCCATGAAAGTATTGGTGCTTTATTATTTTTGAGAAATCCATTGTGATCCAAGTGTGAGCCTGTTATTCTGTGATATAAGTGCTATTTTTGGATTTTGAATCATTATGTATAATTTTCCCAGCCACGGCTTAGAAGCTCACTATATGCATATGAGAGTTACGTAATTCTAGACAGATGCAAAAGACCCGTCGATGGTCTAGCTAGGCACAGAAACTACCCTCACTAATGTATTCAATTGTGAGAAACTTCGAGAGGTTCAATTGAAGGATTTTTATTTGAAATTTAGTTCATTTTCATCTTTCATGTTTAATTCGTTCATTATCAAATTTGCATGCCTTACCCTCTTTGCAGATGTTATTCATGAAGATTGTTTTGATCTTCGACTTTGTTAATAATGAAAAAGTTTTATGTATTTTTTTCGTCTTCGTCATCATTTGACATGTCATCTTTGCAAACATCTTTGCTAATAATTGTAATGAATTATGTTAAAGAATGTTCTTGCTTCTGTTAGGTGAAGTTGTTTAATTACATTGTGTTCTTCATCAGCGAAGATTGTTTAAGCAATCTTTGTTGTTGTCAATTTTGTTTTAACAAACTTTACCTATCATAACAATGAAGTTTTTCAAATTAAAACCTTAGTTGTTGTACCACATGAGCAGGGATATAGTGGAGGTGCGTAAAAGTTGACACGCACGTGTTGGCTCCACTATCAAAGTGGAGGGGTGGTGCGGTCCTAACCATAAAAAAAATCGGATTAGCTCTCCCTCACCCGACCATTGCCCTCTCCTTTCTCATCCCCTTTCTCTCTCATTACCCCCTCGCAATTGTCGCAATACTCCCTCCCTCCATCGCCCACCTCGTTGTCACTTTAAATCTCACCTCTCTCTCCATTGGTAAATTTCTTATTTGCCTTGTTAATGTTGATTTTAGGATAGAGATAGTTTAGGATTGGATTTAAGGCGTTAGTTTATCTTAGGATTAAAGGTTAGGGTAATATAGGATATGATTTAGGGCAGTTAATTTTAGGAGTTGTTTACTATGTGTAAGTGAACGATTGAATTGTTTCGTTAGCCATGACTTATGACGTTGTTTACGGTTGAGGTTATGATGCCTATTTAGTGGTTATGATTGTAGTCATAGTGTTTAAGAACACTATTTATGCTATGAAAATGAAATTTGAATTATAGTTTGTTGATATGGTCTGCACACGTGGAGGTGCTGTCTCTAAGGTTGGACGTCGAGGTGGTGGACGCCATGTTGTAGGCCGAGATAGTGCCATTGAGAATCTTTCTTTACTGGAGCACCCTGGACCGGTCGACCCCATTGTCTTATGCGCAGCTGAGACATTGTTGTACGCTGACCTGGGATTACTTATTATATTGAGTTGCGTTGTTCTCAAATGCGTATAAGATATGTTACATATTTATGTTTTACCTTATTTTAAAAAATGGAATCAGTTATGTGAAATCCGACATTAGCGCGTGTGGGATCTGGACAACCGAATCGCCCCTTATGTAGCTGTGTTTGGCTTTTACCCGCGGACCATGGTCAACAACGTGAATGTGGACTGACTGTTGATCGCTACTATGATGTAACGTTGGAGATCAGAGACGCAGATGTTCCACCTTCATGGTGGCGAGATGACTGTGATGTTGCAGGGCATTGCATTGCTCACCGGTTTATTAGTTGATAAACACCCCGTGACTGGTAACGAGTTCTGCGTGAATCGGTCTGCTACATGCATGGAGCTGTCTGGATATGATCTTGAACAGGGCCGCTCATCATATTGCATGCCTCTCAGTTGATTCAGAGCGCATATGACAACACAGCCGAAGGATGCTGATGAGGTGACCCTTATCCAGTATGCGATATGATACATAATATGTATGCTAAGGTCTTCATTGCTATCAGAAACCACATGCAACAAGGTTAACTTATACTACATGTCGTTTCTGCGAGACCTCAAGGAGACTGCCACTTATAGTTGGGATCGACAGCAGTGCACCACTTGTGTTGAGATGTACAAGCATATTGAAGGCGCACTCTTACTCCATCAGCTCTGGTGCTAGGAGCGAATGTATATTGGTAAATCATTGCAGACGGGACCACCCAGACATCAATGGACAGATGATGCAGAGGCGAACCCACATATGCAGATTACTGTCAATTTTGGATAAGTACTGTATTCTGTATGCAACGTTACATTATCTTGTTTGTTTCGCATTTATGTAAACTGTTTGTTTATTTTAACAAATGCTAGGTCGAGATGTGGATATTCTCACAGTGCCTGCGTCATGTTTTACTCTATTTTTGAGACCAGCTAGACCGGCAGAGTTCAGCTGATCTTACGTGGGCTTCTTATGACTTCATGTTTTTTCAAGGAGTTAATGAGACTTGTGTATAGGAGACACACCATTTAGACTGCGGATGTGCCCCTCATTTGCTTTTACATAGTGGAGTGAAATTACCAGATTTATGGTAATGTGCCAGTTTGGATGACAGCCACAGATTCTAGAGCCTACGAGAGACGGGCACACCGAGCTCCACAAGATTGACATGCGAAAGGGAAAGCTTGATTGGCGCGTGGAGCGTAAATTTTTTATTATGATCTGAGACCAGAAGAATACACAGTGTGCTATCAATTCCACCATTCACGACTCTAGAACACACTCTGCATACATGGATTAGTATGAGAGGATCACGCATTACATCATTCAGTCTTTAGATTACCAGGCGACAACTTATCAGCTGGCTGCTCATGATTGTGCTAGTTTGGTAAGTTCACAATGTTTTTGATATAATTTACAATTTTGGAGCATATTAAGACTGTTGTCTCATTATCTTATTTTGTAGTTAAAGATGAATGTGCACACTTGTAAGGCAACTGTCTAGATATTCACGAGAGAGAGCGAGATCGTGAAGAAGATCGCCCACGATCTATTTCATTCATGTTGATCTGAGTTGGACATCGAGGATGAGGGGACACTGGTTCCCATGGAGGCTTCACAGATTTTTCGGGCTACTCATGTGATACTTTCCATTCCTAAATTTGTATTTGTCCATGCTCATATATCAAGAACTGAAACGAATTATGTAATCTTTATACTAGAAGGCCTTAGCTCTTCTGAGACTGCTCCAGTGGATGATCCAGCCCCCCTGGTTGAGGATACTGCAGTCGACGCACACTTTCAACATAAAGACACATCGGATGATCCAGCAGTTTACCACCGCGGTGGTGATGAAGGCGGTTTAACGCAGGTAACTGAGCTAGAGACGATGCCAAGATATCCAGATGAGTGTGTCCTAAGACAATCTACACACCCAGAAAAAGCCCCGACCGATATTCTCCCTCGATGTCTGGACCTCCATCACACCCTTCTCGTAGATATGGGTGCTACAAGCGCGACTGAAATACTTGAACATGTGTTGTTATGAATATGTTTGCACAATTTACATAATTTATATTTTATGTGTTTTGTTGTTGACTGTATCATGAAACAATTTGCTTTAAATGTCAAATCTTGTTTGGTTCCATTTAATCGGTTACGTAACCATTTACCGATTTCATGAATTTAATCGGCTTTTTCAAGTAATGTAAAATTTGTTAACATTAAAAGTGAACTTTAAGTAAATTTCGTTATTGTGAATAATGAAGATCACTAAAACCATCTTTGCTTTTCTCATTGCGAAAAATTTTATGTATTTCGCATTCCAGAAGCGTTAAGATAGTTTAAAAAAAACTTCACGAATAACAAAGGTGAAGATGTTTTTGATCTTTGTTATAGAGACGTGCGAAGATGACACATCGCGAGGTGATTGGGACAAAATATATATGTGACATCTTCGTTATTCACAAAGGCGATTCAAAATAATTTTCGCGGATAACATCACTGAAGAAGGTAAATTTGATATAAAAACTAAATTGATATGAAAATTTGATAATGGAGGAAGAAGTCGAATCCTCTGATAATCGTGTGTGCGTTGTACTTTACATTTAATAAAATAAATAAATAAATAAATAATGGATGAAGAAAAATGATTAAATTTAATTGGCTTTACGGGTATTAAATAAGAAATTAGTGATCAGAATAATATAATTACATTTAATAATCGCAACAGAATATATCTAATTACTATGGTAAATAGAAAACATAATACTAAAGAACTGAATATTAATTGGTTGACTAGATTTATAGAACAACTGTGATTTCACACAATAATATTAAATTGATTGGTTGGTTTTCCCATCAGCATCTGGTAGCATACAGTTTCATTTACTCCCAATAATATTGGAAAGACTCAAATAAGACACAGCTGACAGTACCTGAATAGGTGACCTCCGCTCTATAGGTGTATGAGTTTACTTATCAGAAGGGCCATTTTTTGCAAGCATAGTCAAATGCAGTTTGGGCAATGCCTCTGGAGTCTCCCTCTTCAGGGAGCCTCAGAAGCCGAGCAACTCTAGAGAAGCTCAGCTGATGCTTTAACAAGTATTCTGGTTTCACTTCTGGCTTCGTCTCAGGTTCCTCAGGAGAGGGCTGGGTTGGGTGCGTTAGCGCCCATTGCATAGCCCAGATTGCCAGTGGGCGCATGTACACCAGCGACCTATATTGGCCCTCGGTGTTCCAAGCTTCTGGGGTTTGGAATGCGTAACTGTCATGTGGAAACGCAAATAAGTATTGATCCGTGAGAATAAGATGAAACAAGACACGAGAGATGAAAGCTCACCCAAAGCCTTCTTCAGACCAGGCGGCTTCATAAACTCCGCTGGCTGTCTGGAAAGCAATATCTCGTAAATTTTCATGGATCATACCCGCGGCCACAGCGTATGTCACCCCAGACCAAATCTCACGTGATTGCATAGAAGACATGTCCACTTTCCCAGTGGGTAGCATCCCATTTACAGCCCCCAGCTTTCCATCCTTCAGCTTCATGACGTTGAAATTATACACTTTCTCAAGAGCGCTTTTAGCTTCTTCTTCGTCAACAATTGGCAAGAGACCGCATGCACGAGCATACCTGAAATTTTAGAAATATTTAACGGAGATGCCAAAAAAGGTTAAGACGTATCTAAAAACATTCATCTGGAGCCACTATCCAGATAAAATAATTTGGACTTGTTAGATCAATACTCATTGGTTATGATTTTGAAGAATAAACACATGGAAACAAAGAAAGGAGGGAACAAGTTACCACTGGCCAGCCAGCTGATCTGCTTGGATTGATGAACTATTAACACCACTGCTATTGTCATAGTTGAAGTATGATCCATTCCAGAGCTGATGGTACACTTTCTTTGCCTTGAGAAATCTGTCCCAAAAATAAGCCTCAGAACCCTTATCACCAACAAAACGTGCCATGGCTGAAGCAGCTTGCAAAGCTGCAACCCAAAGCCCGCCGCAGTAAGCACTGACACCAGCGACTGACCAAGTATCGTAAGTCTGATCAGGGAAGCCTCCATTCTCAATCATTCCATCGCCATCCTTGTCAAACTGGTCCATATAAGCCATAGCAACATAAACAGAGGGCCAAACTGCTCGTGCAAACTGCTCATCTCCTGTGGCAACTACGTCCCTGTAGACTTGCAGAACAAATTTTGGGTTCAAATCTTTCCACCTGTCGGTATTGTGAAGACAATAAGCATTTACTTCAAACCACGGGTCGCCAATTCCAATATCATGAGGAACAGCGCCAATGACTTTTCTAGGGACCCAGATTCCATCACTCAAAAGTTGCATCTTATTTGGATCATGCATCATCACAGCAGCTGCGAAATCTCTTTGGATACTGAGTTCAAGCTTCGGGAATAACATAACTAATGCAAACGATGAATAGAAATGCACGTCATATGTGTTCCACATGTGATACTCGATACCCTCAAGATATAGAAACTGGCCAATATTTTCTTCCCCTTCTTGAAGCAGATTTGGTCCAAATGCCGAATTCAACGCCCTTGGAGCATGTACCTCCTCAATTACTGAACCCATCCTTTGAAGAATATCCACAGCAGTGTCATCTTTTGGGGATACGGCACCTGTATTTGATCTGCCTAAATCCAGTGAAAACTTAGTATCTCCGATGGCTGCTAAACTCGGTATAGGAGGTGATCCATCTGCAAGGAGTTGAAGCATCAAGCCCATAACTGATGTCAAGCAAAAACATACATGTTCCAATCAAATATCTGGATATGAATGTACCTGTCCATACTGTTCCCCCTGAATTAAGATAATACAGTTCATTGAAGAGTGTGACGGCATACCTGCAAAATGTAGTTAAGGATGAATTTAGCTTGTATATCAAAGTAAGTCAAATTATTTAGAAGTTTAGCGTACCACTCAGGAAGTTTATTATCTTCAAGAACAGGTCGTTGCCATGCTTCAATTGCGGACTCCCATTCGCTGTGTGCTGTATTGAAATTGGTTAAACTTTAAACAAATGGCATGGTAGTCCAGTGTATTGCACACAATATAGAAGTGTTCAAAGGAGTAGCGTACGCTGATCAAAGAAAAACAAATTGATACCTATGATAGCATCATGAGCAATCTTGGAAGCTGCATTACCGTGAGTGCCATAGAACTTGGTATAGCGCCTGTTGGTGCAGGATGTTTGTGAATATATACATATCAGGTTTCTCTTGTTTTATTCAAGTCAGAAGTCAAATATTACTAGGATGATTTATAATAACCAATAATCAACTTCTTATACTCACTAAAGAAATAACCTTAGTAAAACAATCACCCACCTGTTGTATGTCCTTCCATTATCAAAGTTTGCTTCTGGGCAGTCCCATGCCAGTGAAAACGTAATTGTGCGTTCTTCGTTGGAAGGAACTTTAACAGAGGCTGCAACTGCTGCACCAATGGTGGAACCTGGTTCTGAAGATATTAATACCTCAGAAGACTTGAGGAGTTTGAATGATCCATGCTAATGAAATAAAACACAATCTAAAGGTCAGAGCTTCAGCTTATTAAATTTAGAAATTAGAGAAGGCGTAATATTAAACTTTGTTTCTTAAGAGTCTTTCACATTTAGTGCGAATAGGCATGAGATATTATTTAGACCAACGCAGAAGCTTGTCTCATAAAATCTTTACGAAAAGTTATACTAGATATCATCAAATACAAATAGTGTTTTGTCATCAAGAAAAGGTTTATCACATAATTTCTGTAACCGTAGCGACTGAAGAAATATGCGTCTCCTATACAAAGTGAAACTAACTCGCATAACGGTAACACTAACCTCTTTTATTTCTTCCCACATATCCCTCGCTGTAAAACCATTATACGTCCCCGATATCACAAAATCTGGGCACTGAGAAACCTGAACTCCGTTGGCCTCCTCAGCAGCGATTGCGAAAGTCATCGGGGGTAATCCATTGGCAGTCCTATGAAAATGATTAAGATAGCAATGGATAAAAAAAAAAATTACTTGCATGTATATGCATTTAACCATAAATAATTTGTGAAATAAATGAGTTTCAGGGAGAGGAACTTGCTTGTGATGCAGTAGTACACCCTTTATATTGTCTTCCGTCCTAAGTAAGAAGCAAAAACACAGGTTAACTCATCTGGATTATCCCCATGGCGGTTACAGTCTTCAATATATGAATGATAAGTCATGCCCTTACGCAAAGTCTGTATTGAAATGACGCCCAGATGATCCAGAAGTTCCACCGACAGAATTCTGGGTAGATATGCGCATACGAAGTTCAAAATAAGTCATACTTGCAAGTGTCAAATTCTCCGCCTTATACTAAGTAGTAAATAATGAAATGCCAGCAATAGACATATTATAGAAAAGAGGAAGCTTAACTAGAAGCACAAACAAGTTAGAAATATGAGATAATCACAACCATTATGAAGTATATATCACAAAGTTCTTACTATACAGAGTTCAAACATAAACTTGCACATACGATGATATTACGTGAATGAATACATTTGTAATTCAAAGTACTTACTGCCCATGTGAAAAGCAAAGTGACATCTGCTTCTGTACTTCCAGAGTTATACAACTAAGGGAAATCAAAAGAAGCATAATTAGAAGATACTGAAATATGCGAAATTTGACTTAAAATAAATTGAATGGAAGACATCACCGAACATACCGTGTAGGTAAAAACAGCCACAGGATAGCTGCTCTCCTTGTAGTTGTGAGGAATAATCGGAGAGAGTTGTCGACAAACTATTTTGAGTGCTGGATCTGGTTCCCCTGCAGTTCCAAAAAATGAAAAATCATAAATGTAAGGCCCTTTCATTGTCATTTAGCTCACACTTAATGAAAATCTACCAATTAATATTACCATCATATATAGTCCAAGACCTTGGGAATAAAGCATGATATGTAGTTTTGTTGCCGCTCAAGTTCCAGTCCCAACTTTCTATACCTGAAGAAGCACCTTCTCTGTTGACAAAATGCAATCAATAAAAAATGATTTATATCACACTACAAAGGAAAACATTTCCAGCTCTTTGTTTTGTTAAGCATTGTGGACTGGCAGTAAATATCAGTGTGAATGTTCATAATAATCTTTCATTTAAAGGCGAGTTTACCCACTTGGGCAGCTCAGGGCTTCCTGGGCAAAGAACTGTAGAGTGCTTTTCTCCATTGGCGCGTGAAACAAAGACCTGTCCATAAAAGAAGAAAAATGAGTTGAAGGAAGAACATAGCCTAAATTCCCGAGATAACATATCAGAGCAACAACTGATTACATTTGTCTTGTCCTACTAGAATTAAGTTGAAGAAGATTGTATGTTGTCCTACTAGCATTACGATTGGAGAAGATTGTATGAGGCATAAGTACGAAAAAGAGAGTATCACAGCAATTCTTCTACTGCAGTGTGTGGCCATCAGACTGCAAGAGTACTGGTGATCAAACTAAAAATTCATTATCTCAACTAAAAAAATAAAAAATATTTCATAGTATTGGAACATTTTATCCTTCCAATGTATCTCAGGATTACGTAAATGAAATTCTTGTGTATCATTGAATTAATATATTTATTCAAACAATGTTAGCTTTAAACTAAACATTCTGACAAAGAGGATCTGCTTCTGATGATCTACACTGAGCATAAACTACACTAACCACATTACAGAGTAGTTTAAAATTGTGATAGGAATGGTACCACGTCAGTGAAAGACAAACATCATTATTTGAAAAAAAGCCACTCAAAAGAAGGGGTATTCCTTAGGAATGGCGACGCATGAAGAAACAGTGACTTGTAGCGCTGTTTACTTAGTAGATAATCACAAATCTTAAAGATATAATATCTGATGGAGAGTATTCGTATATGACATAATTATTACATAGTAAGCAGTGTTCAGAACCTTATTAGGCAACATATTAATTAGCAAGGCATTTGTAAGATGGCTTGCTCAAGTAATAAACTGAAGGGCACATTTACTGTTTTGTTCATTGACAAGATAAGCTGCTTTCTTTAGAAAAATCAATAAATAAATCATAAACTGCTGATATCCTGTGTGTTTATGCATGTGAAATTAATATAAAATTTCATGTAGGGCATATGGCTGTAAAAATATAAAAATGTGAAATTAATATCAATATCCTGATAAGAAATGAGTTTTGTAGTTGTGGCTGTAGAAGCAAACTTTCTCATTCATTTAAAGATTGTCTTCAGGAACTATGATGGAATGAAGCCAAAAGTATATTTTGCAGTTTATTCGAACAGTCATCAACATCATACTTACAGAAAACTGATTTGCTAAGACTGGTTTGTCTTCACATATTCGAGGGAATAATTGCCAGCGTTGGAATTCCCCACCTATACTTCTTCCGATACTACCCGAACTGCAAATTGTCAAACACATACATGAATCAGAATAGCGCTAAATATAATATCTTGTTGGTTCAAAGAAAGCAAAAGGCGAAACAACTTCTTGTCATTTTCTTTTACAGAATTTATTGATTAGTTTTAAGAGACAAGACATATCATTCTTAATCACTAATTTTCTCAAAAAAAAATCATCTACTGCCAAGAGCAGAATTAGGGGACAACTTTGAATTATAGTGGGCCAATCATTTACTGCCAGGAGCTAAATTAGGGGACAATTGAAAACAGAAAAGGGGAGCCCACAAAAATTATTCTGTAAAATAGAATAAAAACATTTAGTTGACCAGATAAGTGTCATTTACTGAATAAGTCTTGGAAAAAGAAAAAGAAAAAACTCATGAAATCTCTAGATGCTAATCCAAATGAGAAAATGTAACACTTTACTTATAAACGCGAAGTAAAATTGCACAAAGAATGTGCACATCTGAGTTGCAATACCAACAATACAAAATTGCTCCTTGATTCTCTATTTGTAATTAGGCGCAACTTCTACACATTTTGTTTTATGCTGGAAACTGTGTGAATTTTTCTAATTTTCCAAACTCTTCTAGTATTTTGCAATTATCCTGAAGTCTATTATTCTCTCAGAAACCATCTTGTTATTACCACTGCTATTGTTATCGGTGCTGTCTTTATCAATATCATTATTTTTTCAGCCTTATAATTATACTACAACACTGTACGCGATGCTGGGGGGTGCCACATATATGTCTCACCCAATTCCACCGAGAGGCACACCATGAGTTGAAGATACATTGCGCTTGAGAAAAGGGTTGATGCTTACTCCCTGGCATGTGATGATTTATTGATCCAGAAAATAGTCAGGATGACCATCAGATTCTGAAATCTAAATCCATTAAACGCTGTGCACTTCCAAAAGAACAGCATTACCTTTCCTTTGGCAGCTTCTTGCCGAATATGTCGCCAGAGCCTTAATCCTATTGGAGCCTGAATAACAAAAAGAGGCTAGATGGTGCATAAATCATCCGAAATGATAGAAGGAAAAGTAGAACTAATACTGGTGCCAATACAAATTACCTTCTTTTACGGGAACTCTTTTTATTTGTTTGATTTGAACAGTGGTAACCAAGTTAGTCTACAAAGTTCCATTAATATATTCATAAATTCCATTATTCAAATATTCATGATCTTTATTCTGGATTCTGAGATGAATGCAATATATCAATGCCTAATATAACAGTTGAAGTGGAGAGAGCAAAGCTTCAAAATCTAAGATAGTGATTAGAATTTGAACTTTTTCGATACTTGCTTTCCACAATTTTTTCTGAGAAGGGTGTGTTCCCCGAAACATGGTGCATGCATATTATGATGTTCTCAAAGAAAATACAAACAACTTCCTCCATAATGAAATAACTTACTGGAAGCAATTTCATGCAAATTTAATGAAAACAAACCATGTGAAGCATCTCTTTATAACTTAGTGTGAACGCTGATGGCACATTGCTCTCACTAACAACTTTCCTCTTAAAAGCTGAAGGTGCGGGCTTCCCAGGGTCAACCTTAATCTGCAAATAAGCCTTTTCATTGTCATTCTTTTATTAGTTGCATAACCTTAATCAAGGAAGAAGCAAATATAATCCGTAAATATGTGAGAAGTATACAAGCAGTGGATTAAGTGACCTCATTGCTTCATACCTTTCCTGATGAATAATCATTTGTCACAGTCGCTTCTTCAGCATGCCCGTTCTCCGACATTATTTCTAATGAAGAGGACTGCCGGAGAATCTCAAAGCTTCTCAAATTGTCCCCTGCTGCCTCAAGAAATCTCGACAAAACCAAATGACGCACAGAGACCTTAAAGCAGCGCCAAATAATCCAGAATCTGAGACCAAGTCAGTTCAACATCAAGAAAGCTAATCGATACAACATCTAGTAAACTTTCAGCAGATCCTAACAACATAATTATGTAAAATTCAAAAATTTCTGAAAATTGCACAGAAAAAAGTAAAACAAAAAAAAAGTCCATCAGAACTTCAAATCTCAAATCATTCAGTCGCCATATCGGCAGTTTCTACTGGAGACGCAAACGAGCTTAACAAAGATCAATGCAAAGGCATAATTCACCATCATCTATACCTAATACAAAAACATACTAGCAAAATGCAACACACGGAGAATGCGAGGATTGTGGATTCTAACCTGAGAATCAATCGGAACTGGTAGCGGCGAAATTGGAGATTTCTGGTATATTCTTGCAGCTCGATTAATCGATTTGATTGGCATATGAGAATCGGCCACTTGTCAGTCAGTAGCACTTTTCAATTGGTCTTCTCTAGATAGCAAATGTTGGTTTTAAATCCAACCCCCTGTGGTTTGAAAAATTTACAATCAGCATCCCCTCATCTCACCTTACCTTTAACAAATCTGGTCTAATTACACATTCGCTTCTCGCTCACCTTCTTGGTGAGTGGATTTGATCATTTGTAATTTATGGCGGTGGTTCAATTTATAATTGATTGTGACGCACTCATTTAGAAAGTTTGTAATTTATGGCGGTGGTTGAATTTATAATTGATTGTGACGCACTCATTTAGAAAGTATGGATTAAAATGAACATTTGGAGTTTTGTTGGAATACGCAGTCGTTTGTATTTTAGTGGAGAATTCATTATCATTGGAATCCACCTCCAACAAACAAAGTCTGACAAGATTTACAAGCTGCCAAGTATATTTGGATTCTATTCTTTTAGGATGTGCGGAAGAGTAAAGGGCTTCATATGACTTGGTTTTGAATTTTGAATGTATTAGTATGATAATATTAAGTGGGCATCAAATATGAGTATGAATATGTTGAATGTGTGAGTGAATTAATCTGTAACGAGTTCATTCTCATGGTACCACATGATCAGGAATTTGTTGGAGATGCACGTAAGATGACTCGTAATTAGTTTAACCCAAATAATATCACATGAATATGAATATATTAAATGTGCTCGTGAACTTATCCACAACAAATCTCGCAGCTTCCCTATCAAAATGAGGATATGTAGTTCTAGCAAAACAAAAACAAAATTTATGAATGTCTGCCGTTTGTCATATGCTTGTTCCAACTTCCAAGTCAATAATAGGGGGTAAGTTTTCCACTCCATGGACCATCGTTGACATTTTTAATCACTAGTTTTTGGGAAAATATATAAAATGGAAATGCGTACTATCTTCATTTTAAAAATCACATTCATCATTTTTTAAATTTAAAATTTATGATCATTTTAAATTTAGGAGTTGTTGTGTAATAATTGAATTTATAATTATAACATATTAGACATCAAACTAAAACAACATCATTTTAGTACATTTCTATTCATTTTTAATCTAATTTTAAATATTTCAAATTCGCATCACCACAAAACAACAACCCAATTGCTTCAATAAAGAAAAATAAGTGTGTTAGAAAATGTTCGCAATGAACTATGGAACAAAATGAAAATAGTAATTATATATTGCAATATAAATTGTTCTAGTAACGGAAATAACAATTTTAAAATTCATGGTAAGAGTACATGGATTTAGAAAAAAAAGTAAATTGAACAAAAAATGTAACAAAGCGATGTAATTTTAATAAGATTTTTAATTTTAATTTGTAAATAGTGAGTATATATTGTAATTAAATTCAATTATTATATAACAATCATTATATTCAAAATAACTGTTACTTTTAAAATGAGAAAATGGTGGCCGTAATTCATTATCCACCGATGATGGGCATTTAGTTGCCCTCAAGAAAGGCTAGCGACAAGTTACTTTGAGAGAAGCTGAGTGCAATAAATATATATATATATATATATATATATATATATATATATATATATATATATATATATATATATATAGGGGAGGGATCCGGTGTAAACACTTTTTTCGTTGTAAATAGTGGACAAATCCTGACCACTCATTTGAGACACATCTAAAAGTGAGATATATTCTAATTGAGACACTACAAATTTAATGAAAAAAAATTTAAATAAATTAAAAAAATGTAAAAATTTAATATTTTTTTTTTAAAAAAAACACAAAATAAAAACAATTAAAAATTCCAGCAATGGTGAATTTCAGGTTCATCATTATAAGGAGGGTAATTCACGCAGAAACTTCTTGATATTTTTGGTTATCATAGTGAATTTATATTTCACTGACATAAAAAACAGGTTAACTACGGTGAATATGATGGTGAACATACAGTTCACCAATACAGAAAGTTCACCGTCTTGGTGAACATACAGTTCACCGCCATGGTGAACAGACAGTTCACCAATACAAAAAATTTTAATTTTTAAAAAAAAAACTGTAAAAAATTAAAACAATGAAGATTCCAGAGATGGTGAATTTTCGATTCACCATGGGGCATGCTTTATAACTTATGGTGCACATGAGGTTCAGCATTAGAATTCAGTGCAATAGTGAATCGTGAATTCACCACATCAGTATTACATATAAAATCACATTTATAGAATTTTTGAGAGAAAAAATAAAATCATCTAAAAAATGATTCAAATGAATCTAAACATAAAGCTCTTGCACCTAAAAATCGGATCTGGTGAACAAACTGTTCACCAATGCTAAAAAAATAATCCACTTAACAATTTCATAGCATCAACTAAAATGGCTATAATTTATGTAATGACGCACTCATTTAGAAAGTTTGTAATTTATGGCGGTGGTTGAATTTATAATTGATTGTGACGCACTCATTTAGAAAGTATGGATTCAAATGAACATTTGGAGTTTTGTTGGAATACGCAGTCGTTTGTATTTTAGTGGAGAATTCATTATCATTGGAATCCACCTCCAACAAACACAAGTCTGACAAGATTTACAAGCTGCCAAGTATATTTGGATTCTATTCTTTTAGGATGTGCGGAAGAGTAAAGGGCTTCATATGACTTGGTTTTGAATTTTGAATGTATTAGTATGATAATATTAAGTGGGCATCCAATATGAGTATGAATACGTTGAATGTGTGAGTGAATTAATCTGTAACGAGTTCATTCTCATGGTACCACATGATCATGAATTTGTTGGAGATGCACGTAAGATGACTCGTAATTAGTTTAACTCAGATAATATCACATGAATATAAATATATTAAATGTGTTCGTGAACTTATCCACAACAAATCTCGCAGCTTCCCTATCAAAATGAGGATATGTAGTTCTAGCAAAACAAAAACAAAATTTATGAATATGTCTGCCGTTTGTCATATGCTTGTTCCAACTTCCAAGTCAATAATAGGGGGCAATTTTATTCTGAAATAATGTCAAGTTTTCCACTCCATGGACCATCGTTGACATTTTTAATCATTAGTTTTTGGGAAAATATATAAAATGAAAATGCGTACTATCTTCATTTTAAAAATCACATTCATCATTTTTTAAATTTAAAATTTATGATCATTTTAAATTTAGGAGTTGTTGTGTAATAATTGAATTTATAATTATAACATATTAGACATCTAACTAAAACAACATCATTTTAGTACATTTCTATTCATTTTTAATCTAATTTTAAATATTTCAAATTTGCATCACCACAAAACAACAACCCAATTGCTTCAATAAAGAAAAATAAGTGTGTTAGAAAATGTTCGCAATGAACTATGGAACAAAATGAAAATAGTAATTATATATTGCAATATAAATTGTTCTAGTAACGGAAATAACAATTTTAAAATTCACGGTAAGAGTACATGGATTTAGAAAAAAAAGTAAATTGAACAAAAAATGTAACAAAGCGATGTAATTTTAATAAGATTTTTAATTTTAATTTGCAAATAGTGAGTATATATTGTAATTAAATTCAATTATTATATAACAATCATTATATTCAAAATAACTGTTACTTTTAAAATGAGAAAATGGTGACCGTAATTCATCATCCACCGATGATGGGCATTTAGTTGCCCTCAAGAAAGGCTAGCGACAAGTTACTTTGAGAGAAGCTGAGTGCAATATATATATATACCCTAAACCCTATATATATATATATATATATATATATATATATATATATATATATATATATGTTTTTTTTCGGATAGTTAGTAGTTTCTCACGCACTTGATCAAAAATTGTGATTCTCGAAGGTGGAGTTAAGAGTTCCATTCCTTTTTGTTGTATTTGGTATCAAAAATTTTGAGAGAAATAAAGTGGAAAGTTAAAATGAAATTCTATATTTGATCAACTGCCAGTCCAATTAAATGTGAAATTGCGAAAAAAAATTATTTGGTAAATGATTAACATTAATAAACAAGAAGGGCAGGTGTCTTAATGGTGGAAGAGTTGTACAATGGTGCCTAGCACTAGGTTAAGAGTGATTAATGCCTATTAGTATGATGAACTGGTTCACAATTAAATCGGGCTGCGGAGCTCCGACTCACCTTACATCAATTTTGACAAGTCTTTGAACAATCTTGAGGGATGCCACCACACTGCAATACAGATCATCAAATCACGTTATTAGCCGGAACTTCTCCGGTGAACGTGAGACCATACCGCTAGCCCCACTTTCAGAAGGGGAAATTGAGAGGCTCAAATACAAGAAATGCTTAC
>NQLW01000095.1:6340144-6352284 GCA_002312845.1 Kalanchoe fedtschenkoi
TTGTAATTTGTAAAAAGGCAGGCAGCAAGTCTACCTGTTTGGTTGAGATTGTTGTACATCCTTTGGCTTCACAGACACACTTGAAGCACTCACAAACACGTTAGATCCTTGCTGCAGCATTAAAATAAATTGAACTCACTAGTTTGTTTACATTTACAAATGGATATAATATAAGTGCGCCAGAGGAAAAAAAGGATTGAGAAGCATACAAGTAGCTCCTCTGGAGGCTTAAGCAGTTCCGTTTCAGATTCAGAATAGTCCCATTCGACCTGGTGCTCCTTGGCTATCTCTTTCATGATCTTCAATTTCATCTCACCACTTGGTGGCCTAACAGATAACTTATCGATCAACTGAAGGAAATGTCATCCGGTCAGTCAAAGACATTATCCGATATATTATAACACAAAATTTTAGATGCTGCCTGAATATAGTATCTCAGAGTAGCAGTTACCATACGGTTTACACCACAGCTAGGTCGCAGATCTGTCGCAGCTGACACAAAGTCTTTCCCATACTTCTTCTCAAAGATGTCTCTGATAGCCAGTAATTCTGGAATATCCGAGCATCTTGGAGCAGCAAATATGAGACTCGAAATCCCTTCTTTCAGATCAGCTGGACATTCCCTGACAATTATAACATCTCTATTTTCATATATGCTCAACAGTGCAGTCTAACAAAACCCAAAAGTGGCTTCACATACCTTCTTTTCGAAATGACTGTTAGCCTGGCCACTACAAGCTCACAAAAGAGTTCAAGAATTTCATTTGCAGCCATGATATTCTGCTCTCTAATCACATGCTCAACCTGCAATTGCAACCCACTAAATCAATCCCACACAGTCTCACTTAAATAAAATCTCAAATCAACAAAGACTGCATGCAACTCATTCCAACTTTTCAATCCCAGTGCTTCTGAAGCATTTTTCTCCTCATAATTTTACTTACAAATTTCCCAAAATCGAAAAGTTCTAGAACCAAACATGACAACAACGTATGTTATAAGAGCAGATAAACGTACACGGATCCGGGCAGTGGCATCCTGACCAGACTGGAGAAGCAACGCAATGTCCCGCCTCATCTGCCTCACCACCGTCTGCCTCTTGTTCCTGAGCAGCTTGATCCTCGCCACCGTCATCTTCGCCATCGTCTTGCTGCTCGGGAATCAAACCAAAGCCGAACCAATCTAGTGAAATTCCATACACCTAGGGCTTCGGGGGAAAAAACACAAACTTGAGAGACAAAATTGGTACCATTTGGATGAGTTGAACCCGAAGCTGAAGATGGAGAGCAGCTTCATGGCTCTCTTCCACCTCGCCTTGGCCTGAGATGCAGCAGCCATTACTTCATTTCTGGGTCTGATCTCGCTCAGCTGAAGAAATAGGAAGATCGTGTTTTTAAGTTTTTTGGGGAGAGTGAAGTGTAACGGCCGGCCCGAGAAGGATAGATGAATGAAATCTTGACTTTTGAGGGTTACAGATCGGACGGTTGAGATTCGATCTGGCAACCGACATGGTCAGATTCAATGGAGACATGAAATATATCCGTTGGAGGAAAGCGGCTGGGACAGAATGGCAGGAAATAGGCATCCGAGGAATGTACCTAACAATTCTACGGTTTTGTTGCCGAGAGTGTGACCGTAAATAAAATTTGATAAACCTGTGAATTGAATTAAATTAAAACGAATCTAGATTCAGTTTAAATTTGAATGTTAGTGGTCTGATTATGGTTTAAATTTTAAAAAATGAGGATTAATGATTTTGTTCGATTTTTGATATTTTTCAAACCGAACCAATTCAAACCGAATGGTTTCACTATATTTTAAATATATTTAAATTTAATTGAATATATGATATAAAATAGTACACATATATTATTATTTATATGAAAAGTCTCATATTTAATAATTAAATTAGTCAATAAATTTTATAAAAAAAATCGAATCAAACCGCACAGTTTGATTCAGTTTTGTTTTTTAAAACAAACAATTCGGTTCGGTCTCAAATTTTTTAAACCGACCACCAACAGTTCGCTTTTATTTTTTTTATTAAAAACCGAACCGAACCAAATCGTTACACCCTAGCATAGGAAAAAAAAGAATTTGGAAATGGAAAAAACTATCAAAATAAGTAAAACCAAGTACTAAGAATATAAAATATATAATAAATTTATTTACACTGACGATCTATTTCAAAAGAGAAAGGGAAGAAGAAAAAAAAAAGAAATTTTACGAGAAATGGAGGAGAAGAGAAATAAAAGAACGAAATTGATAATTTTACTCATATATATCCCTTATTGTATTTAAATACAATAATAATTTAGTAATTATGTTATATTTTTCTTCATCCACTCCCAATATTTCTTAAACTCAATAACTTTTTTTTTAACTTTTCTCTCATTTTTTCTCCTTTCAAATCCTTTCTCCCAAAACTCTAGAATTTCTTAAAACTCAAGAACAAAGCCGGAATCCCTCGGATGAAAAGAAAATGATGTTTAATTCTCAAAATCCTACAAACTCTCTCCTAAAAATTTCGGTAACCATTTCCTTTTTTATTCATTTTTCTGTTTGGAAATTTTAATTTTTAATTTTGAAAAACAGGAAAATACATATCAAACTATAAATAATGATAAATAATGATATGTTAAAAAATAAAAATAATAACTGATAAGAAGTTTATGAAGATGATGGCCGAGGAATATATCTACGCGCCCCATTTCTCAAAGTCAGGTCTCACGCTTCGTTTTATTATTCAACTTTGATAATGCTGTCTGTCTAGGTTTTTATTCAACATTGTATTGTTTCCAAGAATCATTTTATGACAGCATGTTGGACAGCTGTTTGATGACATTGTTGTTCGGATTCATTTGGGAGTTGGAGGCCTAGAGGCTTCCCATGGCTTCAGCCTTTTGTCTGAGTATAAACTTCTGAATCTTTCCCGTTGCTGTTTTTGGTATGTCGTCGAAGATGATGCAGCGAGGAGCCATGTAATGGGGGAGATGGTTTCGACAATGCTCAATCAGCTCTTTAGAGTCACAAACATGTCCTTCTTTAAGTTTTACAAATGCGCAGGGGACTTGGCCCCAGTGATTGTCCGGTCGGGCCACCACAGCAGCCTCCAACACCGAAGGGTGGCTGTAGAGGGCAGTCTCAACTTCGACCGTGCTTATGTTTTCTCCACCGGAGATAATTATGTCCTTCATGCGGTCCTTCACTTCAATGTACTTGTCACGGTGTTTTACTGCAAGATCACCACTGTGGAACCATCCCCCTTTGAAGGCTTCCTCTGTGGCTCTCCGGTCGTTCAGATATCCGCTCATGACCGTGTTTCCTTTGAACATGACTTCACCTATTGTTTCTCCATCTGTTGGGACACTTTCCATTGTGTCAGGATCTTTGATGTCAACATTTTCTAAGCATATGCTTTGAATCCCTTGTCTCGCTTTCAGTTTTGATCTTTCTGGCAACGGCAGAGAATCCCATTCGGGTTTCCAGTCACAGTAAGTTCCAGGACCATAAGTTTCAGTGAGGCCATACAGATGGGACACGCGGAAGCCCAACTCCTCCATCTTGAGAAGAATCTGTGGCGGCGGTGGTGAACCACCGGTCACAATATCAACCCGGTGTGGGAGCGGGCTTCTCTCACCAGGCTGAGAATTCACAATCATGTTCAAAACAGTAGGTGCCCCGCCCAAGTGGCTGACATTATGAAGAAGTATGCTGTCAAAAATGCCTTTGGGCGTGACTTTCCGGAGGCATATATTTGTTCCACCCTGCGCTGCGATGCCCCAAATAAGGCACCAACCATTGCAGTGGAACATAGGAACAGTCCAAAGGTACACCGGCATCGGACCCATCCCATGCAGCAGGACGGTTGCTAGGGAGTTTAAATAAGCACCTCTATGATTATACACAACCCCTTTTGGTCGAGACGTTGTGCCCGACGTGTAGTTCACACTGATGGGATCCAACTCATTCTTCGGCTTCAGTACCTCAAACTCTTGGCTTCCTGTGTTGATGAGACTCTCATACTCATAAATCTCACCATCCGAAGGCAGAGATTCATCATCAAACTCATTGATTAAAACTACAAGCGGCAGATTTACTCCCGCCTTGGACAAAATATGAAAGGCACCTCGAGCCAGGTCATGCAACTGGCTGTCCACAAAAATTATCTTGGCCTGAGAATGACGCAAAAGGAGTGATATCATATGAGAGTCCAGACGCGTGTTAAGGGTACAAATCATGGCTCCAGCCATCGGGACTCCAAAATGCAACTCGTGCATGGCGGGCACATTCGGCGCCAGGGTCGCAACCTGCTCAGATTCCGAAAACAACTCACACAGTCGACTCCAAGAAACCAACAAACACAGAGGCAAACCTCAAAATCACGCACCAACCAACCCCATCAAAAACTGGAGTCACCAGTGAAACCCCTAACAAGCGTAATCTAAATCTACCCGAAATCCAAGTCAGTTCAAATTCGAAAGAGCAATCAGATTAAGAAAACACGGAAGCAGAGAGAAGCAACGTACAGTGTCGCCGGGGCCGATGCCGAGCCGGGACAGAGCAGAAGCGAGCTTGACGCATCGCCGGTGAGTCTCGCCGTAAGTGTACTTCCGTTGACCATATACCACCGAAACCCTGTCCTCGTAAACCCTCGCTGCTCTCTCCAGGAAGCTGATGGGCGACAGAGGCGCGTAGTTCGCCGAACATTGAACCAGACCCTCCACCGATTGCCATGATCCGGGCTCGAATTCCCCCGGGCAATCCGAAAAAGGTCGGAAGTTAAGAAGTGGGTTGCGACGAGTAGAGCGATTGGGATTTCTGAGGAGGCGGAGCAGGGAAGTGGCCACTAGTCTTCTCATCTTCAATGGATAAGCATCGAAGCTGAACAGTGTTCCTCAGTAAAACTTATATAAGTTTTAACAATGTATCGGTTTTGGAAAATGACACCAAAGGAAAAAAATAAAAAATCGGATTTTATTATGATAAACATACTTATCAAAACTGGATTGGATTGGCCGATTCAATCAAAAGGATATGCAATGCATTGTCACTCTAAATAGCGTATGTACAATATCATTGAAACGCCGTCGTTTTTGCTTTCCCCCTCTTTGTTTCTCTCTTACGTTTCTCGTCTCTCTCGATCAACTTTACATTAAAAATCAGTAGATTGGACATGGATCACGCGAGAGTGCAGATGTTGCTTCAAAATTAGATAAATTTTCTGACAAGACGTCAATATCACAACAGCAACCACCAAATTTTTTATAAGAGTACCACATTTTTAAAATTGCGGTGCAAAAATCAAAGCATCACCGGCTGCGGTTCTCCGTTTCACAATCAAAGCTGAAAATGACTGACTCTGAGGTTCTTTGTTTTTGTCAAGAGTGAGATCAGAGAGCAGCGTTATTCAATTTAATTTCGTGTTTGATTTGTTGAGTTTTGACAGAAGCTGTTGATTAAGGTATACACGAACGTAATATTGGAAAGTCGGATGAGTTGATGTTTATTTCTACTTCAGTAATGATAAATCTCGTAGATGAAATGATAATGTGCAACCGTCTTTTAACGGTCTTTGCATAGACGGGCTCTAATAAAAAAATATCAAAAAGATGATGGATTGCAACAAAATACATCCAAATGCTGATTCTGTGCTGGCTAGAAAGAATGGAAACAACAATGCCTTCCAGAAGAAAGAATGGTTTTTGTTTTCAAACTGTCTAATTTGCTTTGGTTAAAAGCAAGTGGAAGAATTGCCCAGAGAAAGAGTAGAAGAGCATGAAAATGGATGGATAAAGTAGAATTGGCAAAGTGTTACATCTTGTAGTCCTAATCTGTTCAGCTTTTTAATAATATATCACAGCTTCCCAGCATACATCTTATGCTAGGAGGACAATAATTCAGCATGATCTTGTGCTTTGAAATCTTAATTTTGTATTATTCTTACATTCAAAGGCCTTATTTACATTATTGAACAGATACTAGTTACATGAAACTATGATTGGAAATTTTATTGATTCCATCTAAAAGAAGAATAAACATGTTTTGTGCGCTTCAACAAATCGTTCAAGTGATCCCACATCCCATTGCAACACGAGGAAACTCATCATCTTTCTTTATAATATTACATGCCTGTCAAAAATAACATTCGCAAGGTCAAAGCATAAACTTAAGGAAACTTCATTTAGATGTTGCTCAAACGTTCATTAACAGAAACAACACTACATAGCAGCTAAGCAAAGGAATATGACCAACAAGGTGTTGGTCTAGTGGTATTGGGTGTTGTCTAACAACCCCAAGGTTCTGGGTTCAAGCCCTGTTGGTACCGCATTTACGATTAGATTAGATACACTGGAGGTGCGCGTGATGAGTTATACCTGTCCATTCACACAATAAAACCATTTAAATTTCAAGCTAAATGTGGATTTAAAGATTAAACTGTCTCCAATATCTCCTTGCACATGTAGCATCCCATTATCAATTATAGAAATCAACCTCAATCCACATCTGTCCTGATAAAGATATATATATATATTCCGACCTGCATTCAATCATAACATCAATCAATAAAACAAACAAACTTCTCTGAGCTTCTCTAACTCACTAAAACTTAGAGAATTTCAATCAGCTTAAATTTATTTCACCTAATTCCTATCCAAAATTTTCATTCTGCTCTATTAACCCTCGACAAACAACATTAAACACATCTCATACTATACCTCAACATCCCCAAATCAAGCCATTCACTGGAGCTGATTCTCTGATGTTTCGACATATCACCTACAATAATAATAACATCAATTCACGCTAGGCACTTGTATTTTACAACCAAAGAAGTCGATTCAAACCGGCCTACCATAGAATTGAGCTCTCAATCAACGCGCTTGTTAGACGAAGCCTCTCATATGCCTCTTGAGATGCCGCTGGTTGGCCATATCGCCGAGCAAACCTTGGCTCCCAACAGTTAATGTATCATATGTTCTGCTTTCTAATGTCTGTTTCTGATTTATTTTTAGAGTTTAATGTATTTTCAAAATGAACATTATTTTATAATAGTTCTCATGTACTTTGTTTTGTATTTTCAGGTTCAAGCCTTTTGGGCTCTGAAGTAGAAAGTAATCAGCCGGTTATTGAAGATGACAATCAGATGAGTATAGAAATATCTCCCAATGGTGTGATGTATTATACCCCGTCTTGTGCTGAAATTTCCATCTTTAAAGTTGGTATGGAATTTTCAACATTAGATGAGGTTGTATGTTTTTATAAACAATATAGTCGTCTTTGTGGTTTTGACGTCAGATGTGGTGGTGAGAAGCAAAAATCACACAGGGTTTTGAAGTATCAATATGTATACTGCAATAGAGACGAACATTACAACCAGCGGAAGCATAATACGCTTGACAGTCAAGTAACCAAACGTCGAAAATGTAGAAGTACTTCTTTACGTTGCGGATGCGGTGCGTTGGTTTTAATTAAACATTCAACTAATTCTTCTTACAAATATCATCATTTGTTGGGAAGCATAATCACCGTTTTGCTGCGGACAATCAGGTCAGTTTCTGAAGTCAAGTCGCAGTCTGACTTATTCTCAACAGTCTTTTATTGTTGAGTGTTCGCATTTAAATATTGGTGCAAGCATTGGTCATAGTATTTCTAAAGAGTTATGTGGTGGGTTTTCTAATATTGGTGCTCTGAAGATTTATTACAAAAAATTCAAACGTGATGTGAAGTCTTTCATTGGCAGTGATGATCCTTAGATGATAGTTGACAAACTATCATACAAGAAGCAGTCATGTAGTGATTATTCTTTTGAATACTACGTAAATGACGGTTGTTTGATTAGGCTCTTTTGGGCTGATAGTGTATTAAAGAAAAACTATGCTGTTTTTGGTGATGCAAAGTCGTTTGACACAACATATGACACTAATAGGCATGTTTTCAATTTTTATATTTACAGTATGTACCTTTATTATTTACACATATCGTTTGACGCAACCAGGTTTTCATTGTGTGTTATTATTTATTAGCCCCCGTAACTTCGTGAGAAGGGGTGCTCCTTGTTTTCTTGTATTTTATTTTTGTCCTCCTCGTCTGAAATCAAATATCTTTAATTTAAGGGGGAAAATCCAAAAGGGGCCCTGAACTGTCACCGTTTACCCAATTGCGGTCAGAACTACCATGATTTCCAAAAAGGGTACAATGAAAAAAAAATTGACTGATTTTCTAAATTAAAGTTTACCATTACATTTCAAACCTAATATTATTATAAGACTTAGATTTGTGTGCGAAAATTACGTCATTTAGTTATCAAAAGATGTCGTTTTCTTTATGTGCGCAAAATGATATAATTTATTTTGATAATCAAATGACGTAATTTTCGCACACAAATCTAAGTCTTATAATAATATTAGGTTAGGAATGTAACGGTAAATTTTATTTTAGAAAATCAGTCAATTTTTTTTTCATCGCACCCTTTTTGGAAATCGTGGTAGTTTTGACCGCAATTGGGTAAGTGGTGATAGTTCAGGACCCCTTTTGGGTTTTATCCCTTAATTTAATGTACTTTTGTGTTGGATTAGCATGTTCATGTACTTTGATGTTTAATGGTTATATTATGTACTTTAATGTTTTCTATGTCCATTGAAGGTAGAGTTTGAAATTTATCCCTTTCATCGATGTGGATAACCATCATGTGTGTGTTACTTTTGGATGTGGGCTAATTTAAAATGAAGATGTCGATTCTTTCGTATGGTTGCTTGAGGCTTTTTTTAAAACAATGGGTCAACAACCAAATGTTATATTGACTGATCAAGATCCTGCTTTAAAGATTGCTATTCTTAGAGTATTCACACGCTCTCAACATCGTTTTTTCAAGTGGCATATCATGCGAAAATATTTGAATCCAAATTCTCATGGATGAGAGACCAACACCTCCTGAATCGTTATTTGACAATCACTTTCTAGTGAAATAATCTTGTATACAATATTACATTATTGTATCATTGTCTATATTTTTATTCTTCTCATACTTATATCAAACTCTCTGTTCCATCATTGTAGTGATTTCAACCCTCAACTTCAATAATATTTTAAATATTTTTGAAATTGGAAGAGGGAATTAAAAGTACTACATAAATAACATCCAGCAAGTTTATAAAATTAGTAGAATATTGCTACTATCTTGCATGATTATACATGATTTCATGCAAGTTTTTAGGAGCAATGACTATGTGTTGCACCCAATGTGCATCAAGGACAGTAAATCTTGAGTTTTGGAATCACTGATCTAAATTAATGTCCTTCAATATCACCAATTTCAACCTTTAACTTCAATTCTAGTGTCTAATATCTAAATTAATGAAAGTAATCTTTTATTCTCCATACACATGATCTATTCCCTAATAATTCTCTTCTTCATTATTTTCTTTTCCATCAATTTACATTTTTTTAATTTTTTTCATTATTTATCAATGATTTGTAGTGGTCATTAATAAGATTTTAGGATTGCAAAAAGTTATGAAATTTTTTTAGGCTTAGTGGATATACCTTGTTCGGGTATATAAGTTACATACTCTAGTGGCTGAAATGAAGTCGTTTTAGATTATTTTTATGAGATTTAGTATTTCTAAGTTTTAGAATTTTTATTTTTTTAGGGTTTTAAATTTTTTTTATTTCAAACTTTCAATTTTTTATTTTTTTTGTTGTTATTTCCAAACACATCCGAAACGGCGTCGTTTCACAACTCTAAAACCTTACATCCTAAAATCCTAAAAATACTAAAAAAATTAACCACAAAACCTTAGAAACCCTAAAATATTAGAAACTTTAAATCATGGAATCCTGAAACCCCTAAACACCATTCAAAATGAAGTTATTTTAGCCGTTCAGGTACATTTCTTGTATACCTTGATGGAGTATATCCGTTTTTCCAATTTTTTTAGCCTTGGAAATAATAATTTCCAAATAGGTAGTTGAGAAAGAGAAGATGGAAGGATTTGAATGAAGAAGAACGTAGAGAGATACTTATTTATGACCAAAATTTGATTTCTCTTGGTTCAGTTCAAGAAAAAACTAAGAAGCAGACTTACGATCCCAATTACCAGAGACCGCTCTTTCAAGGAAAGGAAAGTTAACAGATAATCCTTGCGCTTGAAGGCACTCTATCAAGTGAAGGTTAAAGTTAAGGCATGAAGTGATACTTACTGAAGACCAAGTCCAAAGAAATATGGCAATAGTAGGATACAACTTGAAGCTCAAGGAGAAGGACAAGACTTCAGCATGCTAGTGGAGTAGTTAGCAAAGTGATGAGTGATGCATGAAATGGGACACTAGAGAACAGTTGAGTACCACAATATTATAAATAATAGGAGATGAAAATGAAGCAAAATATCTGATTTCAAACAACTATAATTGAGTCAACGTCAATCCATAATTATGCGCTCTCCCAAACACAGTTCAGAACCTAGAGATTACATGCATCCTACAATGTTTTCTTCCTAGCACTAGTCTTCAAGTCTTTCTTTAGGTATTAGTTCCAATAGAGTGATTCAAAATTTTTCATGCATTGATTGGACATCTGGTATAAAATACTTTTAATTATAAAGTCATCATATTTGAAAGGACTTTTTCATTTTTTTGATGAAGGCATTGAACTTTCTTGAAGATCAATCAAATCTGTTTAGTTCAGTATTTTCAATTTCATAGTTAGGTTTTGCGATAATAGCCTCAAAATACAAACATTCATAATTTCATGATTTTTTTAGGTTACACACAGAAAGCACATGGTGGGACGACCCCAATTTAATATGTTTTCAATGCTGTATGATACATAAATCCATGGCAACGAATTACTTGTCTGAGCAGGTGACTCAGATATTCTTTTACTATACTACCACTGGCATAGATGGCCATCTTATCTTCCAAGATGATTTCCTGGCATCAGAGGGTCACTCCATCAATAACTTAAGAAATATTTTTACACCTATCACTCAAATCTATATATAATACACTGAGGCCAAATGTGCTCATCAATGTCATTTTAACTCCTTTTACAATATAAGGTCGTGACTATCAATATCATCACCCCAAAATTGAGGTTGCCCCTAAAAAAGTCAGATCATACTAGACCTCTATGTTTATCAAGAGCAGGTCGATCAAGCTGTTCAATATTAATTGTAGGGTTACATAAGTTATCAAGACGATGAACCCCTATTTTTCCCACGTTCATAGTATGAATAATTAATTTTCTTAGGTTATTGATCTTTTAAATAAGGATCAGGTTTTCTACGAACTGGGCCAAAGCAATTTAGAGGAAGGAGCCACTAAAATGCAAGAAAGATTTGCACAGATTTCAGGACAAGTTAGTTTCCTCTGGAGGTTCATCTAAGATTTAGCCATGAAGATATAGTTGTTGAGCAAGCTACTCAAGACAGAGGTCAAAAAAGAGATCGTCTAAGTCCGAATTAAAAAAAAAACAGTCTTTGAAATTATATCTGGCTGCCTTGCATCATTATATTGGACCAATTTTGCTTCGTAGCTATGAGAGAAGGGTACAACATTGTCTCTATTACTTAAGTAAGATGTTTATATACTTCAAAATAAGATTCCCTCAAATTGAGGGCTTGTTAATATGACCGTCATGATTCGTCTTGTGCAAATAAAAATATCTTCCTCATTAGTGAGTAGTAAGTCAATGTTGAATCCATGAGGATCAGGACTTATGTAAGGCTAGTGAAAAAATAGATAGACACAATGAAAAAAGGGGTTTGCAATTTTGATTAAAAACCTATAAAACTAAGAGAGAGAAACCATATATATAGACAGATGTCTAACTCAGGTGACTAACTTGTTATTGTGTTGATCATTAATACTAAAGGTAAAGTCATGTAGTGAACAAAACTCAACAAAATAAACAACCTCAAGAACTAGAAAACTATGAAAAGGCGTAAAGAATTACTCCTATCCTGATATCGTAAATACCCTTTAGCCAATTACACAAATTCTAAATGTCAATCATTCGAGACATAAGTATAGGGAAAAGACATACGCATTAACGAACAATGATAGAGAGTTCAGTCTACACAATTCGACCCTATCCTATGTAGAGAATATATAACACAAAACATACATGCCATATATGT
>NQLW01000095.1:6353033-6370999 GCA_002312845.1 Kalanchoe fedtschenkoi
AGCACAATATAAACTCATATTTCAAAATCCATAAAACACGACACGTGAGAAAAAGTTTGAAGCTTGAGTGTTTTAATGGAGATGAGTGAGATATGAGTTTTATGGGTTTAAGGAGATGAGTTTCAGTTGAATGTGTTTCAATTAGAGATGAGCGGGAAATGAGTTTCATGAGTTTGCACGAGAAAGAAAAATGAGTGAGTTTTGAGACATTAGTACAACAAAGAGAGAGTGAGTGGAAGCTACTTAATGCTTTTCAGAGTAATAAGACACATTCTCTATTTACAGGAGGGAGAAAGGTGATAATTTTCCTAGTCTTTGCCCATAATACTCTTCCACCAACTTATCAATTGTAAAGCAAGAGTTATAATAACCACACAATTCACAAGATCTAAGAGATGGGTGTGAGTTCGCTTCTCTCACCAAAATTAGGGGTTCCCAACAGATCCTCATCATAAATATATATATATATAAATTGGGTGAGGTTCAATAGAGAATAAATAAATATGGTGACAACTGAGAACTCTGTCCCATGACCGTCTGATCTGGGCGTCAAAGGCCCAAATTATTTGAAAAATATGATAGTGGAGTGAGACATGTGTCACAATTTTAGGAGGGGTAGGAATATAATAGAATAGTAAAATAGCACATTTCACCAACTCTTCTGCACTATCCACATGTCCCACTCACTCTCATGTCATTTGTCCCACACTCTCTCTGTCCTTATGCAACTCATTTAATTTTATTTTTAGTTATTAAAATCAATTTATGTAATTACTAATAGTTTTTTTAAAAAATAAATTTCATATTCATTTATAAAAAAAATATAAGGTTTAAGTTAAGATCCATTTTGGATATGTATTTTATAAAAAAAAAATTAGCAAATTGTGCTTTATACTTTAGCCTGTGGAACTTTGTACTTTAGCACATATGTTGAATATTGTACTTAAAACATTGTACTTTAGGATATAGGTTGTACTTTGTACTTTACGGAACTTTTAATTTTTGTAGATAAAAATATCCAAAATAAAATCTTAAATTACCTTATACTTTTTTTAGAAATATTTATGAAATTAAATTTTAAAAATAGCAATTTAATTACATTTAGTGATTTTAATAAGTGAAAATAAAATTAAATGTGTTTGTGTAAAGGGAAAAAGATGATGTAAGTTGTATGTGGAATGAGTGAGACATGTGGCAGCTCAGTGTGTGTAGTGGAGCACGTTGCAACATCTGATTAAATACAAATTTATTCTCAAAATATCTTTACGAAGTGGGGCACGTGACGAATTTTAATTGAATTCTCAACTTTCGCATTATTTGGTTGTTATCAATTGATTTTCTCCTGTATGTATATTTGTGTTTATCCTATCAATTGTAAATAAAAAAAATTAAATGAGGAGATGATTAAGATTAGATTCAATAATTATTTCATACATAAACAGTGTACTTAATGAACGGAACAAGAATAAACAATAATTAGTTTTTTGTGATAGCAATAAATAATGATTCATAGATCATGAACTTCATATTATTGTATATATGCATTTTTAAAATGACATTTTTAGCAGAAGCTTATGAGTTGTGAACATGCACTCGATGAACTTTTCTATTTTACTGGATGACATTTCTATTACTTTCTTGACACAATTTTATGATTTTTTTATATATTCAAGATTAAGAATTTTAAAACGACTTTAACAACTTTTCAACTATGCAAGATGAACTCATATTTAAAAATTAGTAATTTATGAAGTAACAAAGTTAAATTTTTTATTAGAGAAAGTCAGGGGATCTGATAATAAAAGATGTTGGTGAGAGTTCGACGTGTAGATTATCTCAACCGTTCATTGAAGACAAAATAAATAATTATGCAAGAATTCACAAGTCAATAAGAAAACGAGCCTTTCTTTTTCTTCTACCTTTCTAATTATCTATATAAAATCAATGTTTTAAAATGAGGATTAATCAAAAGAGGATTAATCATAGAGTTATATAAATTAATAATATATTTAATAATTAGTTATAAAAATACACATTTAAAGATAATAATGTTTTAAAATAAAATCTGAATAATTAATTTGTTAGGCGGGATATTTTAACACTCCTCTAACGACTATTTGACGTCTAGACGGTCTTGACGGACGCCTCTTAGAATATTATATAAAATAAAGTGGACATAATTTATATTTTCCTCATTTACATGTCAATTTGATTAATCTGTGTTAAATTTTAAATGTAAATCACTCAAAATATAAATGACAAAAAATTATTATAAAATATATTTTTAAAATAAAATTTAATATGAACATATCAATATTTATTATCATGATATTTAGTATATGATTTCACATAAAAATAATAAATCAAATCATCATCTAAAAAGTTGGGACTACGAAATTCGAATGTAGGAAGTATCTGTTAAAAGTTAAAACAAACAATGTTATTTTTATATATTCCTGGTGGTGATGAAATGGTTATAAAAGTTATGTTGAGGGTTTCTAAATCAAAAAGTGTAATCATTATTTTTCTTATTTTATTATCTCTTAACTAACAAAAATATCATTTATATATATCAAAAGTTACGATGTCACCTTCAAAAATTTATACGGACTACAATACATATTCTATTAACCTATGATAATTTCCATGATAAAATATTATGTTCTTGTAAATTTAATCACAGTACTCGGAATATCCATTGAATCTATTAATTTAGACCTTAATTCTTTGTCTTTAATTGATTGTAAAAATTCAATTAAATCATTGCCTTTTAAGACATTTAAGCTGTCATTATCTCTAAATTGAGAGATTAATTTATAAATTTCATCTCCACTATCTTGTTTTAAACAAGGTTTCTCACATGATGAGCAACAAGCATCATCTTCGCTTTCTGTTGTTTCATTTAGATTTCCTAGTTCAGTGTTTCCAGAACTATCAGTTTCAGTTTCACTATTACTACTAGATTCAGTTTCACTCTCGGAATTAATTAACCCCCCATCATATAACATTTAATCACAGAATAATATATATCGACTCCTTATTTTGTGCTGAAGTCTTTAATACATTTAAAAAAAGTTAAATATTTTTATTGTGGTTTGTTAAGGCGCAGGTTACTGCATTTTTTTATAAAAGTTTTCTTATGTTCTCCCAAAAAATTCGAACATAAAACTTATAGAATTTTTGGTCATCATTTCCTTCATAAATAATATTTAATTATGTTTTAGCAGTATAATATTAGTTTATGCCTTTATGAAAACTTTTAGTAACATTTAAAAATTGAAAGTCATACTGCATTTTTTTTTAATATTATTCAGAAACTTTCTATGTTAGTTTTACAAGAAAATCTCCACGTTTCTTTAAAAAATAGAATGTAATCATCAACTTTAGTTAACTTTTTAAGAATATAGGTTTCACGTTGTGAACTACTTTATCTATCATCTTTTAATTGCACTTATTTATAATTTTTTTGTCATTTAACAATCTTAGTATATAAATAATAATGCTATCTATCTTTAAAAGTTAAATATTAACTACATTGTTATATCATAATCCATTTAAAAACCATTCTAGACCGCTAATAATCCACATCATTTTACTTTTTACACAAAATTTAAAGTAAATACAATAAATTCTTACTTATTGAATTTGTTTTGTCATTGGTATTGATATCTCCTTAAACTCTTCAAATTAACCTTAAAGGACTACTATTTCAGAACAAACAAAGTAGCTATTTTGTTCCGCGGGTTAAAAATATTAGATAATTTGGATCCTTAATTAAATTTTGGTATTTTGACCTCAAATATATTCTAACTATGAGAAAAAGACTTTTGTTTTGAGTAGTTTACATGCACCTAAATATTTTTACACCCAATTAAATATTGTATCTACTTACTTTTTAAATATTATCAATAAAATAAATTATAGTTGAATCCTTTTCAAATATAATTAGTACCTTAAAGGTTATGCTATGAGCACCTATAGAATTAAGTATTTCCTAATATGCATTATATTTTTCTTAAATCACGAAGAGAGCCTTTTCCAATATGTCAATACTAATAATCTCAAAAAATTATACTTTTTGAGACCTTTTATATATATGCTTAAAAAGTATTTTTGATATACAATCAAAGTTGGGCGCATTCTAAAATATTATAATTTTAAAATCATTATTTCTGAAAAAGGTTTGAAATCGCATAAAGAAGTAGATATGACAGGCAATTAATATAGATTCAAAATGAATATACTTCTTTTTGAAACCAACATGTAACTTTTACTTTCTAATGCAAACTAATATATATAGTTAACAGTAAGGATTTTCAAAAACATAACAAGAGAGACAAAACTTTCTAATATATCAAAAGGTTCTCTTTATACTGTTTTGCTTTAGCAATAATATTTTATTTTAATTTTGTGACTTTTGGAATGATTTTTTAATCATTTTAATTTTTTTAAAAGATAAGTATGAGTAGACATGTAAGGTGCAAAGCAAGTATATATATCTATATATATAATACTTGTTAGTTTGCATCAGGAATCTAAAGAAAAGGTTTTTTAAATAAGAAGCTATGTCAGTCATCATAGTGTGGTTGGCCTTAACTATCCTCTCATTTCAGAATTCAGTAAATGGAGGAATCACAAATATTATGAGTCGTGGAGGAATCACAAATGTTATGAGCCATGGTGCCAAGGGCGACGGCGTTACTGATGATGCCCAAGTAATATTTATTATCTTCTTAATTACCTATCATATATATATATATATATATATATATATATATATATATATATGTACATGTAGTTTTTATTTTATATTTGGCCAACATCTAACTAAAAAAATTTTCTTTTAATAATCTCATTCACCATTAATCACATCCGATGTCAATGTTAGGCTTTTCAAAGTGCTTGGGAAGTTGTATGTAAAGGCGGTGGCACGTTACTGATCCCGGAGGTGGAGGAGAGCTTTCTTTTAAATCCGACAACCTTTAGCGGACCGTGCAAGGCTCGCACTGTGACAGTAAAGGTGCTTAGTAATTGGTTTATATAAACATGTATTAGTTTGAGTTTGTTAATTCCACGTGGTTTTATAGGTTGAAGGTAATGTCGATGCACCAACAAGCAAAAAGGGCTGGACAGATGAGAATTGTAGACGCTGGATAACTATTAAGGAGGTGAATAATCTAGTGATTGAAGGATATGGAAGCTTCAACGGTCATGGTGAAAAATGGTGGAATATGGAAAAAGGGCACGATTTAGAAGCGAAGGATGGCGAGGATGATTCTGATTTGGAGAAACAAATAAAAAAAGAACATAAGAAGAAGAAGCATTACGGGGATAACGACGATGACGATGACGAAAAGGGACATATAACTTGTGGAGGCCGAGGACAAGTACCAACGGTATGTCAATTTTTCAATTTAAGATCGAAAATAATAATAATTTGCTTGAACTTGCGAGCTCATTCAAATCCGTCATAACATATGAATAACTTTGTTTTATCTGACACACACATATATATATATATATTGTATTTGATTTTTTTCGACTGTAATCACTTCCAGATTAACTACATTACCAGTTTATATATATATATATGTTGTGTTTGACAGAATCTGGCTTTCTTCGGCTGTAATCACCTCCGGATCAACTACATAACTAGTTTACATAGTCCGAAAAATCACTTTAGTATCTCCCAATGCAATGATGTAGAAATCTCTAACATCAAGATTAAGGCGCCTTATAATAGTCCCAATACCGATGGAATCGATATAAGTCATACGGTGGGGGTGATCATAAAAGACAGCCACATTGCAACAGGTAATTATTATGTCGATCCTGGATAACATGCATGTATGCATCCATGCACATACTAGCGCTATTTGTTTCAAATAAAACTGTCTGATTTCGATTAGGTGATGACTGTGTCGAGCTTAATACAAGGTCCTCGGATGTAAACATAACAAATGTGGATTGCGGCCCAGGCCACGGCATAAGGTTCATTCCTCAAATATTTTTCAATAAATTAAATAAATTTTACATGGAAAAAATACTTCTCTCCCCCGGCCGGTTACTAAATGAAAAATAATGTATAGCATTGGAAGCTTTAAGAGGAAGGGAGCCGATGTACAGAATGTGTATGTAAGAGAATGCAACTTCACCGGCACTAAAAATGGAGCGAGAATCAAAACCTTTTCGGTATTATTCAAAACCTAGCTAGCTGGCTAAAATGTATCACTATTTCTATTGCTTTTTAGATGAGGATTAACTTCAATAATTTGCACCCAAACATATACAACATACATATCTATGTTTGTTTTTTCAGCAAAGTGTGGGAGGATACGTTAGGTCGATCACTTTCGAGCAGATCACTCTAAAAAGTGTGAAACACCCGATCATCATCAACCAAGATTACCAAGCCCTTGCCACTGCTGGGAGAGGATCTGATGAGGTTAAACATATAATAATAAAACACCATCAAAGTTAGGCGGGCGGGCCTCCTCGGCTCCTCGTACTTGCATATAATTCAATTTTTTGATCATATTAATTTGTTTGGTGCAGCAGGGCGGAGGAGGTGTTAAAATCAGTGATGTTAAATTCATAGGTTTTGAAGGAACATGCTCATCTAAAGATGCAATAGTCCTCAACTGCTCTTCTCGCGGGTCAGGCTGCACAGACATAGAGTTGAGAAACATAAAGATAAGAGGAGAAAGCGGGAAAGAGTCTGTTCGAGCCACTTGTCGAAATGCTCATGGCTACGCGGATTCAACTACGCCCAAAGTCACTTGCTTGATTGGCGACGACGATGACGACCACCACCATTTTGATCAGTTAAGAAACATATGAGCTGATTGAACGCGTGCGCGGTCGGTAGCTTTAAATAATGCCATGAATTTTTTTTCTTATGTATGATGGATGGCATTAGTAGCTAATGAAACAGCCAAAGGTTTCTTTATAAGAGTTGGGTTATTTATACTTTTTCTCGCGTGACTGGTTCTACTGCCCTCAGCTTTCACTCCCATACTTAGACAGTCCAATAACAATAGTTGACAATAATTCAATTGTGACAAAAATATTTATTAAAAGCTGACAACTTTCACTAATGGATCATATTTTCGTCATAGTTTTTTAAAATTGAATAATTAATTGGTTCAATCAACTGAATTATTCAAGCCGAAAGCATCTTGGGTGAGATTCTCAAGTATTTGGGTTTAAAAGTAAGTGTATTGGGTTCAAATCTCCCTAGCTCTTCTTCATGAGATTCTCCTTGTAATGTCATAAACCGGATCCGATCCTTATTAATAAAAGAAGTTTTCTTTTAAAAAAAAAACTGAATTATTTTACATTTAGTATGTTTAATGATTAAACTAATATTCAATTAAATTTATTAATCAATACTACATAATTATACCCTCTATGCGCTTTGAGTACAACATTCACACTAGCTCTATCTGGTTTGTAATTAATTAGTTGCTATTATATTAACTTGTAAGTTACGCGTAATCAAGCATAAAATTTTTAAGTTGGTGGTCGTGTGGTTATTAGGGATGGCATTTCGAATGCTTCGCCCCGACTTCGCACCGGCCTGCCCCAGTCAATATGGTTAATAACCGCATTGATCACACACGTGGTGAAAATCGTAACCAAATAAAAAAAATAAAGAATAAATTAAAAGCATAATATTTGACATTCCCACCATGTACTCGATCAATTTTGATTAACCACCCCAAAATCGCAGTGCATCGTCGCCCGCAATAGTAAATGTAAATAGTATGCAAACAAATTCTATAAATAATTATATAAACATAATAATCATATAGTTACTTATGAATAATGTGTTTTACTAGTGATTCCATTAGTTACTTTTTTTTGTTAAAATTCTAAACTCATTAAAATATCATCTTACATTACATTCAGCTAATTAATCTTTAATATGAGTTAATTCAAATACAGTTACCATTCGTGACTTGCGCCTCTCAAATTGAATCGTTAATCATTCACAATGTACAACGTAGTATTATATAAATTACAATATAATTTTCATAAATTTTCATTCTTAATTTTTAGGTTAAAATATGAGTACTGTTTAGATTTACTTATTATAATTATATGTGACATTGATTTGATGAAGATAGTGTCATATGTCTTTTATATGATTTTTTTATTTTTTTTATTAATTATTTTTATACAATATTTGAAAAACTATTGTAACTTTAGTGAAAGAATAAATTTCAATGACAATATAATTAGTATATTTTTTTTAATCTTTAGGAGCACTGGAGAGTAGCAGTAGAGCACAATGTAACTTAGGTTAGAGTAAGATTGTAAAGGTAGTTCCTACTATTTTACTTATGTCTATGTCTATGGCCTTTAGAGGCTAATTCTCTTATGTAGTTCAGGTGTTGTATATATACTTGTGATGATTATTGTGAGATAATTTATGCTTATAAATTATGTTTATTTTGATAGTGTTACTGAGTTGAACCTGAATGATTGCATTAAATTACATGACAAAACTCAATATATGTAGTGTGTCTCTTTGCATGAAGCCTGGGCGTTTAGATCTGATTGTGAGGCAGAAGCCAATACCGATTAGATAAGAACATATATAGTAAAGTATCCTAAGTTCTGTAGATGCAAGATAATTTTGTCTGAATTCCGTATCACATTAGCATAACTGCACAAGTCTTGTTGCTAGACTGACAACCTACTAGACCTTGTTAAACATATAGAATTAATATCATTTTCTTAAGAGTATGATGAATCTAGAGTAAGAGCAATTGTTTATACTCTAGAATATGGAATGTATATTTTGTTGAATTCAGTGTATGAATAGAATTTTATCTTTTGTATCGAAGATTGAAAATCTCATAAGTCAAATTCACCCGAACTACATGCTAATCTATATGGTTTCTGAGTTAAGAATTCTAACTATTTTTATCTATGAAAACCTCCAATAGTTTATGTCTTTTGCTTTGTCTATCTGTCTAGTTATTAAACATTAATAACTCAGTCTCTGTGGACCGTCTATGTACTAATATTACTACTAGCTAGTGAGTATAGGTATTATAAATTTATTTGCATAAGACAGCCCAATGATGGTCTTAACAACTCTGGTTCTTTCCTTTATTGGTTCACTATTTATCATGGAGAGCAAGTTTATCCCGAACTTGACTCTCACTTAACTTCATTGGCAACCTCCAACTCTCGCTTTTGGCTGATCAAGTAGATTAATTACAAAACAGGATCATATGCTCCACTAACTCTGAGTCTCGCCTTCATTAATTAAGTATATGACCAAGAGGCTGGTCGGGTCTAGATTCTTCTATCATGCATATTCTATGTCTAACATTCTATCTGTTCTAAAATATGGCATATGAACATGTAAAGTAAAAGAACTACATGGAAAATAGTAGTAAAAGAATAACTTATATAAAAAAATGAGTTTGAAAGAACCTGGACGCCTTAGGATTCATAAGGTCCTTCGTACTAAGCTCATACTCACTCATGGTTATGATGGAAACCATGGTGAGGATAAAACAATCTAAAAACTATATTACAAGTGCATAAAATGGAGTGTATGGAAAGAGATTTTACACTTCTTAATGCTCTTCTATGATAGTGAAGATCTCTTTATTTAAGTTTGGGGGAAGGAGACAATGTGGAGCTTAATTGACTGTTAAGGAGGGGAGGATTCACTTCATGAATCTTTCATTGAATGTTCTTATATCATATACTGCCGCATTTGCTGCATTGTGACATGAGAAGACTACTAATATGAATATAATGTCGTAGCGTCATCTTGATGTCCTAGATTCATACACATATTTCAGACTTCTCTTATTTCAAGAAATCCAAAAGCACTATATTAGCAGCAAACTTAAATCAAGAGAGAAATATAAATCATGTATGACCCTATTTTTACCAAATGATACTGATCAAGCTGGATTCTCACTCTTTTGATAATTTTCTTATGTTTAAGACTTTGAGCGCCTATATATATACATATATATAAATATATGTGTTTACATTACAACAATAAATTTTAAGATATTATTAAGAATATTGATGGAGACTATTTTTCAATCTTAATTGATGAGTCTCATGATATTTCAATTAAAGAACAGATGGTCATTGCAGTACGCTATGTGAACAAAAGAGGAGAGATTATAGAGCGAGTAATTGGTATAGTGCATGTATTGAACACTACAACTTTGTCACTTAAGAGAGCATTAGATTCTTTATTCACGAAATACAATTTAACCATGTCAAGGGTGCGTGGACAAGGTTATGACGGAGCAAGTAATATGCGAGGCGAATTCAATGGTTTAAAGGCGTTGATCATGAAGGAGAACAATTCAGCTTTTTATGTTCATTGCTTTCCTCATCAGCTTCAATTAACTCTTGTTGCAATTGTAAAAAATCATGATGAAATAGCTTCACTTTTCTACTTTATTGGTATTTTAACTGGTGTTGTTGGAGCTTTTTGTAAACATCAAGATATGCTACGTGATGAGCAAGCAAAAATTATTAAAAAAGCCATGGAGGATGGTGAATTAGTAACAGAAAGGGATTTAAATCAGGAAACCAATCTTAAGAAAGCTGTAGATACTCGTTGGCAGTAGTCACATTATGGGGTGCTTCTATATTTGATGGTCCTCTTTCCTTTTGTAATTAATGTTTTGGTTGCAATATGTGAAAGTGGAGCCAGCTCTGAGCATCGAGTTCAAGCGAAAGATTTGTTGGAAAAGTTACAAACTTTTGAGTTTATATTCGGGCTGATTTTGATGAAAAATGTGCTTGGTGTGACAAATGAATTATCACAAGCGTTGCAAAAGAAAGATCAAGATATTGTTAACGCAATAGAATTGGTCAGAATTTCAAAAGAGAAATTACAGATCATGAGGGAATAGATCATGTGTGTGGAGAATAAAAGATTACTTTCATTAATTTAGATATTAGAAACTAGAATTGAAGTTAAAGGTTGAAATTGGTGATATTGAAGGACATTAATTTAGATCAGTGATTCCAAAACTCAAGATTTACTGTCCTTGATGCACATTGGGTGCAACACATAGTCATTGCTCCTAAAAACTTGCATGAAATCATGTATAATCATGCAAGATAGTAGCAATATTCCACTAATTTTATAAACTTGTTGGATGTTATTTATGTAGTACTTTTAATTCCCTCTTCCAATTTCAAAAATATTTAAAATATTATTGAAGTTGAGGGTTGAAATCACTACAATGATGGAACAGAGAGTTTGATAGAAGTATGAGAAGAATAAAAATATAGACAATGATACAATAGTGTAATATTGTATACAAGATTATTTCACTAGAAAGTGATTGTCAAATAACGATTCAGGAGGTGTTGGTCTCTCATCCATGAGATTTTGGATTCAAATATTTTTGTTGGTTGAATGAGTTTCGGCGTGTTTGTAGTTTGTTATGTCATATTACGGATGCACCTACAAAATGAATAATCGTGAAATCATGTATCCCCATGTGTTAAGAAACCTATAATATTTGTGAAAGTTAAATTTTCAATAGTATTTACCCCATTAGAAGAAAAGAAGAATGAAAAAATCAGTGTGGTCCATAGCATGATCACAAGTGGGTGTGGACTGTGCCCTGTGGTTTGGTGGAGCGTGACTCGTACCATCTCACACATGCTGATATATGGACTTACAGATGAACCGGTGCAGCAAGTAGAAGCCAATAATTCTGCTCATACACAGAATCAGCAGCGTAGCATAGAGGCACATTGAACGACCCATATAATAATGTGACCTCCACCACACATTAGAATTAAAGGAACACACCTGTCTACATATGCAATAATTATATGACAGTTTTACTTGAATATAATATATTTTTCATCAAAAAAGCACAACAATATTCATTTAAACACTACATAAATTCATCAAGATATCACACATTCATCTGGACATCAATATCTTCATCACATTTTTATTTTTTTTGCAACAGGTTTGTCCTTTTCTATTTCAATTTTTGCATATTTTATCTTGAAATCTCTGCACTTTTATAATAGCTCATTTTTTATTTTGTTCGACTCACATATGCAAGTGATGAATATGTATATTGGTCACTTCCATATATATATATATTCATCAAATTTACATATATTTATTTTAAAAGATATAAAATAGAAAAAATATGGTTTTATGATTTTTTCATTATTTTTATATTTATAAATGAAACTGGTGTTTTTTTTTTAAATTTTCTGATGTTTTTATAAATTTTATAAATTATTTTTAATTTATTTTCTATTTATATATGTTAATTACAATATATAAAAGATCGTCGATGCTCCGTGCACGCAAGAATTATTGGTGTGCCTATGGTTTGGTGGAGCTTTGACTCGTACCAACTCACACATGGTGATATATGGACTTACAGATGCACCAGTGCAGCATGTAGAAGCCAATAATGCAGCTCATACAGGATCAGCAGCGTAGCATGTAATCATTGAATGACCCATATAATAATATAATGTGACCTCCACCGCACATTACACATTAGAATCAAAGGAACACATCTATCTATCTATCTACATCTCTCGCGCAATGGGTGTCCGAAAGCTGTATGGATCTCTAGACTCTCCTGACACCATGCGAGCCCTGGCATCACTCAACGAGCATAAGCTTGACTTCGACTTCATACCCATTGACCTCAAATCTGGGGAGCACAAGAGGGAGCCTTTCCTTTCCATGAGTGTATATATTTACTTTACTACTTTTTTACTTCATACATCAAGCAAGATATATAGATACATCCCAGCAGCTTTTTTATTTCTTTCCTTGTTGTCTCATGCTCTCATCTCAGCCATTCGGGGATGTTCCAGCGTACCAAGATGAGCAGCTTACTCTGTTCGGTAAGCGTCGGCAACTCAATTACTTCATATATTTGCTGGGACGTACAGGACGTGTTGATTTCCATTATTATTACTTTGAAACAGAGTCGAGAACAGTAATGCGTTTCATATCGCACTGCTACTTCACCTCGGACAACGAGCAGGTGTACGAGGATCCGCGGCTGCAAGGGATAGCGGCAGAATGGATTGACATAGAGGATCATCAGTTCGATCCTCCAGCATCCAAACTGACATGGGAGCTTGTTCTCAAGCCCAAGTTGATTGGCCAGCCTCCCGACCCAACCGTGGTTGCCCAGGAGCAACTCAAGCTTGCTAAAGTGCTTGATATATATGAAAAGAGACTTGCAGAATCTAACTTCCTGGGAGGCCATAAGTACACTTCCGCCGATCTCACACATCTCCCTGGTTTATACTACTTGACGGGGACTCCCGTGGATCAGCTTTTCGAGGAAAGGCCGCTTGTTAGCGCATGGAAAAAGAGCATCATGTCCAGACCAGGCTGGAAAAAGGTAGTGGCAGTGATTGAGGGAGTCCAGGCTTAAGATGAAATAAGATGTAATAAGCAGCTTGGATGGAGAGTTTCCACTGCTCCTCCTACACTCCAACTATCTCTCTGTTCCTGTTTTATTGAATAAATGCTGTGAATGGTTCATGCCTCTAAATACTTTATGACTGAAGCTGCGGATCTGATGCTGACCTACTTATTTTCGCATACAAAAAAGTAATGCAGCAATGATTGAACGCTCAATTAAAAAAGCATCAGCCAATACCTTCAAGGACAATTTTCGCATGATATGCCACATGAAAAAACAATGTTGAGAGCGTGTGAATACTTTAAGAATAGCAATCTTTAAAGCAGGATCTTGTTCAGTCAATATAACATTCGGATGTTGACTCATTGTTTTTAAAAAAGCCTCAAGCAACCATACGAAAGAATCAACATCTTCATTTAAAATTAGTCCACATCCAAAAGTAACACACACATGATGGTTATCCACATCGGTGAAAGGGATAAATTTCAAACTGTACCTTCAATGGACATAGAAAACATTAAAGTATATAATATAACCATTAAACATCGAAGTACATGAAAATGCTAATCCAACACAAATGTACATTAAATTAAAATGTTTCATTTCAGGCGAGGAGGACAAAAATAAAATACAAGAAAACAAGGAGCACCCCTTCTCACGAATTTACGAGGGCTAATAAATAATAGGGATAAAACCCAAAAGGGGCCCTGAACTACCACCGATTACCCATTTGCGGTCAGAACTACCATGATTTCCAATAAGAGTGCGATGAAAAAAAATTGGACTGATTTTCTAAAATAAAATTTACGATTACATTCCTAACCTAATATTACTATTAGACTTAAATTTGTGTGCGAGAATTACATCGTTTGGTTATCAAAATAAATTATATTATTTTGCGCACTTAAAGAAAACGGCGTCTTTGGATAACCAAACGATGTAATTTTCGCACACAAATCTAAGTTTTATAATAATATTAGGTTTAGAATGTAATGACAAATTTTATTTTAGAAAATCAATATAATTTTTTTTTCATTGCACCCTTTTTGAAAATCATGGTAGTTCTGACCGTAATTGGGTAAGCAGTGATAGTTCAGGGCTCCTTTTGGGTTTTTCCCCTAAATAATAACACACAATGAAAACCTAGTTGCGTCAAATGATATGTGTAAATAATAAAGGTACATACTGTAAATATAAAAATTGAAAACATACCTATTATTGTCATATGTTGTGTCAAACGATATTGCATTACCAAAACCTGCATAGTTTTTCTTTGATACACTATCGGCCCAAAAGAGCCTAGTCAAACAACCGTCATTTACGTAGTATTTAAAAGAATAATCACTACATGACTGCTTCTTGTATGATAGTTTCACTGCCAATGAAAGACTTCACATCATGTTTGAATTTTTTGTAATCAATCTTCTGAGCACCAATATTAGAAAACCCACCACATAACTCTTTAGAAATAGTATGACCAATGCTTGCACCAATATTTAAATGCGAACACTCAACAATAAAAGACTGTTGAGAATAAGTCAGACTGCGACTTGACTTCAGAAACTGACCTGATTGTCCGGCAGCAAAACGGTGATTATACTTCCCAACAAATGATGCATATTTGTAAGAAGAATTAGTTGAATGTTTAATTAAAACCAACGCACCACATCCACAACGTAAAGAAGTACTTCTACATTTTCGACGTTTGGTTTCTTGACTGTCAAGCGTATTATGCTTCCGCTGGTTGTAATGTTCCTCTCTATTGCAGTATACATATTTATACTTCAAAACCCTGTGTGATTTTTGCTTCTCACCACCACATCTGACGTCAAAACCACAAAGACGACTATATTGTTTATAAAAACATACAACCGTATCTAATGTTGAAAATTCCATACCAACTTTAGAGATAGAAATTTCAGCACAAGACGGGGTATAATACATCACATCATTGGGAGGTATTTCTATACTCATCTGATTGTCATCTTCAATAACCGGCTGGTTACTTTCTACTTCAGAGCCCAAAAGGCTTGAACCTGAAAATACAAAACAAAGTACATGAGAACTATTATAAAATAATGTTCATTTTGAAAATACATTAAACTCTAAAAATAAATCAAAAATAGACATTAGAAAGCAGAACATATGATACATTCAACTGTTGGGAGCCAAGGTTTGCTCGGCGATCAGATCGGCGATATGGCCAACCAGCGACATCTCAAGAGGCATATGAGAGGCTTCGTCTAACAAGCGCGTTGATTGAGAGCTCAATTCTATGGTAGGCCGGTTTGAATCGACTTCTTTGGTTTGCTTTACATCTATTTTATGAAAATACAAGTGCCTAGCGTGAAGTGATGTTATTATTATTGTAGGTGATATGTCGAAACATCAGAGAATGAGATGTGTTTAATGTTGTTTGTCGAGGGTTAATAGAGCAGAATGAAAATTTTGGATAGGAATTAGGTGAAATAAATTTAAGCTGATTGAATTTCTGTAAGTTTTAGTGAGTTAGAGAAGCTCAGAGAAGTTTGTTTGTTTTATTGATTGATGTTATGATTGAATGCAGGTCGTATATGTATATATATATATATATATATATATATATATATATATATATATCTTTATCAGGACAGCAGGGGGCTTCGGCTGCACTTACTTTTTATGTGAATTGAGGTTGATTTCTATAAGTTTGATAATGGGATGCTACATGTGCAAGGAGATGTTGGAGTCAGTTTAATCTTTAAATCCACATTTAGCTTGAAATTTAAATGGACAGTTATAACTCAGTTGGATAGGATCACGCGCACCTCCAGTGTATCTAATCTAAGCTTAAATGGACAGTTATAACTCAGTTGGATAGGATCACGCGCACCTCCAGTGTATCTAATCTAAGCGTAAATGCGGTACCAACAGGGCTTGAACCCAGAACCTTGGGGTTGCTAGACAACACCCAATACCACTAGGTCAACACCTTGTTGGTCATATTCCTTTGCTTAGCTGCTATGTAGTGTTGTTTCTGTTAATGAACGTTTGAGCAACATCTAAATGAATTTTCCTTAAGTTTATGCTTTGACCTTGCGAATGTTATTTTTGACAGGCATGTAATATTATAAAGAAAGATGATGAGTTTCCTCGTGTTGCAATGGGATGTGGGATCACTTGAACGATTTGTTGAAGCGCACAAAACATGTTTATTCTTCTTTTAGATGGAATCAATAAAATTTCCAATCATAGTTTCATGTAACTAGTATCTGTTCAATAATGTAAATAAGGCCTTTGAATGTAAGAAAAATACAAAATTAAGATTTCAAAGCACAAGATCATGTTGAATTGTTGTCCTCCTTGCATAAGATGTATGCAAGGAAGCTGTGATATATTATTAAAAAGCTGAACAGATTAGGACTACAAGATGTAACACTTTGCCAATTCTACTTTATCCATCCAATTTCATGCTCTTCTACTCTTTCTCTAGGCAATTCTTCCACTTGCTTTCAACCCAACAAAGCAAATTAGACATTTTGAAAACAAAAACCATTCTTTCTTCTGGAAGGCATTGTTGTTTCCATTCTTTCTAGCCAGCACAGAATCAGCATTTGGATGTATTTTGTTGCAATCCATCATCTTTTTGATATTTTTTTATTAGAGCTCGTCTATGGAAAGACCGTTAAAAGACGGTTGCACATTATCAATTCATCTACGAGATTTATCATTACTAGAGTAAAAATAAGCATCAACTCATCCGACTTTCCAATATTACTTTCGCGTGTACCTTCTTCAACAGTATCAGCTTCTGTCCAAACCCAACAAATACATCCAACAAATCAAACACGAAATTAAATTGCATAACGCTGCTCTCAGATCTCACTCTTCACAAAAACGAAGAGCCTCAGAGTCAGTCATTTTCAGCTTTGATTGTGAAACGGAGAACCGCAGCCGGTGATGCTACATCCGCACTCTCGCGTGATCCATGTCCAAGCTGCTGAGTTTTAATGGAAAGTTGATCGAGAGAGACGAGAAACGTAAGAGAGAAACAAAGAGGGGGAAAGCGAAAACGACGGCGTTTCAATGATACTGTACATGAGCTATTTACAGTGATAATGCATATCCTTTGGATTGAATCGGCCAATCCAATCCAGTTTTGATAAATATGTTTATCATAATAAAATCCGATTTTTTATTTATTTTTTCCTTTCGTGTCATTTTCCAAAACCAGAGATGCATAAGTTTTATCGTTAAAAAATTATATAAGTTTTACTGAAGAACACTGTTCAGCTTCGATGCTTATCCATTGAAGATGAGAAGAAGAAGACTACTGGCCACTTCCCTGCTCCGCCTCCTCAGAAATCCCAATCGCTCTACTCGTCCTAACCCACTTCTTAACTTCCGACCTTTTTCGGATTGCCCGGGGGAATTCGAGCCCGGATCATGGCAATCGGTGGAGGGTCTGGTTCAATGTTCGGCGAACTACGCGCCTCTGTCGCCCATCAGCTTCCTGGAGAGAGCAGCGAGGGTTTACGAGGACAGGGTTTCGGTGGTATA
>NQLW01000095.1:6374389-6413665 GCA_002312845.1 Kalanchoe fedtschenkoi
CTTCAAGTGTGTCTGTGAAGCCAAAGGATGTACAACAATCTCAACCAAACAGGTAGACTTGCTGCCTGCCTTTTTACAAATTACAAGACTTTCTGCGTCCTCTTTTGGTTGACCTTAAGAGACTGGGAATATCATGAATAAATGGTTTAATATGTTCTTTGATGTCTGTCTAGGCCACTATCTGATGAGGGAGGAGGTAGGCAGAATGCATTTATGCAGTTTAATAGCTCAGAAGCAGCCGCTGAAGCTGCTGCAGATGCTGCTAAGAAAGCAATTGCTGCTGCGGAAGCTGCTGCCTATCTGGCCAATAGGGAACCAAATCATGTGAACAGAAGGCACACACTTCACAGCACTTGCAATGCTTCAAGCATTCACCCAAGCAACTTGTTGAGAACTGACCACCAACCGGGACACCATAATAACATGCATCAGCCCCAGAGGTTTGGAAGGAGCCAGTCTCATTTTACTAGCAGTGAAGAAACAAAATCTTTAAACAGAACTGATGGGAGGAAAGTTAGCAGGAGGCAGAGCTATAATGATCCTCGTCAGCATTCAGATATCAAGTTTGACGACTCTGGTTCTGAAGAAGAGTCTGAAACGGAGGAAGACCATCACCCTGGTACTGACTTTCACTCTGCACCAGCTCGCCCTGCTCCAGCTGTACCTTCTTCTTCTTCTTCTATTAATAAGCATGGCACAGCAGCTCCTCACACTCACCCGAATTTGCCTGATTATGATTCACTGGCTGCGCGCTTTGAGGCCCTCAAGTACCAGCGCAAGTGATGAGTATCATTTTAGTAAAATCCCATGTTTCCTTTTGGCGTATTCTTGTTAAAAATGTACTATAATAATACACATATACTAGGTAAGGTAATGCAGTAAAGTAAGCCATGTAATGGATGTAGCATTTACTTTTCCTGAAAGATGAAAGTCCTCCTGTATTGTTTTGGCAAAAGGAAGAAGATCCTAAAGCGAGTGCTGCCTCACTGTGGTTCTAAAATAATGAACGTACTTTTTGGCTAAGTGAAGCTCGGAAGATTGCTGTGGAGTTTGGGCAGTGTTGGAATAGGTACTAAAAAGTATCTTGAAGCTTCATCGTATTTCAAAAGGTACAACAATATAAAGCTCGCAGCCCTGAGGGGCAAAAAATTAGGAACATTATCGTATTTGGAATCTTTGCATTGGAACACAATATCCTCAGTCGGGACTGAAAAAATACCGAATTCAGCACCTGTGGAATGATTTTCCTGTAAAAAAATTTTTGAAGATTGACGCACGAAATGTCAGATGAATGAGTTTTTGAGTTCATCTACATGTATTTACATGAGCGAATTTCTTTATTTTAAGAAAGATTGAGTCAAAAAGTAAGATTATATAAGGTCAGATGTTTGACAACCATGATATTTATTAGGGAAAAGTATAAAAATTGAGATTCTTACTGACACCAGTTACAAATTTAAGAGCGTTCAATTTATAATTTAGGAGTATTTCTCTATTTGCTCATCATATTTATTATTTTTAAGTTGGATAAATTACAAATATATACTCTGAATTACCATGTATTCTCAAATCCAATACCGAACTCTTTAACTTCTCAATTTCAGTACTCTGGACTGAAATGTAAAAGTAAACTTAAAGAAACAAACTTTTCATTTCAGAAAAACTCTAACATAGTTCGTATTGCTTCTGCCGAATTTTCAAAATCACCGATCGCAAGAGTAAGAGATGAATCGAATTAGAGCATAGATGCCACTAACAGTCGCAAATGAAGGATATTGTGATGCAGGAATGGATCAGAGTGATTTGCTTTCAAGGTCATAATCAAATTATGGTGACATCGATACCTCAACTGAAACCGAGGCAGATGTCGGGGATGTAGTAATGGGCAAGTCCTGATTGTTAATGCACAAAGGATGAGTTTTGATTTTTTTGAATTGTCTGACAATGTGTTGGAAGAACAGTTCGACATCTTTGAGCAATCTCAAAATGCAGGAGCTCAACAAGTTAGTGAAGATATTTGTGAAGAAATAGAAGAATATAACAATGAATATGACACTAGTGCCGATTTGACAAATTTTTTTTGATCTGGAGCTTGAGTTTGACAAACATAATTTATTTTGTAAAGCAGATGATGTTACGCAAGTCAGAAAAAATTTAGAGGGGACGCCGATGGTTCTGGATTATGACAGAGCAGAGTTGTAGAAGAAAATTTGTTCGAAAAAGATGTTAATTCTGATGAGCTATTCATCGATATCGATTCAAGCGGTGAGGATTATCTCGTGGTGAAAAGAGGTATTTTTTTTCAATGAGAAGATAGATTTTTGTAAGGATTATAATTCAGGAACAAAAAGATTTTTTTTCAAGACTGAATTATTGTACTGTAATGAGGGGATTTGATTTCGACTATAAAATTGATGGGACTTAGAAAGTAAAAACACAATGTAGAAAAGATACATGTCCACGGAGAGCTTATGCTTCTTGGAATAAATATGAAGCTAGGAGTGAGATTTTCATGATAAAAACATGGGTTCCTCATTGTGATTGTCCTCGTATCTTCAATAACTTAAAGGTGACTGCAAAATTTCTTACTAAATATTATCTGAACTTATTTAAAAATAATCTGAAGTGGGAAGCATGTAGTTTTTATGCTCATGTGAGATCTGATCTTGAAGTTAATGTCTCTCGTTCTAAATGTGACAGAGCAAGACAAAAAGCACTTAAGATTGTTGAAAGGTTAGTTGGAGACCAATTCAAGATACTGAGACAGTATTGTGGAGCGGTGATTAAATGGAATCCAGGCTCAACAATTACTTTAAAAATGGATGGTGGCCGATTGCAAAGAGTGTATACTTATGTCTTGATGCTTCTAAGAGAGGATTTCTATCAGGTTTTAGATCTATAATTATTATAGACTCTTGCCATCTTAAAGGAAACTACACCAGTCAAATTCATTCCGCTTGTTGGTAGAGATGGGAATGACAATATGTTCCCTATTGGTTGGGCTATTTGTGAAGCTTAGAGCAAAGACACATGAATTTGGTTTTTAAATAACTTACTTCATGATCTTGGCGAACCTTCAGATCATCCAATATTTTTTATATTTGATCAACAAAAGGTATTTTATTCTTGCTTGTGTCATTAGAAAGTATCTTTCAATGATACTTATTCTTATAGATTGAAAAATTGCATTGTTTATAAAGTGTTTGTAATTAATTCTCATTTTATTGTAAAGCATTTGTAATCCTATTTTTGAAGGGTTTACGAGAAGCGCTTAAAGAACTTCAGCCAAGAGCAGAACATAAATTGTGAGTGCAACATGTTTATCAAATTTCAAAAAATAGTTCAAAGGAAATAACTCAAGGAAGCAATGTGGGCTTGTGCTTGAGCGACAACTATAGAGGAATTCAATAAGAAGATGAATGAGTTGAAGGAACTTAATTATGTTAGTTAAGAGATGTTTACGAGGTCTTCGTCGAGTATCACAAGACAACCAATTCCAACACAATACAAGTCAAATACCAATGACAGCATCACTGGATGAAGTTTGGTTTGATTGTAAACTTTTATTTGAGATTTGTAACTTTACCGTTGGAGCTGAACTATCAGTACAAGAGAAACCTCTTTTGTTTGGAACTACATTATCACTTCAGACTATGTAAAAACATATTGCACAAGTTCCATTGCTTGGGAATATGTTAAAACAACTTTATCTTCATCAGTTAATTATTAATTCTCTATTTTGGTATAAAAATGACCTCAACCTTCACAAAAACACCACAGGGATATTATGTACATTCTCTTTTTTGAATGTTACAGCTGTTTATTCTATGACTTTTCATGAAGTTTCATTGTTCTAATTACATCAATCCAGGAAACTATTTGATGAAAAAAATTTCCACCTCTTGACCTGCTTGCCCTAACATTTTGAGCCATCACCAGCATCTCTCAATTGGCATTTTAGTACAATTGCCATATTTGATTCTTGGATCTTCAACAATTTTGGCACTTGGAGCCATAAGCAGCAACTTCACACTTAGCCATCAACAGCATCTCAATTCTGGCATCTCAATTGCCATTTTAGTACAATGGCCACATCTGATCCCACACTACTGAAATCCCAGTCCTCCTCAGTCAACACTAGCTTCTAGGAAAAATCTAAAAATAAGAAGATTGAAATTTTAACAGCAGTCATTGTACTAAGAAAAAATAAAATAAAGGAATCAAAGGCAGGATTAGTAGTGAAAGGCAAAACAGGAAAATCCTAAATAATGTAAAGCTGGTGATAGAAAACAAACTTGAAGACACGCATAAAGCAAACAGTGGCTAAATTTTTTATTTTGTACAACTACGTGGAATTAAGTGAGAGATGAATTGGAATCGGAGAACAATTTAGATTCAAAATGCTAAAATCATGTCAATGAGTATGACTCATAGCAACCCTGATGGGATACAAATCCACAATCGTTATTGTAATCTTTTAAATAATGAGAACACTACAAAAATGGTGTATGAACTACCATGTTTTTATAAATTGCGGGCATAACTATTGATTTTTGCAATTTTCAAGTTTTTACTTTTCAGGGGTCATATTGTAATTAAATAAACTTCAATCTCATCCAGAAATATTTTAGTCTAATTACTAATTGAACCCTTACCCTTTGTTAATAAAAACAATATTGTTTTGAACTATTTTATTTTTTATATAAATTCATCTTATAAATCTCATTTCTATTTTATTTATTTATTTTTCATTTAATTTAAGAAAATTGAGATTAGAAAATGTAGAAGCACACCCGGTCGGAACCCAAAAAATGTTGGATTAGACATCAAGTGAAGTTAGGGACTAGCAGCCCGGATGGAAAGTAACCCACAAAATTGGTGTTTCCAGATTCAAAAGCTTGAGGCTTTTCAAGGAATTGGTGGCTGTTGGGAGGGTTTGAGAAATTGTTTATTGAAATGTTAAGGGTTTCAAGAGTTCCAAAGTTGATAATGTTGCTAGGGATGAGCTAGAGATTTGGTTTGCTAAGTGTGTTGTCACGAATCAATCCAAAAAGACCCAAAATTGAAGCAATGAAGCCAACCACATTCCCTATAAAATCATAACCCACATAAACATATCTTCATCTCCGAATTCTTGTACAAAATAGGTCCCAGTAATATGTTTTTTGGGTTCCTACCGGGTGTATTTCTACATTTTCTAATATTCATTTTCTTAAATTAAATGAAAAATAAATAAATAAAATAGAAATGAGATTTATAAGATAAATTTATATAAAAAATAAAATAGAAATGAGATTTATAAGATAAATTTATATAAAAAATAAAATAGTTCAAAACGATATTATTTTGATTAACAAAGGGTAAGGGTTATTAATTAGACTAAAATATTTCTGGATGAGATTGAAGTTTATTTAATTACAACATGACCCCAAAAAAGTAAAAATCTGAAAATTGCAAAAATCAATAGTTACGCCCGCAATTTATAAAAACATGATAGTTCATACACCATTTTTGTAGTTTTACCTTAAATAATTTTAGTAAAAAACATGTTAAATTTCAGTGTAATCCTGATCGATAAAATTTAGTTTTATTCAAGATACGAAACATTAAATAGAAAACGAAATTTCGCAGCATTTTTGCATGCTCTATAGAAGTTTACCCAACAAATCGGCTTCAATCCATATAATCTGCAAACCTAACGGACGCAAAGCGAAAAGCGTGCACCTGCAGCCGACGACAAGGCCGACAATAATGCCGGCGACCAAGCGTGGCAGGAAGCAGAATCCGGTGCCGTTCGTCGGGGATGATGAGGATGTCACTAGCCGCAGGGTCCTGGTCCAAGGCAGTGAAAATTCACCAGAGAGAGGAGAAGGTAGTTTCCAGTGTATGTAGTTTTTCAATTCGGTTTGAGCATGTGATGTGGTGGCTGAATTTGTGTGGTTTTGTTTTTGGGTTTATAGTTAATATCGTCCAACATCATTTCAAAGATTTTGAAAGAGGCGTTGGAGGCAGTGACGGATTCAGAATTTTTTTTCAGGGGTTGAATTTGGGATGGAATTAAAAATTTAGTTCAAATTAAGTATATAAATTTATTTTTTATTATATAGAAATATATATTTTAGGTGGGATTGGAGGGGACGGCCGACCCATTGCCCCTGGTGGCTCTGCCACTGCGTCAGAGCAACAGAAGGAAATTGAGTAGGAGGATGAGCGAGATTGAGGATGAGCAGGTGCAGGTTGATCCTGAAGCGGATATTGATGATTTCGCTGGCTTTGAAGACCATAAGAGCTTCTATGATTGTGATGTGAGTTTTTGTCTCTGTTGCTTATATATACAAGTTGTGTTCTGGACTTGATTTGGACGAATTCTTGACTTTAGTGTAGTTGATGTAATATGCAGGTGATCCAAATTGCTTGCTGACGCAGTACATAATTCCTGAGGTAGCTTTGTGATACTTGTTTTTGAATTAAGTCACCTTCTGTAGTGGAACCCAAACAGTAAAATCTACTTTTGGGGTTATTTTGTTGACAATAGATCAACTTTTTTGTTACATATTCTCAGGAGGAAGTTGATGAGGATGACGAAAAACTGCTTGAAGCGTTTTTGTCGAAAGATTCAGGCCGACAGCAAACTATTTGTTATAAATTATTTATTTTATTATGATTGAAAAGATTGTGAAAAAAAAATTATGATAAATATCATGTGAACATACATCCTATTAAAACGATACAAATCAATTTGGAGACCCAATGGTTGGGATTGTAGGATTTTTGATATACAATTAAAAGGGCAGGCTTTTAAATATTCTTGAAAGCACCAAGTCCTGTTTGATATGATGCCCCAACCAATTCTATTTGTACCCAATCTACCCCCATCGATAAAAAAACATAAATCTAACATTTAGGCATGAAGTGACAACTCCCAAGCCAAAAATCATCCCTTTATTAGCACAAAACCGCAAAACAGTCCAAGAGAACCACTAAATATAGGATGTAGGGAATTCGAGTGGTGAGAGGCTTTTGTTAAGTTAAAATTTGCAGATATTGTGTAATTCTTGGTGTCATGAGAATGCACAGGTAAAACCTTCGTGGGAAAGGGGCAATGATTCTAGGCTGAGAATCTGAGACTAACACGCTTAAGGCTTGATTCAAATGATACACATGATATGTTTGTCTTACATTCAACTTCCACATCAGGGCAATCAGCTGAAATCTGTACATGCCGTGATGTTTAGACTCTATTGTGCTATTCTCTCATTTCATAGCAAGAGCCTTGACATGTTGACATCGGACGAATCCCAGTTGTTAGAAGGGTTGCACATCCCATTCTGATAAAGGTGACCATATTGTGGCTATGTCTAGTTATTGGACCAGTCCTTATGTGTCTACCATATGTGCTCTGCCAAGTCGAGCTGAAACAGCTGTGCTGGGCACTGTGCAAACTATCAAGATGAAAAAACTGCTATGTACCTACCAGATGTCATCACGTCTTGCGAAGTTCAATTAGTTGGTCCCTTATGATGGCTGTCGGTAAAAAGAAAAAAAAATCATTTGCAAGCATTTGCATTAAAAGCTTAAGTCATGTATTATAGAAATCAGTCCTTATTCATAAAATAATATACCTGCGTCACTGTATCTTTCCTCCAGTACAGCTAATTTCATGTTATTTACCAAGCCAAGCTCCTTAACAAGCACGTCTGGACCATCAGCAGGACTGCAAATACAGTATACAACTACAACTCAATTGGTCGTATTTGGTTTATCGAAGTGTTGGTTTTACAAACATGACTCATACCTGTCCAAAGTCACATCATAGACTGACTTTGTAGGATGCGTTCTTATCATCCCATACGCTATTTGAATTGCATCTGTAGCAACTATCTGTTTATTGATGTAGATTGGTGCCTGTAAGCACATATGCCAAAACAGTCACTTGGCAGCCAAAAGGCCAAATGTATTCACAATACCAATAATTAATAGACTATATTTTACCCTGGAAAGATATTACTGAGAATGCACGAAAAAAAAAGTTCATGCTTAACAGAATTATTGTAGAAAATTCTTCATGCACGGCCACGCAACATATACTACTCTGCAGTATACTAATGCAGTAAGAAAGACAAAAAACATTTGATCAAACTACCATGACAAGGATGTGAAAAATACATGGGGGCAAATACATACCATGCATCTTTTTGCAACGTTGATAGCGTCTGAGGGGCGAATGTCAACAGTAATTGATGTGGCCTCACCTGGCTGCAAATAAGATTATTCTGGATCAGATAACAACAGACGGAGCAGCGATTTTAAAGCCAGTTTTAAAAGTTGAATACCTTGCTCAGGCATACTTTGGCGAAGTATGTGTTGCCGACTCTTTTTGTAATCCTCACCATATTCACCTAAAGTAAGGAATCCAAAACGAGAGGTTTCATCCTCATCAAAGATATGTATGTATAAGTAACCCCTTACGCATAATTTTTTAATACTTAAAAGGCCGAATGAAAAGATTCATCGTATAAAAGAATAAAAACACTTATTTTCCTACTGAACAAAAAAAACAATCTATATAACGGAGTCTCAAAAACGGGGTGCTGGATGGAGGCAACAAAAACAGGATGATACGTGTGCAAGTAGCTCCAGTGGCCATACGAAATAAGACAGGAAACTACCGAAGGAGAAGTGCTGTGTAGAAATGTTATCAGGATGAAAAATCACTCACTTCATAGCCAAGTCTAAGCACAAGATTCTTCACGAACTGAAATTGGTTGGGGTGGTCCTGCAACAAGTGTAGGGTCAACATGAGAGACTGAAGTAGATATGGATGAGAAGATTCATGGACAGCAAAAATACCCCATCTTCGGTCTCCCATGAGGCATCTGTAAGTCGGTCAATGGCATGCTCCCCTGCAGAAAGCAGATGGCATGGCAGTATATTATCACTCTAATAAGCTATTCAAAACAGGACACAGCTTTGTTGTCACAAAAAATGGTTATACCTACTGCAATTGGTAGAAGAAAGTCCCCATCACAGGAAATCTTAAGGAAGACTGTAGGATTCTGGAATCTACGAAGAATTCCTTGTCCTATGGCACCGATGCTCCGTTGTGGTTCCTTCAAGGGCAATGAAAAAGGAGTCCGCTTATGAGGGGCAGGCTGCCCGCTACCATTTTGTGTAAATCCATACTTCAGTTGGCGATAGTGACCTATAGTCTCTGTACTAGTCAAATCAACGGAAAGTTGAGGAAATGTACAAGAATATCTCAGTAAGGGGTAGTGTGTAAAATTGAAAGCTTGGGCACTGCAAGCAATTATGGATGGTAATTAAATAGCAAGCTTGGGCAGAAGGCAAATTTTCATCTTGCTATGAGATTGAACATGGCAGAGGGGAAATTGGAGAAGTCAGAGCAGTTGAAGTGAGGGAGGGAGTAATCAGAAAGATTAAGGAGGAGATGGAGAGAGACCTGAGAGGAGGATAGAGGCTTGGATGAAGTCGTCAGGGCGCTGGTGAGATCCGTCGGATTGGCAGCATACGAAGAAAAGGTGAGATCTACGAGATCGTACGGGTCGGAAGCGCATATGAAGCATTGATAAGTGTGAACAGGTGGAGAAACGGCAGCCGGCGGATGATGGATCGGAGGGGAAAAAAGAAGAAGAAGAAGAAGCGAGATTGGGGAGGCCGGAGACGGTGAATCGAACGGCGAGCATTGTCGGAGTGCCGGAAAGAGGAGGAGGAGGAGGGTCTGCGCAGGTTGTTTTTTGATGAAAAATGGTAATGAAGAAGAAGTGGGTGAGTCGGATAGGAGAGAAATGGAGTTGGACAAGGTCGTCGTGATCATGATAACCAAAAAAAATATCAGAACCAGCTTCTTTTACACATGTCCAATTGACAGTCCATTTTATTTTAAAGAAGTTCCGAACTATCACAGTTTATCCTATCGAATTATCATAATTTTTTAAAAAAGTGACATGAAATAAAAATTGAACTAATTTGGAATGATGGTTAAGATCAATTTGTTTTATTCCTTATATAAAATAGATCTTATTAAATTTTTTGAAAATTATGAATGATTGAGTATGAAAATACGTCATTTTGTTTATGTGTGCAAAATAATATTATTTATTTTGATAACCAAACGACGTAATTTTCGCACACGAATCTATGTCTTATGATAATATTAGTTTAGGAGTGTATCGCTAAGTTTTATTTTAGAAAATCAGACCATTATTTTTTCATCACATTATTTTTGAAAATCGTGATAGTTCTAACCGCAAATGGATAATTGGTAATAGATCAGAACCTTTTTGGAGTTTTTTCCTTTATTTTATTAAAAAACGTCGTACATAAAATATTAAATGTATTAAATCATATGAATAAATTAGTATTAAATGTATTTTCCTAACTTTTATGCAAAATATAAAATTGAGTGCATTAATGATGGTGTGAAATGGTTTTTTATGAATTAAGAGAATGTAATAATTAATATTTTAATTTTTTAAAATAAATATATATATTAAATACATTTTGTAAAATAAAAGACTCATCCTCTCGAAATTTTATTAGTAGAGGATCAAAATTAGGGATATAAAAAATTCAGTGCGGACCGGAAAATGATCCAGAACCGGATCAAAATGGACCCAACCGGACCGGACTAATGGATTCCGGTGCGGTCTTCGGTCCATCATTTTTATGGATTTCAGGTTTTAGTCCGGTCCAATCCAAATCCTGAAAATTTCGGTCCAGACCGGAATGAACCGGTTTCACATTTTTCAAGTAAAAAACAATATTTTTAGTATGATATTTATATTTATACATCTTAAAATATAAATAAAATAATTATTTAATTATTATTTTGATAAAAAATATTTTTTTATTAATTCGGTCCAAATTCGGAATTTTTCGGTCCGGTCCGGTCTAGACCTATTAAAATCTGGTCTGGTCTTGAGTTCTTAAGCTTTATGAATTTTGTACGGTCCAAACCTGTTCCGATTCGGTTTTGGACCAGTGAACACCCCTAAGATTCAAAACGTCTCATGGAGTTCTCACATTTACAATCAATAGGGAGAGCCTAAAACAAAAAAATAAAAAATACACATGAAAGAGTAGATGCCTAGTATTCCCCCTCTACGAAAATGAGGACCCATAATATTTGTATGGCTAGTTTAACTCCAATGAAAAGTTGCGAGTAGTTATGAGATCACTGAGATCTGGAAATACACGTGAATTGATAAGTAAAAAAGTATAAATAAATATTGATTAAATGATAAGTAAAAATGTACAAAAAATATTATATAAAAAATGCATACAAAAATGTTCTCGTAATTTAATTATAAAATTTAGAATTGTTTGTAACGACAATTTCAGACAAATATGCCTTCAATGACCTGATCCCAACTAACCATTTATTATAATCGAATTATTATTCCCGAACTATCTCCTCAAATCCACCCGACATATCCTCACTCCCTCCGATCCCACCCATTACGTGATTACAGTCGACTCTGAGAAATTTCGTCCACGCTCGCCATTCCTATGACAGTGACACTTTAAAAAGATATGCAAAACTTGTCGAATATCAACAAGAATCACTAATTCTTCATATAATCCTTATATTCAGCTCAACCTATCACCGCACAGAACCATCCACAAAGCAAGTAGAATCAATAAATCAAAACTCAGAAACATAGCCAAACAATGATTCTAGATTAAGAGGTGGCACTGGGTAAGGCAAAAGATACTCGAATAATCATAACCCCATATGGAATAAGACATACAACAACATCAACAAATAAAGGCTTGGTTGTGGGCAAAACTTGGTAGGAGCAACTTGAGAGATTTCGTGAGAATGTTCTCAAAAAAAATTCATAAGGAATTCTGCTTAAGTGTATAGAGTTTTCATTACATCCAAAATGACATTAGGTAATGTTGGAAATTGTAACAGTTTCAAAACTATTTCATTTGATGACCATATAATGGATTTTTGTATGTTGCGGCAAATTTGAAAATTTTCTTCATTCTTTCTATGCAACAGATTCATAATCATTGCTTTAGGTCTTTTCTAGGTAATAAAAATCTCATATGTTGCTTATTATGAGCTAAAATAACATACACTTGTCGTTGTCTTCAGACTTACAACTTTTTTACTCCCAAAACTCAAACCTAACCCCTAAATCCATCTATCAATGAGCTGAGACAACATATATCTTCTATTGTTTTGAGACTTTATCATTAAATTTTAATTTATACCAACAAAATGGTGGTGGTGTAGTGTTAGGATTTTTGAGTTATGAAGTTAGAGGGTTAGGGTTCACGGTTCCTCCAAGTCATATTTTTAATCTAAACCCTAAATCTCAACTCCTAAACCCTAAATGCTTTTAAAACATTAAAAAATCTTTGAAATTACATATATTTAAATATTTTATTGTATTTGTATTTCAATAAATTATCGAGTCACAAACCCTAAATCCCAACCCCTTAACCCTAAATCCTTTTATACCACTACAAATTCTTAGAAATTAATTATATTATAAATATTTTTTGTTGTGTTTTTTTCTTCAATAAATTTCCGAACTCCAACCCCTAAACCTAAATCATAAACCCTTTTATACCACTACAAACCTTTAGAAATTAATATATTTTAAATATTTTTATTATATATTTTTATTTTCAATAAATTTTCAAATCCTAAACGCACTCTTGACCCTAAACCCTTTGAAACTCTTAGCATCAAAATCAACAACATTTTGGTTACTTTTTTTTTATTTTTAACAAATTTCCTAGTTGTAAACCCTAAACCCTCATCACCCTAACCCTTAAATTATAAGGCCAAATCTTCTTAAACTCTATAACACTGAAGCACTCGTAACCATAAATCAAATTACAATAAATTTTTGACACTTAAAATTCTCATATCATCCTAAATTCTTTAATTTCAACCCTTCGACCCATATTTGTACACTAACCCTTAAAAATTCAACATCATCTAATATCTTTATACCCGTAACCATATGATTCATAAATTTTGCGTTACCCTAAAACTTAAGTATCATATACATTAAAACTATAATGTCATCCAATAACTTTAATTACATTTCATATAGAATGTAAATCTAATGTACAATATTAAAATATAAATTAAATTAACTTAAGTAATTTTTTTATTAAAATTACTCTTTCTTTCCTCATACAATTACCCATTATTACCCATGTGTATTGTCTATCCATCTTAAGGCGCCAAATGTGTTTTCAAGCGAAAAGAGTCTAAAACTGGAAGAGGTCATGTTTCCTATAGCATAACAATGAAAGAGGAAAAAGTGAGAGTCTGAGTTGCAGAAGGGGGGTTTGGAGTTTCGTAGAGAGAGGTTACACAAAAGGGAGAAGCCCGTCATCGAGATTCGCCAAGAGATGACCTAAAATCATGGATAAGGGAGGTGTCACTAGAGATATTTCACCGGATCAGTTCAACCAACATTGTCCTCACTAAGGAGCACAGGTTCGCTCTACTAATATGTTTTATTTCCGTTGTTCCATATGTGGGTTGGGTAGCTGCTAGGTTATCTTGAATTATAATCTTAGATTGTTTTGTTCCATGATTACATGACTTTTCTTATATGTTCTCACACAAACTCGAAATGCATTCGGTCTGTTTGATTGGTTCTATTGAGGGTTGATAGTTTTATTTTAAATCTGGATACAGCAACACGTTATTGGGGGTTTCTGTTATGTTTGAGCCTAGGGTCTAAACATGCATAAAATTTAAATTATAATTTCAAGGGTGAGTAAGATGTGAGCTCACAATAGGATGTTTTATTTTATTAGATGAAATAATGAGAAGAACCGCAAGATGATGAATCCTTTCTCTTGAAGTAGGACTCAATAAAAACAGGAAAAAAATCAAAGAAGTAAAATTTGATAACAACAATAGTACTAAGAATCAAAGGAAAATAAGAATTATGAAGAATGTAGAGAAAACAAAAAGTTTAGAATTAGAGGAGAAGACTAGTTCTTACAAGTAGATGCACTAAAGAAAAGTGTATCATTAAAACAAATGAGTCAGTTGTGGACCTAGAAGATGAAGATTATGTACCTAAAAATGACCTAGAAACTGATGATGCTGTTATTGATAATCATCTTGTATCTTTGATGTTAAGGTACATGTTATTTTTCCATCACTTATGCATATATTTTTTAATTGATTATATGAGGAATTTTTTTTGGTTGTTTGCTTGTGCGTTGAATCTGTTCGATAAATATAACATGTGCAATGATTTAGCATGCTACAATTTATACAAGAAATTATTTGTTAGATATAGAGAGGATGGGTTAAACTAGCAGTTTCTTAACTAATTGATGTCAACTTAAAATAAGCTTATATACAGGTTAAGTTATTTAATTTTACTAATTTTGTAAAATAAGCTTTATCTAACCTTCCAAATTGTGTGCCCTGCGCTTAACCCAAACACAATCTAGCCAAGTTCATCTAAGATATAACTGTGTTCCATGGCCTGACTGCCAGTGTCACTGCCGGAGTGCTGACGTCGACACAGAGTGGCTGCTCACACCGATGGAGAATGTTATATACAACTTTGAAATTTTGTTCTCCTATAACCACCACTGTTTAGACTGCTTCAAAACCTTTCTTTCTGGCTAATTGGCAATTGGAAAAGCAAATAATCATTTTCAAAACGTCGTGTGTATCCTGCTTTGGGGACTGCTGTGTGTTATGCTTTGCATTTGTTTCTTCACACTTGCTTGAAGGTTTTTGCCTCTTCAGGATGTGACTCGGAAATAAATCTCACTTCACCCGTCATCTATTCATTTTCGCTATTTAAATGGAATCTTTATTTATGTACATAACCGGATTTTACAAATGAAATCTGTACGCAGAAAAATACAAATAATTAAAAGAAGGAAGAGCCACCTAAGGATCTTGAAGGCATTGTTCTAAAAGGCGGCCGCCTAGCCGCCTAATCTCTGGGCGGTTCAAAAACGTCCCGCCTAGCCGTCTAGCGCCTAATTATTTTATATATTTTATTTTTAAAATAAAATTAAATTTTATAGGTATAATTTTATAATTAATTATTAAATATATTATTAATATATATAACTCCGCCTAATCATCCGATTAATCCTTCCGCCTAATTCCCGCCTAACCGATTAGTCCCTAGGCCCCAAGCCAACCGCCTAGGACCGCCTAGCGCCTTTTAGAACACTGCTTGAAGGTGGGTAGAATCGCTTCCAAATTTCTCCCACCCCGAAAGAATGAATTCTCAAAATTTCCACACAAAAATATATATATATATATATAAAAATATTACACCATCCTACTGGTTAAATAGTGTGGGTAGAACTTCAAGATGAAATCAGGATCCAACTCACCCCTTTCTTCCATGTCCATTCCTATATAAAAATATGCATGTAAACTATCATGCCAATATAGGTGTGAATATAAAAAAAGCACAAAATTATAGAAGAAAAAGTAAGGTATCATAGTCAAGGGTCCATATTCGATGCCATTTCTGAACAAATACACACACATCTCCCATACCCTATTCCGGTATCAAAGTCAACTGATGATTAAATACTTCTTGATAGGGTCCAACGCATAACACTAAATAAAGTCTGAAACCAGATTACAACATTTGACAGCTGCGATTAACGACCACCACGAGCATAACCTCTGTCTGGACTGCGACCACCACGAGCATAACCTCTGTCTGGACTGCCATACGGAGAATATGGAGGTGGCGACCTGGTTCTCTCCCTTCTTGACCTACCACTGTAGGGTGGTGACCGCCTGAGTGGTGGAGGGGAATACTCCCGCCCACCGCGATAAGGTGGTGGTGAGTGCTCACGCCCTCCTCCACGATAAGGAGGGGAACGCCTCGGAGACCTACGATATCCATAGTCATCATGGCGTAACCTATGTCTATCACCCCCACCGCGACCTTTTAAACAGTACAACAAGTCAAGTGAGCGTCTTGAAGTCTTTTGATGATGCAAAAAAATATGCATATATTGCTAGCTGAGGTACGCAATTTTAACATTTAAAGAGTCTTATACCTTCTCTGCTATTACTCAGCCCAAGATAGTGACCAGGTGTCGGAGTTCTTGGTCTTTTCCTTCTTGACTGTGAAAGAGAAACAACTTATTCGTCAGTTAATAGGAGCTCAGAACCCATGGCAACATTATGAATATTCATCATCTGTGTAAATTACTAAATCTTAGTAACAGCGTTGTGCAAACAATTAGGCCTTAAAAATACAGTAATGAGAAAAACATAGCAACAAATGATTAATAGCCACCAAATGAATACCAGCACTAGATACCACAAATCCCTCATTTTGGAGTTGTTGATTGTCCGTTGATTAGTTGGGAGAGTTGAAAGTGAAGCTGAAGTTGTATAGTTGGGCAATAAAGTTGCTATATTTAATTGATCAGATGATTTGAAAAGCTGTTTAAGCTGGCCATTCATCTAGCAGAATCACTAAGTTGAAATGACTGAACCGATCTTTGATTGCTGCCAACATGGCTGATGCAATATGTTCTGAATATAGCCTGAAAACTCCCGAGTTAAGAAGATAAACAAAATAAATAAATAAAAAATGAGTCGATTCCTACCAATCTGGCAACAAAATTACCTTTTCTACAGTAATGTAACGCCCTTCAAGCACAGATTGATTGAGATATTTGATGCAGCGGTTGGCATCCTCGACACTATCCATTGTAACAAAAGCAAACCCACGAGAAATCCGTGTTCGAGGTTCCATCACTAAAAAACATGAGGCAACCTACATGCAAAATCAGGTACTAATTATCAGCCTACGCAGTGGATCGAGCATCAAAACATCCTCTGGTGTAGCCCGATAGGACATCATTTACATACTTTGAATACAATACAAGAAAACATCACCAAATAATCTAAATTGGTACATCATATTCAGACCACCAACCTTTCCCTCCTTGGAGAAGTGCTCCTCAAGTTCTCTCTCGGTTACCCTTGTAGACAGTCCAGTCACGTAAAGAGTATTACCAGGATTTACTACCTCATTGGTCCTGAGAACAGATGCTCAAAATAACAGCTATTAAAACACATCAATCGCACAGAAAAGTCTACTCAAAGTCCGAGTTGAAACCAACCTGCCACGACTTCTGGACCTTGATCTAGACCGAGAGATATGGTGCTGTCTAGCTCGTGAATCAGGATTGTCCCTGGACCTAGAGCGAGACCTTGATCTAGATCTGGACCGTACCCTCCTAGGCGAGGGGGACCTAGAGTACCTGATACAGTCATCAAGAAAACATTAGCAATGTATCCAACAGAAAATATCAAGAGACTGAAAATAAGGCGTGAGAAACTAAAATGACATAAATAAGCACATATCATATAGAAAGAGCACTAGGCGAAGTCCAAACCGACAAAATAGCATGAAAGCCAAAAACCAAAGCTTCAATGATATGCACAAAACAAAAGGACCGTGCAAATGCATGTGTTGAGTCAAACATGACATATTCGGAGTCAAACATATGCAGAAGTAACATGACAATAGACCTCAGATTACCCTTTTCTGCTAAAAACTTGGCACAAAAAACCATAGCCTAAGCACCTTAAACCTTACCACAGCCTCATCATTGAATGACATCCCAAAATCAATACAACCAATATATAATAATCCATCTGTCCTCATATAAATGTCGTTTTAAGGTTATTTTAAGTTGATTAAAGTGAAGTTAATGCTAGCGGTTGAACAAATTTAATAATCTAATATATCATTTGTTTTTTTAAAAGTTTGTACAAAATGCAATATAGAGTGGTTAATATTAGTGCAAAATGAGTTTTGTTATGAACTAGTAAATTGAATTGTTAGTGTTTCACTTTTTAAGGTAGTCGTAGTTATTAAATATGTATTGAGAGTATTGCATCAGATGAGCGCACAATCTTACTAGCAACAGCCACGCTAAAAATATTTTACGCTATATGAGCGCACTACTATAACAATGTTTTCCAATCATAAAACAACCCTATCGTTTTCTTCTTATTTCCTTATTTTGTCTCATCTCATGTAATCAAGTCACAGCCTTACAGCTCTTTTCGAGCATTCCAGATTACGTAACAGATTCTGTCACATGCCTGCTGAATCAAGAAGAAAAAAGAGATAGTTTCCTGCGCAGGAGATAAGAATTAAATTAAGAGCCTTGTTCTACACTTCTCGCTACCTCCTCTCTTCTCTGCCATACTCTTATTCGTCATTCTTCTTATCCAGCTATGTTCCCACCATAAGCTCAGTCAAATATAGACGTTCAGACCAGCTACCATGTTGTTTGCAGGACTTGTAAATTCTAAATGCACTCAATAAGTGTTTTACATTAACTTGCTCCAATTACCATTAATTCTTTTCATCAGATGCGCATACAACTCAAATAAGCACATCCCAGCTGAAGAAGAAATTCATATCCTAATACAAACTCGCATTGCAACTCTATCATAAGCATTTGAAAAAAACACACTAATGACGGAACAGATCTCAAAAAAATTCCCTCTTCTAAAGTCTAAACCCATAGAGTAAACCTTAATAGTGCGAAATCAAAGTGGTGGGATTTTACCTTTTCCGAGGAGGAGAATCCGCCTGGTGAACAACAAGATCAAACAGACAAGCTCAGAGCCGTTTCAACGTACATATCTAGCGTCAAATGAAAAAGGTATAAATTGTACCATGGCCGCGAAGAGAGAGGTCGAACGTTGACGATGACAGACCAGCAGATCGGAGCGTTAGGGTTTCTGAGTTCCGAAGTGCTTCGAGCTCGCAAAATGAATCGGAACTGCTCAGATTGAGTTTTCAACTCCCGGTTTGATTGTTTCGGTTTACTGTTTAATTTACTTTGGACTGAAGTCCGAACCGAGTCTGATCGGTTGGTAACGAGCGTTGAAAGGATAGGGCTAAACCGCAATAGGTACTCTCAAGTGAAGCGATACCGTTTTATGTGTAATGTATTTTAATTTATATAATCTAATTCATCATGAATAATAAAAAGTAAAAAATTAGAAAAAAATTATTCATAAAAATTTAAATAAATATAAAATTAAAATTTTTTATATTTTCAAGAAATATTCATTAAAGGATAAATTTTCAACAATGGACATATATGTTCATGCAAATGAATAATTATAGGGATAAAACCCAAAAGAGGTGATTAACTATTACCACTTACTTAATTGTGGTTCGAACTATCATGATCTTCAAAAAGAGTATGATGCAAAAAAAGACGGATTTTCTACAATAAAATTTATCATTACATTCCTAAATTAATATTATTATAAGACTTAGATTTGTGTGCAAAAATTACATCGTTTGGTTATCAAAATACATTTTATCCTTTTGCGTACATAAAGAAAATGACATCTTTTCATACTCAAATCATCAATAACTCTCAATAAATTTAATAAGATCAATTATATTTAAGTGTTCAAACAAACTGATCTTACGCGTCATCCAAAATCAGTCCAAAATTTTTTTGATCACCCCTTTTTTGGAAATTTTGGACCGCAATTGGGTAAGAGGTGATAGTTTAGGTGCCCTTTTGGGTTTTTCCCATAATTATATTTATATGTACCTTTGTATTTATTAGTTGAATATCATTAGTTGGATATCCATGTTCATCAAATCAATGACTGTGGTCATAAAAAAATTATATTTCACATAAATAAAAATAAAATAAGAGAAAAAACTCAAAAGATACCCTGAACTATTATTATTTATCCAATTATAGTCCGAACTATCACGATTGCTAAAAGGGGTGCGATGAAAAAAATTGGACATATTTAATAAAATAAAATTTACCATTACACTCCAAAACTAATATTATTATAAGACTTAAATTCGTGTGCAAAAATTACGTCGTTTGTTATCAAAATAAATAATATCATTTTGCGTACATAAACAATGATTTTTTTTCATACTCAAGCATTCATAATCCTCAAAAATTTATAAAGATCAATTATATCTAAGAAATTAAATAAATTGATCTTAAGCATTATCTGAAATCAGTCCATTTTTTCATCGCATCTTTTTTAGGTAATTGTGGTAGTTCGGATTTCAATTAAATAAATGCTGATAATTCAGGATCTTTTTTTCATAAAATAAATAAGAAAAATCCAAAAAAAAATTCCAAATCATTTGCCAAGTAAATTAAATAGTGACAATTTACATAATTTCTGACTTTGGCTCCGTAAGTGTTCAGAATAGAAATATGGCTTTGCATATAGAAAACATAATTGGTAGCTGTCTTGTTCCTGTTTGTAATAAAAGTGAGTAGATGAAAATAGTGGCGATTTTGGGCTTTTTATTAGGATAAAATTATATAATTAAAATTTCAGATAGAATTGGGGGGGAGAATGTTTTAGATGAGATTGAAGAGCCTGCCCAATTGTCCCCAGCGGAACCACCTCTAGTTGAGACAGGCAACTTGTGTCCATTGTTTGAAAAACTACATGTCAACTGGGGCATGCACATGCGATTTATTTTATGCATACAAAATAGCTTAGCTTTATTTAAGAAATCAGTTTATCCAATATTTATAACATCACAATATTACATCAATATAAAAATAGCATTTGTAAGTTCTATTACAAATTGTTCGTAAGTTCTTGCAGGGTCGGCCTTTATGGGATGCTTGTGGAGCTACCGTATGGGATTCAAATTTTGTGCACACATTAAATTACAAATTAACCGAAACTCCTCAAAAAGGTGGCTGGGATTCAAAAGCTCTGAGTGCCTAGATCACTAATATGAGTAAGCAAATAAATAGTTTTCACAACCTCAAATCTGTAGTTGAAATTATCTCATTTCACCATCTAATCTAATCATTTATTTTTTTATCAATTGCGTCATCTTTCATCTTCTCCTCCTTCCTCTTCTTCCTCATCACCATCTCCTCGTCCCTCCTTCACATTGTTAGATAAACTAAAAATAATGTTGTTGAAACACATCATCATGAGTTACTTAGCTTAACAACATCAACCCCTAATCTAAGTGTGGAATCTGAAATTGACCGGTGTTGGAGGAAGAAGATATCAACTTTAGAGGTTCTACAGATTACAACAAACGGTGCAGTCTTCCTGAAAACACCATTAAAACTGTATGAATTTTGTCATTGTTTGCTTGATTAATAAGTGACTGAAGCAAGCACAGTTGGTACCATAAATGCATTTGGGAAGCTCTTCAATTGCTTCATATTCATGTCAGAAAACTTGTGATTTTTGATAGAAAATTGTAACAGACAACTCTCCTCGAGACAGATTTGTTATCTCATTCTCCAAACAAAAGAATCTTGTCTCGTTAGCCATCAAACTAATTAACTAAGACATAACAACATTATTACACTTCTACCATTTCAATTATAAAGTCGCATCAGATAATCGCCTCGCACGAACCTTAACTTGGAACGCGTAAAGAGAGCGATTTCCATAAATCATTTCTAGTTTATGTAATTTTGGTCCAATTAGAAATTCACTAACAATGCTATGTTTTTTTTTTTTTTTTTGACAAGGAACATCATATGCTGCTAGCATCACATTGTTTCAATTCGTGTGAATGTACTGCAATAATAAAATGAGTACATCAATGTTTTCTATCGGTGAAGAATACATCTTGAGTGTGACAAATGAAACTACCATTGGGAAATAAATGGAGAAAGAAAGAAGGGGGCACTGGATACAATGTTAAAACAAAACGCAAGAGGGAAAATTGGTGAGAGATATTTGGGTGCCACCATCAAGTGGGGTGCAATGGTATTGGAGCTGATGGCTTCATTTGAAGCATTGTAAAATGATGATGCCTTGTGGCTAGCTGTTCTAAGCCCAAATCATTTGTTTCTAAGCAGATAGTGGCCAAAGGGTGGTTTCTGCAAATTCTTTGGGGTAATACTGTTATTTTTTGTCAATGGCAGCAGTGGCATGATTCCTTGACCTTGTCAACTTTCTCCTTCTTTAAGGGGCGTTTTGTATGCTTATTATTAATGTGTGGAAACAGGTCCATTCAAGGACAATGTGCAGAAGGATTCTCTTAATAGGCTATGGCCTTCTGAACCAGACGACTGATCACCATCGCATAGGACTGTAATAGGCTTTCCAGTTATACATTGCCTAATAGACTTTATTGCTTCCAGGTGACTCTCCTAGTTTTCAGGTTCTAGTTTATCAACAACCATTAAAGAGACCCTATATATGCTGACGGCTTTCAATGATACAAGCTCCAAAAGTCGCTCAGGTGTCTTCAGGCCATGGATTTGGTGTTCGATGCCAACACCAGAATGCACACTCACTGTATGTAGTCCCACACCTTTCAAAGGCTTGCACACTGAACGTCGTACCTCAATCGCTCTAACCTGGGATGGAACAATGTATAACAAAAAGGGGACAGGAGTAGAAAACCCTCCAATTTCCATCTTCTGAACGCTATCTGCAGCTGCGGAAACTATCCAAGCAATTTGTTGTGCGGTAGGGCAAGATCCACCAACCAATAACATATCATTTCCAGAAGCATAGTATTTCAAGAAGTCGATTCCCCAGCTGTTTGCAAAGAAAGGCATGTCCCCTTCACCATCCGAAACATAGTCGTTCTGCAGCGCATTCAGTATCGTGTTCAAACACAAAAGAACAACCTTGGAAGGGCGAGTTGAAGTGATCTCATCCTTTCCTTTATGAGCATTGACTAGATCACCATTTTTGACAGGCTTGGCCTTTTCATCATCTGTGTTATTATCCACTTTAACCACCTTAACACCACTCTTCCTCTTCTGCCCACGCTGATCTTTCTTGGCATTATCTGCACCCTTGGCAAGTTTCTTAGCATAACTCTTGGATTTACAAGTCAGTGCATCATCGTCATCAACAAACTGAGTATCCTTCTTGCTTCTATACCTATCTCTGAGTAGGGAGGCTAAAGCACATGCCCTCGGATATGCGGCGTTTGCCAGACTTGCAGCGCTTTTGGTGGCGCTGATGGCGGCGACGCGAGCTGAGACGGACTCCTTTCTGCCGAGCTTCTTCCTGGCGGCCTTGTTCTTCTTCCGACGGATCGAGTCCTCGCCTTTCACCATGACGATGACCAGCAAGGAAGAAGAATGGCGGCACTAACAATGCTATGTCCTGTAAGTTCTGACGCACTAACGAAGTACGGATCGTCACCAAAATTAGCAACAGACAGAGTTACCGGAGGCATTGTCGGAATTGAAATCGAAGTAACGTTTGCCATTAAATTAAAACACTATGAAAGGCGCAAGAATGTCAAGAAAGTTTATGTGAATGTACTCTGATGCTTTCCTTCACTCGAATAGAGCCGCCAGACAGCTGCCGGAGTCAAGCCGGAGATTAGACGGCGAAGAGCACATGAACGCGTTTGGAGAAGATGGCCAAAAGGAGTGTTTCAATCTTATTGAAATATGAATGTAAAGCATAGTTATTAAAACCGGACCGGACCGGCCGGTTCAACCGGTCGAACCGGGAACCGGTGGTTGGTCCGGTCCGGTTCTAATTATATTACCGTTATGCATTCAGAATCGGGTTCAACCGGGCCGAATCGGTGAAAACCGGCTAAACTGTTACGAACCGGTCGGTTTATGAAACTGGTTCAGTGTTTAATTAATATATAAATTATCCTATTTAATAAATATTAAAATAAATCTACAAATAAAAGCCAATTATATTCAAAATGATAATAGCAGGAATCAATCCCTTGCCACCCGTGAACTTGGCAGCCCGGTTTTCACTTGGCCATGCTCTTTTAACTGACTTTCGATGTTATAAATTTTATTTATGTTAAAAATAATAAGTAATCAGACCAATGGTCGAACCGGTCCGAGACGCCGGTTTAACCGATAAACTGGGAACCAGAGATCTCACCGATTCAACTCCCGGTCCGGTTTTGATAAGACACAATATTTAAACTGCTCCCGTCTTACACCGCACGGGCCTAACTTTCAGTTGTTACAATATAGCCCCAAATTAAATACACAAACTCACCCCAAGATCTAATTTGTACACTAACAACCTTGGTCTTCCTTAAATTAAGAACCGAAGAATAATCTACAACATAGAATCCACAAGCCACGGAAAGGAAACAAAACCAAACTTATGTAGGTTCCTTTTATTCTAATATAATAAACAATTAAGTGGAAGGCTCTCAAGATTTCAGTTAGTGTCAAACATGAAGTACGAGTATATGCATGAATGATAGTGGGAATAATCCAGAGGGGGACCAAACAAGGGGGTGGGACTATATATGTGTCGTCAACTTGTTATGTCTCCGGGGAGCCCATATTCTCACTTTACCACCCATTTCTATCTAGCTAGCTACTATGCAAATCTACAACAAATCAAAATTTGAAGGATAAGACACATACCTTAATTTTGAGAAATAAACACAAAACTATGTAGTACTACACTACTGCATTTTGTATATACTTTACGCATATGATTCTCCATGCCTGGACCAGCATTACTTACGCTTATCTACAAGTCCCATTCTATACATATTCTCCTCATCATCCATACTGATTCCGCATCCAACCATCAAGAAAGCAAGCCAGCCCGGATTACACAAGTCAGAGTTGTTTGTCATGATAAGTGGTGCCTGCACCTACATAGCTATGAGCTTATAAACTCACTAGATTGGACTGCTACAAGATAAGTGATGATAAAAAGATGCGAAGACCATGTTGTGTAATGCATGATGCTACACGTGCCAACTTGCCTACTTATACGCCAAGCTGCAGCTCCTCACTGATTCAGCTCTGCTTCTCAAAGCAACATACAATCTGTTTGTCAGGCAGTCATAACCAGTTGATATCTGTTCAATCTGTCTGATGGGTGCATTAGATCATTTCTACGAGATATTCGATCTGTCGTACTGGCTCCGTGTTCGTCGCCAAAAGAAGGCACTCAAAAAGAAAAAGCTCCGCCAACTTCAAGTTATCAACAACTTTGCTATTTGATATGAAGTGTTTCTACTGTGTTTTGAAGTTCCTCTGTATTTTTTTTGTGGGACGCAGACTATTGAGATCAGGATAAAGATGGACTGCGAAGGGTGCGAGAGGCGAGTGCGACAATCGGTGGACACCATGAAGAGGGTGACCAAAGTTGAAGTGAACACGAAGCAGCACAAGCTCACAGTCATAGGATATGTGGATCCAGAGAAGGTGCTGAAGAGGGTCAAAGCCAAGACTGGCAAGGCTGCACAGTTCTGGCCCTATTTGCCGTATGACATTGTTCCGCATCCTTATGCCCCGGGCTCTTATGATAAGAAGGCTCCGTCAGGACATGTGCGAAATGTGGTGACAGATCCTAGCAAGGCTGGAGATTTGGCGCGGGTAAACTCCATGGAGGCCAGGATCATCTTTGCTTTTAGTGAGGATAATGCCCATGCTTGTGTTATCATGTGAACTCATAAAAAGCTAGCAAACTTTAAGTTATAGCCGTTTCTTTAATAATCTTTCATGCAAGGGAAAAGCAATATTAGCCTAATAACATTCTTTGAAAAACATACATAGCCAACCCATGTTCGTTTTTCCCGAACAGTAACATATGGACCATATTTATGTAATGAACGTCAGCAGATCGGTACAAGAAATTGGACTTAATAGAACACAAGATGGGCAGTGCTGAGGCACCGATTGCACAAGACGAGGAGGGCCAACACAGTCAGTTGAGTGATCATCATATAGGTATAGGCTAACATGTTTGTTGAAGAACAGGGAAGAAGATGAATAGAGTGGAGCAACATAGGACCTTCATAACTTTGTTGAGGGATTTCACATGATGGAACATGCTTTTTGTGCCTTGCTCTTCTTTTTCTTTTTTTGCGGTGGCTGAAGTACAACTTTTATGGCTTGATCAAATACCGCCTTCACATTCTGCGATTCAATGAAATCGTACATTTAGACAACACAGGTTTTCCACACCCATGATCAAACTGGCTGTTGACAAGAGTTATCATACCAGTTGTGTTTTTGAACTGCACTCAATGTAAGCAGGTGCACCAATCAGCTTCTTCAACTCCTCACCCTAAACATGGTATGCATGAAAGTTTGACTTCTGCTTGACAATTAAGCTTTATATGAATTGTAAAAATGTCTATTAGACAGCCACCTGAGCAGTGGTGATGGGCACAGCACCAGGGTGGTCAACAAAAAACTCTTTATCATCCCGAAGATCTGAGTCCATCAAAAATATATGTTAGGAATGACATTAAAAAATTACTTGTCTAGACTCTGGAAAGCAAACACCACAAGTTTATAGAACCTGATGGAAATAACAGATAAGGGATAAAATTAAAAGTTCTATGAACTATTTCAAGCAATATCTGTTCATCCCTTAAACTTGATGCTATGACTAAAAAATGAGGCGAGTCAGATCAATGTAATTTTAACCCTCCTGAAACTCACTGTACAAATATAACATTTCAATATAGACTTGAATTATCAAACCTCACTATACAAGTCTCTATATCCTGTTGAAACTTCTAATATTCATTAACTGCGTCACACAATATCAATTACGTAATTAAAAATAGACTAGTCTAGAAAGAAAAAAAAATACTTTTGGGGAGAGGATGACACTCAGTCCGACTTAGTTTTAAATAAAGGGTAAATCAAGAACTTGAACAAAACTCACCGAGCTTGGTTCCAACGAGGACTATGGGCACACCAGGTGCATAGTGCTTCAGCTCTGGAATCCACTGCAAGGTAGTTCAAACAAGGGTCAAAGTCTCAATAACAAAAGCAGATACAGCACTATTAATACACTCCTCCCATATATATAAAACATAATACAGGAAAAATGTCAACTTACCTTCTTAGAAACATTTTCATAGCTAGCCTTGCTAATGAGAGAAAATGCTAGTATGAAAACATCCGCCCCACGGTAGCTCAAAGGTCTCAGACGGTTGTAATCTTCCTGACCTGTTCGGTAGGGTAAGCAGTCAGCCAAGTTAAGGACCAAACAATGCATCATTCATGCAAATCTGGAAACTCCAGAACTTACCTGCTGTATCCCACAGCCCCAGGTTAACGGTGCTCCCGTTAACAACCACATTTGCACTAAAATTGTCAAAAACAGTGGGAACATAATCCTGCACAGGTTATACGAAAAATCAAACAGCAACTTACATTGAAGTGGAAGTTGTACAATCCATGGTTAATACATCAATGAAATCATATACAAGCAAACCAAAAAGAAAAAGAAAACCCAATTTGGCATCGAACTACTGATAGCACCAACCAAAATAATATCATTAGATGATCCATTGAATTTTTTTTGAAACATCAGTAAGAAAAGGAAGACACATTCGGAACTGAATCTGAACATGTAACCATAATGACCGAGGGAAATATAAAAAGATGAAGAATGGTGGAAAATGATACCGTAGGGAAGGTGTTGCTGGTATAGGAAATCAGCAAACAGGTTTTGCCAACAGCTCCATCACCAACTGTAACGCACTTAATGAACCTGGCAGCGCTCATAATTTCTCCAAACGCAGAACTCTCCTTCTCCTCCTCTTCAAATCTCCGTCACAAAAAAGAAGAATCGAAAAAAAAAAATGAATGAATGAAGAAGACGAACCCGATCAGAGTCCCTCCAGCTCCAGAGAAAATCCCACTCTCCTCCTCTCGTCCTATTCCTCTCAACACACCAAATCCTCTACACACTCGGACATGAAGATGTCTGCACCTCCAATGATGAACAAAATCTAAGGCGATCACAATCACAAGGAAACAGAGGGATTTCGCCACGGATTTGGAGATGAGAAATCGGATCGTGAAAAGCAAAAAAAGTAAATTGCAATGTGATGAGAAAATTGAGATGCATATTCGAGAGAAAGAGAGAGAGAGAGAGAGAGAGAGAGAGAGGGGAGAGTGGTGGTACCTTGGAATGCCGGGAAACAATGGCGTTGAAGCGTTGGTTGGTTAAGCGTGCTTTTCTCTCTTTCTCACCCCCAACCCAATCGCTTTCGCTCCTTCTTTCACTATTTATACCTTTTTTATTTTTAAATTTTAATTTCTGATTATTTTTCTCCAATTTAGCCCCTTACCATTATTTAATATGGTTTTATCCTACCTCTTTATTTAATTTCAATTTTATTCTACTTAATTAAAATTGTAAATGACATTCACGCTTTAATTACAGAAAACCGCTTGGATTTTTCAACTTGATATGCTAGTAGACATGTGACTTGACTTATGGTAGCGTGTCAAATCACCTAACACACTGACGTTCTGTTTAAAAAATGCATGTTATTAAGGATTTATGCTAGAATCACTTATGGGCTTTTGAACACTAAAATTGTTAGTGTGATTCGTGATTTTGTCTAAAACCGTGTACGCCATTCACGTTTTAAGTTTTTTTTTCTTTTTTAAGATGACCGGGTTTAATGAAAAGATGTGTTTCACAGTGAAAGACTTAAACAGCCTTTCGCATTCGCAGTTTGAGTGATAATTGAAACCTCATTCTCCTTCTTTTTTGTCTGGCTGTCTGAAAAAACGTGAGGATATCCGACCTTGTCCCGCCTTCTCTCATCGATAGTCTAGTTTGTGAGGTTAGTTTCATTAGGATTTCAATTCGTTTGTACATATGATTAGAGATTTTTGGAGTTAGGGGATGAATTTTATGAGTTGTAAAAATTAAAATTGTTGGGTTGTTACTTGATCGGATGATGTGCCTGTCGAGGATTTCGATGATGATGTTCCAGACACTGAGTTCAGGGATCTTTTCAAGTGACTCAAATTACTCAAATGTCTGAGGTGGCTTACAAGCAGGCTGAGGAGGATATGGTGCGAAGGTCTACTCGCATAGGAGAGAGGATGAATTTTGACTAACCGAAAGAGTGACAACTAAGGCGCACCAAATGAAAAGGAAAGAAGAAGTGATATTTTTTAAATGTTTTGAACTTACAAGTCTTGAACTTTACCTGGAATGTGTCAAACATTGACTTGAAGTGAGTTTAAACTTCAACTTGAAATGTGTTGCCAGACGGTCAACCACCTCATTCGCCTCCCCCTGGAATATGAACTATTTTGATCCCCACAACCACTCTTTGAGAATGATTATTAAAAGTGTAAATGCACGAGCATGGATAAGCAACTGCATCTGAGATAGCATCCGAGAGAGCCTGAGAATCTGTCTGGAGCTAAGAGATCTCGAGGCCACGATCCCTTGCAAGATGAAGTTCATGCAGAGCTGCGCCAAACTCCATCTCTACATTCGACAAACCCGGCCCAAGGTCCACTAAAAAAAGTAGTTACAAAGCTCCGTTGGCGTCCCGAACAACTCCTCCCCCGAACTTCCCTTGGTCCTGAGGACCCATCAATGTTGAGAGTATAACCTTCTCCCGGATGCATGATATGTTTTAAATTAGACTAATTTTATTATGAACCGGTTGAATATATGAATATATAATTAAGGGAAAAAAACTAAAAGAGGCCCTAAACTACCACCACTTACCTAATTGCGGTTCGAATTACCATAATTTTCAAAACTAGCGCGATAAAAAAATTGGTCTAATTTCGAATGATACTTAAAATAAGTTTGTTTGATTTCTTAAATAAAATAGATCTTAGTAAATTTGTTGAGGATTATGAATGATCGAGTATGAAAAGACATTATTTTCTTTATGAGCGCAAAACGATATTATTTATTTTGATAACCAAATAACGTAATTTTCGCACACGGATCTAAGTCTTGTGATAAATTAGTTTAAGAGTGTAACGATAAATTTTATTTTAGAAAATCAGTTCAATTTCTTTTTATCGCACATTTTTTAGAAATCGTGGTAGTTATGATCGCAATTTGGTAAGTGATGATAGTTAAGTGTTTCTTTTGAGATTTTTTCCTATAATTAATTAGTCATTGAGTTTTAATTCAACTAATTAATACTTATGTATTGTAAAATTGTATTTATAGAAACTCAAGTCACTTAAGTTTGGTGACTAATGAAAGTTTCTACAATTGGGTTACATTAATTCAGTTGTTAAAATTTATGCAACTAATTGGACCGACAGCCCAACCGATATATCTAATCGGTTAAAATGATGAACCACAAACTAGAAGCATGATAGGTTTGACCTCCGAATTGGTTTCAATAACTATGCAAACATTTTATTTATTCCCAATATTAATGGTTAATTGATTTATGATCCATTTTAAAATGATTTAACTAGAAAATGCAAGTAAAGTGCATTGGAGAAAAGTAATCATTAGAGATTTTAGATTGCCTACTTCTCTTCAATAGTATGTTAAGAAACAAAATATGTAATTGAAGCTTAATGACTACTTCAACATCGTATCTTACACTCAAAAGTAACGCCACTCTAAGTTTTATCCCTTTTTCCTCATGAATTTCTAATTTGAATCATTCTCTTTCTTTTCTCAAAGTATGCTAACTCATTTAGTACAAATTCTGATATTTCATTTAATTATTTGGAGAAGTTTATTCTCACTCTCTGATTATCTAAATTCTCATTTACAACCATCTTAGATCTCAGAAAATTCTATGGATAGTGTTCATTATCTAGATCTCCAAAATGCAGCATGGAGTGCTCACTCAACTTCATTGGACTATAACTATGCTTAAGCACCATGATCTCTCATGTAATCGTCTAAGGTAAGTTACACTGTCTCTTTTGCTAAGAATAATATTTAATTATAATTAACACTATTCATGAGTTAAGTGTGTGTATCACACTTATTTGATTGGATTCTTAAGCTATATGATAAGCTAATAAGTTAGTTGATTTAAAAAAGTGGTTACTAAGAAGTAAGAAGACTCATTATTTATTGATATTCATGATACAACAAGATGACATTGTTTGTTCGACTGTAAATTATCTAGAGAACCAGTTGCAACTCAGACTACATCTGAAGCAGCGTCCCCAAAAAGTTCGGTTTATACTTTTTCAATATTGATTTGACTTGAGTGATAGTTACCTTTCACCTATTTTATTTGAACCCTAATTTCTATGTTATTCAATGAGATTTGGAAACTTCAAAATCATAATTTTTTTAGGAGACAGATCTCTCAAAAATTAGTAATTCAAGTGAAGTCTAAGGCAACCTAGAGTACTAAAATATATGCATATCATATAAGAATTAGGATATGATTCACATACTAATAAAGGGCTACCAACGTGAAAAAGTACACAAAAGAAGAAGAGAAGCTCATTAGATGACAAGAACAGTTTTAGAAATTTGAGGTGATTTATATACACTATTTAAGCCCGCTTTGCAAGTTCTCGATAGTATTTTGATAGGCTATATCGTACTAACTGCGAGATTTTTTCTTACTTATAACTTTTGCAATCATAGCAAGTTTGTTGTGCTTATAAAGAGTGAAGGATTCCCTATTCTAGATGACTAGAATAGGATCAAGAGTAAACTAAGTGGCTTGTACTTTGAAGACATCTAGCAAAAAAATTTTACTTGCGTTGTAGATATAGGAGTGGTTACCCAAAACTATGCAAAAACCTCGTCATATTCTTTTTATATATTGCTCATTGTACATTTTATGCTTATTTTCTGAGTTATTAAGGGAGTTGTCACTAAGATAACTTACTTATTCGTTTGTAGATTCTTTACAACTTGAATATTAGTTTGCATATTCTTATGCCCAAAGACCTCACAATTGGTATTATAGCGTATCCGTGAACAGACCCTGTAATGAATCATTGAAACTATGAATTAAATCATTATCTTGCCCTTCATGTTAGATGGTTCAAACTATGTATATTGTAAAGACACAATGAGAGATTTCATAAAATTTATTGAAGAAAGAACATAACATACTATAATCAAAGATTAAAAATCACTCATAGAAGAACATAGCAAAGACAAAAATGAAGCTAAAGCAATATTTCACAACTAACAAATACATATATAAATTCAAAGGTCTTCATTTTAATTAATAATGTTCTCAACAGTTAATGTTAATTAATTTAAAAAAAATTCCAAGTCTTCAACTGTCAAAGAAGCATGAGAAATCCTACTAGTTCGTAATAACAAAATGAATATTGATAGATAAAATATACAAACGCTCACTACTAAGTTTAGAAAAAAAAGAAGATGAGTGGAGATAAGAATTGTTTGAAAAATTAAAGTTTATAATGTGTAACAAAGTCTTAAAGCTATTATTAATCTTGATCAAACAATCTGACAAGAAAACTTAATACAAAATGTGTTAAAATCATTGAGTTTCATAAGAGATTATTATTTTTTTTCAAGAATCTAAGGATGTCATAACTCTAAAGATGGATGAACTTATCACTAATCTCTAAATTTTTGAATTGAGTAATCATCCAGAAAAAATGGTGCAAGAGCATAGCTTTCAAAGCATACTTAGTAGAAGAATTGTTGACGAAGACTCTAAAAATATTGTTCATCTTTACTAAAAATTAAATAAACATCCGGAGAAATTAAGAGGAAACCCTAAAAAATATTAAAAATTTTCTGAGAAAAAGTAGTAACAAAGTCAATCAAATCACTCCACTTATAATCAAGATGACAAGTTTAAAAATATTAATATGAATAATGTAGTAGATTTGACCACTTTTATAGAGAATTTGAAGATGTGGAGATGAACCTCAATCAGAAAGCTATGATGAACATTATGAAAAAGTCAAGACTTTTAATATATAAATATATATATATATATATCAATTCTCAAAAAGTAAAGTGTATGCCAACTATAGTCGAATTTCAAGAGAGGAATTCTAATGTAATTATTGAGAGTGTTGTTGAGTGCATCATAAAGGATTTTGATAAAATATTCAAAGAGATATACCATATGATCAAGCTAAATAAGTCAAAAGAAGAGATGCAACATTTGTATGAATTAACTTATTCAGAAAAGGTTTATGTTTATATCTTCAAATGCATTAGAGAGATAAGTTTAATACATCATTCAAGGATCACAATGATTGGATAGAGAGAATCAAAATATTAGAGGTTGGGAATCAATTCATAAAGATGGAGGCAAAAAAGAATGTACCAATGCTGAATTCTATCATTAAAAGCAAAATGAAATGTTATTATTGATGTACTTGGAAAAGATAAATCTAATATTAGATATGGTGGACGATCTTTCTTAAGTATTTAGAAAAGCATGATGATCTTTGTTAGCCTAGTTGATCCTCAGTTGTAAATAACTATGGTAGTATAAGGCATGCTGGATCACGAGTTACAACTCAACCCGCAACTAGATGACACATATCAAGTATAATTTTATGTCATCACAGTGTTGTTTTAGGACACATTAGACCACATTCATAATAATATCACAAATACCACAAAATAGGAGAAAGAAGGTATAATTGAACTTGAAATGAAGACCGAAGCTAAATTGGATTTGGAAAGAAAAACCACATGTGAGGTGTCAAAGGAACATGGCTGAGAGTGACTTAATTGAGAAATCTTATCTTTCAAATAAAAATTAAATCTGAAAGTAAAATTAGAGAAAATGTATTCATTCCACGCACGATTTCACCACCTTCTTCTGCTTAAAACTTTTGTTCAAGTTCCAAAGACTGTCTATAATCATCTCTTTCGCTATGACAATTAATAAGAGTGGTAAGGGAGTCTAGTGTGAAATTTTTATCTTTCACATCTTTAGTTCGAACTCTAGTGACACCACAAAAATAATAATTAAAAAAATCAATAAGATTAAGAGTCCATCTCTTTCTATTATGAGGTTATATATACTCATACAAATTTTCAACTTGCAGTATCTAAAGTCAAAGCCGGTTCTGACATTTTGGAGTCCCGATACAAAACTAAAGTTGGCAACAACATACTAACATAACATTCAGGTTCCAGCAAGCACACAAATTAAAGAAAAATAATAAAAATTTTATTTACCTCATTGTCGAACCTAAAAATCTGAAAACGAGACAAGAAAACTGCAATTGACACTCCAATTATCACAATTGAGACAGAAAAGAGCCAAGAGGCAGCCGCAATTGCAATCAAAGAGAGGCATATCACAATCGCAATCTCAGGTCCTCTTTAAGTCTGTCATTTACGCTTGCCGTTTGTCTAATTGTTTATTATTTAGAGTATGATTTCTTGTTTTGTTTATCACCTATCGTCGATTTAGAAAAAAACAGGACATCGGGCTATTTTTTAACTGAAATTCGAGTCCTTTATTTTTTAATACAAGGCTTTTATTTGTTGGAGGCCCGATGCAAATGCTCCACTTACACTTATGTTGGGTCGGACCTCTCTAGCGTCAGCGGACTGAAAGTTATGATATGTGATTGTGATGTAAAATTATCTAAAACCATAAAAAATTATTATATGACGAAGTTTTCATAAATGTGAAAAAGTAAAAAATAATAGTGATGAGAATATATTCCATTTTGGTTTCAGATTTTATAATAGTACACTAATAAAAGTAAATTACATACGATATGATCTTGCTCAATTTTATAAAATAGTAAGTCTGTCGAAGCACAAAGTAATTCTTGGGTGGACGGTGTCCATCACGTAGCGGTAAACATCACTAATAGGAAGTCGCCACGTGGAACATTGAAAAATCAAAGTAATATGTTGCGATTTATTATTGGTTTAAATTATTTTTTTACTTTTCAATGCGCGTCATGTGATGACTTTCCAGTGATGAAGTCGACGGTCGACACAATCCACTCAAAAATCACTCAGGGTATCAATGCCTAATTCTTAATTAAACACACAAACATTCCAAATAAAATAACAGTATACGTAGGTTTTTTATATGGGATCAAAGTTGTATAAAATAGATATAATTTATTAATAGTGTTAAATAAGTTGACTATCTAGTCGTACGTTAAGGACACAGTTGCACTCGCAAATTCTTGTGTACTCCGGGAGTACATACTCTCTCGCGCGACGTCGTTTTGATTTTAATCAAAACAATGTCGTTTCATACAATCCTTGCGTACCTTCATTTCATATTTCACCGAAACGACGTTGTTTTATGTGTTTAACAACAAAACGTGTTAAACCCCATTCTTCATCAGAAATGTCTCCATATTCACCAGAATTTCTTATATATTCACAAGAATTGCTCCAATATTTATCAGATTATTTTATGGTCTAAATTTATTTTTTTTGCTTTCATATTCATCAGAATTCATTGGATATTCACCAGAATTGCTGCTATATTTATCTGATTATTTTTTTGTCTTTATTCATTATTTTTGCTTCCATATTCATCAGAATTCATTGGATATTCACCAGAATTACTTATATGTTCACCAGAATTGCCCCTATATTTATTATATTATTGTTTGGATTTTATTCATTATTTTTGCTTCCATATTCATCAGAATTCATTGGATATTCACCAGAATTGTTTATATATTCACCAGAATTGCTCATATATTTATCAGATTATTTTATGGTCTAAATTTATTTTTTTTACTTCCATATTCATCAGAATTAATTGGATATTCACCAGAATTGTTTATATATTCACCAGAATTGCTCCTATATTTATCAGATTTTTTTCGTCTTTATTCATTATTTTTGCTTCCATATTCATTAGAATTCATTGGATATTCACCAGAATTGCTTATATATTCACCAGAATTGCTCCTATATTTATCAGATTATTTTATGATCTTTATTCATTATTTTTGCTTCCATATTCATCAGAATTCATTGAATATTCACCAGAATTGCTTATATATTCACCAGAATTGCTCCTATATTTATCAGATTATTTATGGTCTAAATTTATTTTTTTTTGCTTCCATATTCATCAGAATTAATTGGATATTCACCAGAATTGTTTATATATTCACCAGAATTGTTCATATATTTATCAAATTATTTTTTGGTTTTTATTCATTATTTTTGCTTCCATATTCATCAGAATTCATTGGATATTCACGAGAATTGCTTATATATTCACCAGAATTGCTCCTATATTTATCATATTATTTTTTGGTCTTTATTCATTATTTTTGCTTCTATATTCATCAGAATTCATTGGATATTCACGTTAATTGCTTATATATTCAACAGAATTGCTCCTATATTTATCATATTATTTTTTGGTCTTTATTCATTATTTTTGCTTCTATATTCATCAGAATTCATTGGATATTCACGATAATTGCTTATATATTCACCAGAATTGCTCCTATATTTATTAGATTATTTTTTTGTCTTTATTCATTATTTTTGCTTTCATATTCATCAGAATTCTTTGGATATTCACCAAAATTGCTTATATGTTCACCAGAATTGCTCCTATATTTATTAGATTATTTTTTTGTCTTTATTCATTATTTTTGCTTCCATATTCATCAGAATTCATTGGATATTCACCAGAATTGCTTATATATTCACCAGAATTGCTCATATATTTATCAGATTATTTTACGGTCTAAATCTATTTTTTTTGCTTCCATATTCATCAGAATTATTTGGATATTCACCAGAATTGTTTATATATTCACCAGAATTGCTCCTATATTTATCAGATTTTTTTTCATCTTTATTCATTATTTTTGCTTCCATATTCATCAGAATTCATTGGATATTCACCAGAATTGCTTATATATTCACCAGAATTGCTCCTATATTTATCAGATTATTTTATAATCTTTATTCATTATTTTTGCTTCCATATTCATCATAATTCATTGAATATTCACCAGAATTGCTCCTATATTTATCAGATTATTTTATGGTCTAAATTTATTTTTTTTGCTTCCATATTCATCAGAATTAATTGGATATTCACCAGAATTGTTTATATATTCACCAGAATTGCTCATATATTTATCAGATTATTTTTTGATTTTTATTCATTATTTTTGCTTCCATATTCATCAGAATTCATTAGATATTCACCAGAATTGCTTATATATTCACCAGAATTGCTCCGATATTTATCTGATTATTTTTTGGTCTTTATTCATTATTTTTGCTTCCATATTCTTCAGAAATGCCTCGATTCACCAGAATTGCTTATATATTCACCAGAATTGCTCCTATATTTATCAGATTATTTTTTGGTCTTTATTCATTATTTTCGCTTCCATATTCTTCACAAATGCCTTGATATTCACCAGAATTGCTTATATATTCACCAGAATTCTGATAAAATAATTATATAAATATAGGAACAATTCTGATGAATGTATAAGCAATTCTGGTGAATATCAAGACATTTATGATGAATACTGAAGTAAAACTAATGAATTTAGACCATAAAATAATTTTATAATTATAGGAACAATTCTGATGAATATATAAGCAAATATGGTGAATATCGATACATTTCTGATGAATATGTAAGCAAAAATAATGAATTTAGACTATAAAATAATCTCATAAATATAAGAACAATTCTGATGAATATATAAGTAATTTTGGTGAATATATAAATAATTCAGGTGAATATGGAAGCAAAAAAATGAATATAGATCATAAAATAATTTTATAAATATAGGAGTAATTTTGATGAATATATAAGCAAATCTGGTGAATATCGATATATTTCTGATGAATATGGAAGCAAAACTAATGAATTTAGACCATAAAATAATCTCATAAATATAGGACCAATTCTGATGAATATATAAGCGATTATGGTGAATATCGAGGCATTTCTGATGAATATGGAAGCAAAAAAAAAAGAATATTGATCATAAAATAATTATATAAATATAGGAACAGTTCTGATGAACGTATAAACAATTCTGGTGAATATCAAGACATTTCTGATGAATATGGAAGAAAAAATAATTAATTTAGACCATAAAATAATATGATAAATATAAGAGCAATTCTGATGAATATCAAAACAATTCTGGTGAATATCTTGTCAGTTCTGATGAATATCCAATAAATTCGGGTGAATTGAATGCAAAGTATTGAAACGACGCAGTTTTGTACGAATAAAAATAAAATCATTTAATTCAACTCAAACACAAGTACTACTCCCGTACCACAGAAGAGTTACTTTGGTTGCACTCATACACGTCGATAATTATCACTTTTTGTAAGAATAAAACATTATCAACCGCTCAAACTCCTGATCCTAATAGGTTTAATATATATTTAAACGGCTATATAATTCACATAAAAGCCACCCATACAGTCGTGGTCTTTCATTATTCTTCCTCTCCCTGAAAGCTTTCAGATAAGCCATCTCGTAGCTTTTCTTTCTCTCTACGGAAGTTTTCATATTTCTAAAACAACAACAATGGCCGGAGGTGTGGTGGTTGCAGCAGGCGCTGGGTATCCAGGAAAGATGACTCCATATGTTTGTTTCACCTGCATTGTTGCAGCTATGGGTGGTCTCATCTTTGGTTACGACATTGGCATATCCGGTAAGTAAACTGTGAACGGCATGCTTGATTTAATTTGAAGTTGTGTAAACCCTAAATCTTTGCATGCATGATTTTGAGGTTGTTTTTATTTTGACTAACATGATAATTTGACTTTTGAGCAAAGGTGGAGTGACTTCGATGGATCACTTTCTCCGCAAGTTCTTCCACTCGGTTTAGAAACAAGAACACGAGCATGCCTAGTCCAACAATCAGTACTCCACTGGTGGTCGCCTTTTCTTGGGTGCCGGAGTCGGTTTCTCTATTCAGAGGTTCATTCTACATCTCTCTTTCAAATATTAGATTAATTGACTACGAATGATGGGGTTGTGTTTTGCAGTCTGTGCCGTTGTATGTCTCGGAGATGGCTCCATACAAGTATCGTGGTGCACTGAACGTGTTATTCTGGCTCTCTATCACAATAGGCATTCTAGCAGCCAACATTGTGAACTATTTTACGGTGAAATCCTTGGAGGATGGGGTTGGCGTGTAAGCCTTGGACTCGACGCCGTCCCTGCCATCTTTATTGCCGTGTCCGCCTCCATCCTGCCCGACACGCCCAATTACATGCTCGACAGGAACAAGCCCGAGGAGGCCAAAGCCATGCTGAGGAAGATCAAGGGTCTGGATGACGAGGGTATCCGAGCTAAGTTTGACGACTTGGTGGCGGCGAGCAAGGCATCTCATTTGGTGGAACATCCTTGGAGAAACACCTGGAAAAGACAGTACAGGCCGCAGCTCACTCTCTGCACACTGATTCCTTTCTTCCAGCAGATGAATGGAATCAATGTCGTCATGTTCTATGCTCAGGTGCTTTTCAAGACTCTGGATTTCGGCAGTGACGCGTCTCTTATGTCGGCTGTGATCACCGTACGTCAACGTGATTGCGACTTTTCTTTTTTTTTCTTTTTTTTTTAT
>NQLW01000095.1:6413796-6520003 GCA_002312845.1 Kalanchoe fedtschenkoi
ATTGAAAAAACAAAACCATTGACTGTCTCCGCTAGGTTGATCGCTACCATGTTCTCTTTCTTCTCAATCAGTTTGGAAAAATCTCGGCAAAACTGCAGGTCATACTGACTTGTAATATCCAAGCATTTCCATGGAGGACTTCTGTTGCCTTTTAAGAAATTGATGAGAGTCTGAGAATCAGATTGGATTTCCGAGAGGTGGATATCAAAGGCATTCGCCAGAATGCATCCCAAGTATAATGCATAAAAAACAGGTTGGTGATTATCTCCATTTCCTTTCTGAGTAAACCGAAAACTTTTTATGTGATTGCCCTCTTTATCTCTTATGATACCTCCTCCTTTAGCCTGTGTTGTATCCAGAAAACCATGTATGTTAAGAATCATGTTCCCATTCTGAGGAGACCATTTGATCCATTTTCCGTTGCTATGTTTAGTTAGAGTTACTGGAATTTTGAGACATTGTAGACTTAATTGTTCATTCCATGATGCAGCTGTCTTCGGTTGAATAATACTTGAGAGATGTTGCAGGTTGTGAAGGATCTTCATAAGGATATTGTCTTGCTGAATCGGTCCCTCAAATATTTGATTGTTTCGCCATTTCCAAATTTCCCAGATTGTAAGGGTAAAGGCTAGAATTTTTAAGCAACCAAATTGAGATTTCAAAGAGGTATTTTTAATCCATACCTGGGCAGCTTGATTAAAGGATGTGTAATGCAGATGAATATTGAATATTCTGTTGAAGAAATTCCAGCACTTTCCTGCTATATCACTTGTTATGAACAGATGATCCAGGTCATCCTGTTTTGCATTTTTGCAGCAAACACATTTTGAGGCTAATTGAATATTAACTCTCTGAATAGCTCTATCAACTGGAACAGCCTTATGAAGACATTTCCATATGAAGCAGCTGCATTTTGTTGGGATCCATTGTTGCCAGAACTTGTTCCACCAATTAAGAGTTCCTGTGGTTCTGTCTTGAGTATTTCTGAAGCTTGCAGTGGTAAAGCTGCCGTCCGAAGAAGGTTTCCAGATTAGGATGTCCTCTGATTCTGTAATAGAAATGTTCTTAGCATACTCCTGTAGATCTGTAGGCAGGTTGTGGATGTAATCTTGTTTTCTCATTTCATCATTCCAAATGTCCTTGAACAGATCATTTGTGTTGTCACTGCGTCTAATGTCAATATTATCTTGAGGCCATATTGCGACTTTTCTTTCGGTTCACGGAACCAACAGATGGGGGAGGAGAAGCTGTTTTTGGTCGGCGACGGTGTAATGTTTGTCTTCCAGATTGCGGTGGCTGTGCTCACTGGCCTCAAATTCGGAACAACAGGCGTGGTAGACAATTTAACAACTGGATATGCTGTTGGAGTGATAATGTGTATCTGCACCTTTGTGGCAGCCTTTGCCTTCTCCTGGGGGCCGCTGGGATGGCTGGTGCCGAGCGAGATCTCTCCACTTGAAGTCAGATCACCCAACTAGAGCATCATGGTGTCAGTCAACATGCTTTTCACCTTCCTCATCGCGCAGCTCTTCCTCCCCATGCTGCGCCACATGAAGTACGGCTTATTCATATTCTTTGCTGGTTTTGTGGCTATCATGAGTGCATTCATCTACTTCTTGTAGTCTGAAGCCATGAACATCCCGATTGAAGAGATGAACTGCGTATGGAATCCATTGTGGAAGCACTTTGTGACCGATACAACTGTTATAGACAAGACAGGCGACGTCGAGATAGGAATGAATCGATAGATTCAAGAATTTAATTTTCTTTAGTAGTATTTTGTTTTCTCTGCGTATGTTGTGTGGATTTCAAAAACTTGTAGCTTTTTGTCTAAATATAGTTTAGTTTGAAAACTGCTTTTTCTTTTCTTTCAATTTCGTGTATTGCTGGTTTTTTATACTTTCATAAACATAATGTCACTCACTAACCAATGACAACTTCATTCAAATGGGTTGCAAACAAATGACTCACGTCCTTCGGTCTTTTTACATTCTTTGGAATACATAAGATTATGCAGTCGGCCCCCAGATCTTCATAGATCAGGATCAGCCATTTCAAAATTCAGAGTCTCTTGTCTTGAAGGAGATGCGAAATTATTTTTAATCACGCATCATTGAGTAACTCATAAGTTACTCGGTTAGAATGTCCACTTAACCATGAGATCTATCTCGGGGTTTCACATTGTCCATCCTCGATCAAAGTACAAGAATCCATTTTCAAATTTCCTTCTGATCCTCACATCATATTAAGGAAAATCCAGTGTGAACCAAGGATCCTTCGTGGTCTTTTATGCTCATTATCTAATGGATTAAGGGATCATCAGATAACTAGTCTCGACTAGGAACTCGTTGCGCATCGTCGTGGTCTCGCCTCATTACGGAAATTTTCGAGGCTCGCTAAACTCTCGAAGTCCACTTATCCGGTGTATGTGAGCCACATATTGTTAGACTCGTATTGATGTCTAATTTCATAATCCATCATTTGATTCGCCACCCGACCTCTCGAAAGTTCAATACTTAATAATTACGAAATTATCTTTAAGACTAAAGAAGAAATCTCAAATCTTATCACAGGACTAACCCATGAAACAAGGCGCTTCTATATAATCCTTCGCTTCATCCATCGATGTGGAACTAATGAACATATCTGTCGCATATTTTCGGTAAAACCGTCATGTTAGGTGAGGCTTTCTTTATTTGTTTGAATTACTGGGACACTAGAAATCCAATGACTGGAATAGGCAGAACTCATCAATAGTATGTGAGCTTCAACTTGTTAGGATAATTTGTCGATGAGAACTCAACCATAAGGTGGAACCCCAACTTGGTAACAGCATGTGGCCTCAATAACTTCATAATGCGAATTAATTCTATTTTGATATTTGATATTTGGAATAATCAGGATAGGAGCTCCACGACTATCCACACAGTTAGACTGTGTTTGGTTTGAGGAAAGCTAGAAGGAAAGTAAAATTAGAGAGAAAATGAATCCCCCAAAAAATTCATATTTTACGCTTGTTTGGTTTGAGGTGAAAATTTTTGTAGAAGTATTAAAACATTATTTAATTTAAACAAATTTTCCATCTAACTTTCCATTTAATTTTCCATCCCTAATTTTCTCTAAACCAAATAAAAGATTCCTTCTAATTTTCCATAAAATTTTTCTTTCCGTCACATTTTCCCTAAACCAAACACAGCCTTTGGTTTAAGAAAAAATTGGTGAAAAGGAAAGTTTGAGTGAATATTGAAAGGAAATGGAATTTTTGGAGAATTCCATCATTTTTTTTCTTGTTTAGTTTCATAAGAAAAATATCAAGAAAAATTATTAGAAATCTATTTCATTTTCCATGATCATAGAAAATTTTATGGAAAATATGTAGAAACATATGAGTCATTCATCACTTCATACATTGAATTTGATGAGATACTTTGAATTTATTCAAAAAGTGATTATTTATTTGAGATACATTGAATTTGATTAGATTGATTTGTTAGAGATAAGAATCATATTTTCCATCTAATTTTCCCTCCCTTCTATTTTCATTTAAACCAAACAAAAGATTTTACTAATTTTCCATCAAACTTTACTTTCCGTCAAATTTTCCCTAAACCAAACAGAGCCTTAGTGACTGAATCGGTTTAACAGCGTCCTGCTCTATCGCATTCCAAATGGCTCATGGAAGCCAGGGGACAGCTGTTCACCCAAATTCCGACCAAACGTTCATATTTTAGTGTAAAAATAATATATTTTTAATTTTTGTACCCCCAATTAAGTTTAAAAATATGATATTTCTTATTTTTGTACCCCCAGTCAGCTTAAAAAAAATTTATACCCTCAATTAAACTTAAAAATATTATATTTTTTATTTTTATACCTCATTCAATTTAAAAAAAAATTCGTACCCCCAAATTAAAATTTCTGGTTCTGCCACTAATGAAAGCTCTAGCAGATGACTTTATTTGTTCTTCAACATATAAATATGTTCAATAGTTTTGCTGGATCGAGTTCATTTAGCAAAATATTTCACATCAGATAGTAAAAAGATCGAAGAGAATAACAGTTTATATTGTATTGCTCAATCATAACTCTTTTGACTCAATTCACTTAACAATGACGGTTTATATTAAATTGATAGTATTTGAATCTGTATGATTCTTCCATCAATACATATTTGGTTGGATATGAGTCAAAAAATGATCGTAAAGTTTTGTTTGACCTGTTTCAATTGCAACTTATTCCAATTTGCTTTTTATGTGCTTTCTGAATATTCTTTTTCATGATTTTGCTCTAAAATAAAAACAGTTATACATTAAGGAATATCAAACAAACTTAGGACGATATGCTCAAGGTTATTAACTAAACAAATTAATAGGTTAATAGTGTCGAGTGAAAAAACACTTAGAAATTATATTAAATTATCAAAACATGGCTTATAACTCTATCATTTTAAATTACAATCTGCCTATGGTTCAATATAGATAGTGCAAAATCAACACACATGATATGAGGTGATGGTGCGACAAGCCGCATGTGGTCTAAGATGTGGAATGTGTTGGTAAGCATGCAACGTGGCGGATTCAGGATTTTTTTTCGGGATGGAGAGGCAAAATTAAATAATTAAAATTTTGGTTGAATTTGGAGGGCAAAATTAAAATTTTAGTTGAAATTAAATATGTACATTTATATTTTTATATATATAATTTTTTAAAATTTTATTTTTTATATAGACATCGGTGTTTTAGATGAGATCGGATGATGGCCGACCTCATTACCCCCAGTGACTCCGCCGTGTTGACAGAAGTTGTAGAGGTGGCAAGTGTTATTCGCAAATGTACGGGTGAGTTATTTGGAACAAAAAAAAAGTAGTAAAGAGCAAAAGATCGTAGCTAGATTGAATCTTAAGTTAGGAGAGACATGTTATATGAAGCCAATTCAAAGTAATGAATAGGGGGATTGGTGAGTGAAAAGTTCACAATGAATGAAGTGAGAAAATAAACTAACTTACAGTATATTGATTTATAAATTTTTTTTACTAACAAATTATGTTTTAAGTCACAAACGAGGTATGCTCCAATTGATAAAAATTAAATCCACCAGGTCATCTATATCATGAACTTACCTAATATTAATAAATTGTAATGGCTTGAGAAAATATGTAAATGGGGTGTGCTATCATGTTTTATTTAATAAATTGCTTATGAAAATTTTAGTGGTCAGAGATATAAAAATTAAGAAAATGTACTGGCTTGAGATCTGAAAATAGATTGGATAGTATACTATTTATTATATAAAAAATACATTTCTCTTTTGATTCCATCAACTATATATACCTATATATTCTCTTAGAACAGTTATAACAAAAGTTCTTACACAATAGAACCATAACTGGTACGGTAAAATTATAAATTTTACACCAATATTCTCTTTAATAATTTGGTTGAAATGAATTAATTCAAATTGTTTATGTATTTTTATTATAAAAAATCTTTATATGAATATAAGAAATCATTGTATGTATTGAGTAGGGGTGTAGCGGTTCGGTTCAGTTTTCGTAAAATTCAAACTGAATTGAAAATTTTGAAACGGAACCAAACCATGGACTTCAAAAAACTAGACCGAATCAAATAATGAGTTCGATTCGGTTTGATTTATTATTTACTAAATAGGAAACTTGTTATACAAATAATAAAAAGAGGTACTAATTTATACGACTATTTCTTCAAATAATTTTATATATGATCTAAAATATAGTGAAATTATTTGGTTCGGTTTGAACAAAATAAAAATTAAACCATTAATCCTTGGTTTTGTAAAAATTGAAATCGTAACCGAACCACTAACACTAAAAATCGAACTGAATTTATCGGATCGATTCGGTTAGAACAAACGGTAAAACTATTCATGCTCTAAATGCAATAAAATAAAATGAATAAATAATGTGAACAATTATGTGCAAAAATTAATAATGATAACTCAAAGTCTACAAATTTTGATAGATATCAAGGGAGCGTAATTTCTTGCTAAGTAGGATTTTCCACATTCCTTAATTTTTTTTAAGATGTGCATTCTCTCACTTTGAGGATTCAAACTCTATAGCTATAAATTTAAATTAAATTTCTCCCAAATTTTGGAACACCATATCACGTCCTTAATGTTTTATATTTTTTCTTAGAACCGATGAAATGCGCTATCTGATGATTTATTCAACAAAATCAGAGAAATAACAAACATGTTTTGAGGATATTCGAATAGTTAATAAAGTTCTCAAACATTCTTTTAAAGAGCCATGTTATGCACACGACCCTTTTTGTATGTAGTATTTAGAATCACAAGTACATTAGAATTGAAAATTATATATATGAATGTAATGCAAAATCGTATATAATTATAAAAAATAGTATAGAAGTAATTTTTTTCAAAAAATAAAATGATGCTAATATGTTTAATTTGCTTTTAATTTTGGTTGAATTGGTGGTTACACATAATACCAATATTTACACTCAAACATACTCCCTCCGTCCTCTAATACATGTCGTTTACGGTTAATTTGAGTAGATTAAGGTGAAGTTAATGCTAGCGGTTGAACAAATTTAATGAGTGGGTGGTTGATGTTTTTATAAAAAAATTCGTGCAAAAAGTAAAATTGGTAGATGATCACTGGTGCAGAATATATTTTTTATTGAATATGATAATGAAGTAATTAATGTTTGACAGTTTAAGGTACTTGTTGACATTAAATGCGCATTGAAAATTATTAAGTGACAAGTAAAAGTGGACAAAAAACTTTGGTTAAGTGACATGTAAAAGAGGACAGAGGGAGTATACGTATCTGTCTCCATTTACTTATCACTTAACTAACATGTATTTGTCCACTTTTATTTGTTATTTAACAATTATAATGCATATTTAATATTGTCACATAATTAAAAAAGTAAAAAATTAATTATTTCATCATCATAATGCATAAAAAATGTTTACAAATAAAATATAATACATCACATTTTACAATTTACATAAATTTTTTATAATACATTAAATACACTCAATAACTAATTTTAACGTGTGCATTGATGTTAACACCTAGACAATTACTCTCTCTGTCATTTTTTATATGTCACTTAACTGAATTTTTTTGTCCACTTTTACTTGTCACTTAACAATTTTCAATGCGTATTTAATATTATCAACTACCTAAAAATGTCAAACTTTAATTACTTTATTATCATAATCAATAAAAAATACATTCTTCACCATTAATTATCTACCCATTTTACTTTTTGTACGAACTTTTTTTAAAAAATATCAACCACCCACTCATTAAATTTGTTCAACCGCTAGCATTAATTTTACTTTAATCTATTCAAATTAACTTTAAACGACATGTATTAGAGGACGGAGGAGGGAGTATAATTACAGCACGCTACGTCCTCAGTAGAATATTAAGGCTGTGTTTGGTTTAGAAAAATTTGGCGGAAAGAAAAATTTAGAGAAATTGAATTCCCTCCAAGAAATTCATTTATTTTCTCTTATTTGGTTAGGGGTGAAAAATAGTGAAAAAATGTTAAAATATTATTTATTTTAAATAAATTTTCCTTCCAGTTTTATCTAATTTCATGTAAACTTTCTTTTCATTTTCTCACAAAATTTTCTTCTTATTTACCACTAAATTTTCCTTTACACTAGGTTTTTTCTCAACCAAACACACCGTAAATGTCCCAAATTAAATTAAGGACAAATGAGACAGATACATGGGAGGAACCAAAAGAAGTATCTTAAAATGTGAACCTTACCAGTGCCACAGACAGGAGCAAAGTAATTGAAGAAGATGACAAGAGAAAGCAAACCCAATCCCATAACTTCCACCAACTTAAACTAATCAATGCTTCATAACATTGACAGGACTCTCCCTCTCCTTATCCACCCACCCTACGTGCCTCACCTCAGTCTCCCCTAACCCTACAAAAACGCCGCCGTTCAGGCTCAGTCAACGTCCCGCACTAGGCCACAATCCGATGACTTGAGATAAAAAGGGCTGGCGCTGATGCGTCTAACCATCTCCATCCTCTTCTCTCTTCCTTCCACTTGCACTATCCTCCAAACTATAACTGCTATGTTGCTTATATAAACTCAGTACAGATAATTGAGAAAGCTCTCACTGTAAGCTACACTCAGGTAGTGAAGAGAGGAGAGACTGATATGGGTAGGTCACCGTGTTGCGAGAAGGCTCATACTAACAAGGGAGCATGGACTAAGGCAGAAGATGACAGGCTCATAGCACATATACAGGCTCACGGAGAAGGATGCTGGAGGTCACTTCCCAAGGCGGCTGGACTTCTCAGGTGCGGCAAGAGCTGCCGTCTTCGGTGGATCAACTACCTCAGGCCAGATCTTAAGAGGGGCAATTTTACTGATGACGAGGATGAGTTGATCATTAAGCTGCATAGCCTGCTTGGAAACAAGTAAGCCTCTTCACTAATAATGCATAGCTCCATCACCTCTGTATTTATTGTGTAGCTGACTCTGATGCCCTGCCCGTGTGTTTTGTTCACAAGGTGGTCGCTGATCGCCGGGAGATTACCTGGAAGAACCGACAATGAGATCAAGAATTACTGGAATACCCATATAAGAAAGAAGCTATTAAGCAGGGGCGTCGATCCTATCAATCACCAATCAACCCAGGAATCATCGGATCACAGGAAGCCAATGAGAGGAAACACAAGAGACCCAGAGGATGCCGAAGACACAGACCTTAACCTGGATCTCCAAATAAGCCCTCCGTGTTGAGACACTGATAAGGCCAATTTTTGCAGGGGAAGCAAAGCGCCATGTTTCTACTGCAGACTGGGATTGGCAAATAGCAAAGAATGCAGCTGCAACGATTATGGAATGAACAGCAATAACAGCGTCCTTAGCTACAGAAGATTACAAGCATAGGATCATGCACTAACTGGTGGCCTAAGGAATTTACATGAAAGATTAGAGATTCTGTCAATAATTTCTACCTAAACTGGTCTGTATCTCCAGGTTTTGTTAGAAGTCGTCTACTTGTCTATAGTCATTGGGAAAGCTGTTAAACTTCACTACTATCCCTTCCATGGAAGTAGTTGAGACAAACATATGACAATGCTGCCAGCATGACTCACTGTCATGTTTCTTGTGATGCAACAAGGTTTCATAGTCATAGGTATGACAGTCATATTTATGGATAAGCTGTTAAAGGAGGAGAGCCAGGACAGGAACAGCCCTAAAGTGGGCAGTCCATCTTTCTCTATCACAGATAGAGGATGCCATAACCATTCATAACTAACATGTTGGACAGTTCTACCAACAATGTGATAATTTCAGCCTGAGGGAGTAATTCTAAGAACATTAGGCTTCTCGCGTTGGGCAAAGACAAAGATATAAGGATAAGATGGTATACTATCGTCATTATATAATACATTCAAAGACTTGATCCTGTCCACCTAGATTCATCATCCATGAACTTCTTTTTGTTTTTCTTCTTTTAGTATGAATATTTATATCATTGCACGGGAGAAAATCACCACGAGGAGGTGTGAATGCATAGAAATCATGAGTTAAGCTGAGTAGAAGTGCACACACGAATATTAGGGACCCTACATCTGACTTAATAGTGCCCGGAAACTCTCAGAGTCGCACAGTACCAGAGCTTGATGACTCGCCCATTGCATCAGGGGAAGCTGCCACTTGGGACGTCTCCCTCTTTAGAGAAGTGTGCACCCCTGAGATCTCCTGCAAAAAAGGTTGAGGATATAAAGCCATTATCATGTTCAGGATGAATGTTGACAACAGAAAGTGTTACTGTCGAGACTTTTTTTCTTAGTTACAGTCTCATGAAATCTAAGAATCAGTTGATATAATTGAATATTGTAGTTCAGTAATTAAAGACCCAAGTATTGTTGGTTTTCCCGTTCTTTTCCTAAAAAAATCAATACTTGGGCATCACAAGCTTTCAAAGTCTTCTACAGCACTGGTTGGATTATTGTAAATGTAGAATGAGCTAGAGAAAGATGGTCATTAACCACTGAAGTACCTTCATCAAATGCAGTCTCATGTCACATGGCCGAACTTTATTACCAATACAAGCCATTGTGAACTTTGAATAATTAGAAAGAACATCAGCAGCTGCCTGCTTTATCTCTTCAGTCTGCATCAAGTTATGAAAATCAGTGATAAGGAAGAAAATTGGGTCTCGGAGGAAGAAGTAGAATATACGGGTCAGTGATCATATAGCTGTTATATTACAAAAGCATTTAACTGTTGCCTATGTTGGAGTCATCCTGATTTCCTTCAAAAACTTAATCCTGGATAATGTACCTCAAATGTGGTCAGTGAGGCTCCAACTTTTGACCTCGGAATAACTCAGAAACTGCAAGACCTAAACACTACCTGCCAGGCACCAAAGTGTAATTGGGTAACTTCCATTTTCTTCTAGTCAAGGTTTAGATGGTGTTCTACGTTTTTGTACGCAGAGCAATTCCAAATGTCAAACCGAAGGCTACATCAGAAGCTCGAGACTTCACTATGCATACACAACAGAAGCAGCAGAGTTGGTTCCTAGTAAACTACCCCCATTCTCTACAGAGGCCTACTAGTGCCGCTGATATCACAGAAAACAAATATTTCACACTCACATTCGGCACAAATATTACATGCTCACCCAATTTATCATCACAGAAACAGCTACTTCAAGATTTGGTTTGACAATCTATGTTAGAGGCACCTTACGAAACAAAAGATAACTAACAAGGTCAACGCATTCACCTAACAAAGCTGGTTACTTGATAGGAAAAACAACAGATTAAATGCAGCTCGCCTCCGTCCATTCAGAAATCAGAACAGCCTACATTTCCTCACCGACTTCCTTGCAAATAAACTACAATTAGCTCTCAAAACATAACTTTAAGCAGTGAAAAAATTAGGTTAGCAAAGTAATACTTTTGAAAAATATTTTTTATTTTGCTCTTAGAAAAACACCAAAGCAGCAATATGAAGTTGAACTTAGAGCAAAAACCAGCATTGAACCCTATAAAAAAAATGAATAAAGTTGGGGATGCAAAATTGATTCTTATAATCAAATTCAAGCATAGAAATGTAATTTTTTGTGTTCTCTCATTACAAATGTAATTTGCAAGACCCAGAACATGTGAGTATGCGATGAATACATTTTGAGACAAAAAGATCATCTGTTCGACCGAAAACGGAGATAGTAGTAGGATCAACAGAAAGCAGAACCAGGATACAACATCAACTACGCATACGAGAAACTTACCTCGTAATCTTCTTTCATGGTCCCGTGTCGGAACTAATCTGCTGATCCCTGTTATTTTTTCTTATGCATTTCATGGTTACCCTCTACAAATACATTAATAGAGTTACAACTAATAATAAGCAATTTGCACAGGTGGCCCATTAGCTCAGTTGGTTAGAGCGTCGTGCTAATAACGCGAAGGTCGCAGGTTCGAAACCTGCATGGGCCAAACATACATTTGCATTTGATTATTTTTTTTGTGTTTCTGATAAATGTGCAGCCTACAAGCTGATTAGTCCACAACAATGTAAAAAGGAAAAAAAATTGTGAATATAAAAAGGAAATTCAAAAGAACATATAAATTTTGGATATGAAAAAATAAGAAATTTAATTAACAACAATCAAGCGATTTGGCAGCCATTGAAAATTATATAGATTTGACATAAGCAATCTAATTATACTTGACACTATAACATTGATTAATTAATTTTAAACTACGTAGTTTTGGATGGTTGTAAAATAACTTCGCTTAAGAACATATTTCAATTCTCATGAGTTTAGGATATTTGTTTTTTAAAACGATATTCAAATCATTTTCTCTAAAGTCTAAACTTTGGATGAAGAATTGTCCAAATGTCGACAAAATTACCCCATTTCAAAAAAAAATGAATTTGATAATAATTTATAACTTTTATATGATCCCAATAAATGGACCAGTTTAACTGACTGTCCTTGTTCGACATTGGTAATAATTTTTTTTTCTCAACCTACTTTCCTCTACTTCAGCATTATCTTCATTAAAATATCTTCGGTGAGACGGTGACAGGTAATTTTTCGCCCACAAATCTATAATACATCACATTTTATTATGACAAAAATAAAATATCTCAAGGGCAAAATTATTTTCAACTACTTGTATTTAATTTTAGGATAACAGTTCTAAAGGGGACATGAATTACCGATATGTATCTAATTGCGGTCTAAACTATCACAATTTTCAATTAAAATGCATTTCTTCAATTATTTGGCAAATATCTTCACTCTGTTAATTCAATTTAAACGATTAAAATATTTCTACTTGACATGAAGAGAAATATGAAATGTAAGTGTGGACTTCGTAACAATTCTCCATTTTCTCTCTCTCCATCTCCAACAAACAACCCTCCATCCGCATCTCGAACACTGACAGTCGCGTCGCCGACAAGCGCTCCTTCACTCTTCGAACACCGACAATCGCACTGTCAATTTTAATCGTATTGTGTTTTGACGGAGAGTTTGATTTGCACTTGTCTCGAGATTCGGTCATATTATCATGGGTATATAGATTTTACATGATGTAAGGTTTTTGAGAGTTAATGTCCATACACATGTGTCCAAGGGTTGAGGTTAAGAATTTACAAAGATTCAAAAAAGTGTCAAAGGTTTACGTTGATTTGATTTACAGTTAAGGTGTTTAAGTGTTATGAGGATTTAGCGTTAAAGTTTTCAAGGGTTATAATATAGGGGTATGTTAGAGTTTAGGATTTGGGATTTAGGAGATAGAGTTTGAAAATTTATTTAAAATAAAAAAATTAATTAATTAATAATAGTGTTTATAATTTCAATTTTTCAAAGGGTTTAAGTTTTAGGTGTTATAGTATGGATAGGAGTTTAGCTTTTAAAATATTTAAAAATATTAATTCTAAGGGTGTTAAGGATATAAATAGGAGTGTAAACAAGGACTGATAAATCGACGAGCCAAATCAAACCGAACCTAATCGATAGGTTCAGTTTGAATTGAAGTGTTAGTAGTTCGGTTACAGTTTCAATTTTGAAAAAACCAATGACTAATGGTTCAGTTCAATTTTTTTATTTTTTTCAAGGAGAACCGAGTCAAACTATCATACTGTATTTTAAAAAAGGGGAAAAACTCAAAAGGCCCCTATCACTGCATATCTAATTGCGGTCAAAACTACCACGATTTTAGAAAAAAATGCGATAAAAAATTGAACTGATTTTCTAAAATAAAATTCACCATTACATTTCAAAACTAATATTATTATAAGAACTAGATTTGTGTGTGAAAATTACGTCGTTTGGTTATCAAAAGACGTTGTTCTTTATGTGCACAAAATGATATGTTTATTTTGATAACCAAACGACGTAATTTTCACACACAAATCTAAATCTTATAATGATATTAGTTTCGAAATGTAATGATAAATTTTATTTTAGAAAATCAGTCTAATTTTTTTTTCATCGCACCCTTTTTGGAAATCGTGGTAATTCTGACTTCAATTAGGTAAGCGGTGATAGTTCAAGACTCCTTTTGGGTTTTATCCCTTTAAAAATTATATAAATTTAATTGAATATATAATATAAATTAGTACCTCTATATTATTAATTTATATAAGAAGTCTTCTATTTAGTAGATAAAGTTCTTGGAAAAAATAAATCGGACCTAATCGAACCATATTGTTGGTTTCAGTTTGGTTTTTTGAAGCCTGTGGTTTGGTTATAAACATTTTAAATGATTACGAATAGTTTTGTTTGAATTTTTGTAAAAAACAAACCAAAACAAATCGTTACACCCCTAGATATAATGAGGTTCAGGGTTTGAGGTTTGTAATTTGGATAAAAAAAATTAAATCTTGCTTTGGAGGGCCTGTGAAACTCTAACTTCTAACTTAGGTGTGATTTGTTGTTCTTATTGTGTTTTATTAATAGGTGGTATTTTATTATGTTAAATGTTAAGTGAACCGGCCTTTTGTTTCTTTGATCTAAATGGTAATTTACAAATATGATTTATTTATTGTCAATTTGGTATCTGAATCATTCAGATCTGAATCAAATCTCATTTACATGTAATAAATTTTACGCATTTTATTTCTTCATTCAAAATGTACTTTCAATTTTATATTTTTCTTTCTATTGTATTTAAAAATATACTTAAAATGTATAAGATGTAAATTATACATAAAATATATTTATTTTAATAATATTTTATAATTTTTAAAATGTGAAAATGATAAAAACTAATATATTAAGATGTTTGAAAAAAAAGTTACTAAATGAAAGTAAATCATTCAATAATAAAAATCCAAAGTGATATGACCATTGGTGAGACCATTCAGATTTTGATTCAACATCATCACATAATTTTAGAGACATCTTAGTAACTTCAGAATCTTACAACTACACCATCACCACTAAGTTGGTATAAATCAAATATGTGACATATGTTCATCAGATGAGTTATTATGTTCATCAGATGAGCTATTATGTTCATCAGGTGGACTGTTACATTCATCATATGATATATTCATCAGATGAGATATTATGTTCATCAGATTTAATTATTTTTATTAAAATTTTCTGTTATGTAAATTTATTTTGAATTTTTTTTAAATTATTTCATTTTATTATAATTCATATGAAGTTGTTTAAGGAACCAACTCAAAACAACGTTCTTTTGGAGCAAGAACACCCATGTTGGTGGTCTCCGTGCACCTATGAGTCATGACTTATCAACGGAGATGCATGGCTACAGAAGAATATACTAATTGTGAATGCGTTGACCAATTTCATCAGTTTAAACCTAGATCAATTTGTGAATCGAAGGACAATTTTGTCCAAATATGGACAGTTCAGCCAAATTGAAAAAATAACACGTTATAATTACATTTTGAAAAAAATAAGTGTTAAACTCATCCACATTCAAAACTGTCCAAATTTTTACTAATTTTCAATTTCTCACCATTTTCTCTTCACCAAAAAAGACTTCTGGATAGACACAGAATGCAATGAACTGTTACCTGGAACTAGAGAAAATGCAGAGCTATATCATTCCAACATAATCTGAAATAATAAGAGTATGAGTGAACATTTTTTAGAAATCACAGCAGGCAATGACTGGTTATAGTTAGGTTTCCTTAAGAGGGGCTTTCTTAGCAGCTTCAGCGGCCGCTTTTTCAGCTTCGATTTCAGCAACAATGGCATCAATTTCAGCTTCCTCTAGCTGCCTCAGCCCATGTTCTTTAGTCATAACAGCTACTTCTATGTTCTTGCCTCCACTTTCGACAACCTTTTATGTACACCAAACATTGTGGTAAGAATGACACGGATAACAAGCACACCTAACGGACTGAAAAAAAAAACTGAAACCAAGCACGGGGAAAGATTTGCAAGGTATAAACAAAACACTACATATCATTGAGGATAGAGAAGGAAAAATAGCAAACTCTCACTGTTCTCGGTAGGTCTGTTTTACCGCAACGTGAAGATTCAATTTTAAGTAACGTACGCTGATATCTGATGACATGGGTTATAAGCTGCAGGTTGTGTTCGCTCAGACTCTGAGGACACTAATATTATTTTGAAAGAAAAACAATTTGTAAAAGCACATCTCCAAGCATATGTGCAGTCAATGCATTTGACTTATGTCTTATGGGTTAGAAAATTAATAGCTACCATCTACAACAATAAATACGCGATCTCCTGCCTAAATTTTAATGAAGATCTACATGTAGAAAAGACAAGCCACATCAAAAGCACCAACTAAAGAAAAAGCCAGCTGAAAGAAACTTACTTCAAGTAATGCACGAATAGCCAGCTTCACAGTTTCTTGCCCAGCAGTATCCTTATAATTTTTCTCCAAAAATTCACGAATTGAATTAGAGTTCCTGCCAGTTGCATTGGCTTTCCAAGCTGAAAATGTCCCAGAGGGATCAGTCTGATAGAGTGACGGCACATTTGTGTAAGGATCAAACCCCACAATCAAAGTTGATAGCCCAAAGGGTCTCACACCGCCACTCTGTGTGTACTTCTGCTGCAGACCAGCTATGTAACGAGTTATATACTCAACAGTGACTGGATCTTCAACCGTGAGCCTGTGGCTTTGACATTCAATCCTAGCTTTGTTGATTAGGACGCGTGCATCTGCTTTGAGTCCAGCACAAGCAAGTGCAATGTGATTGTCCAAGTTTACAATCTTTTTTGCGCTTCTGGAAAAAAAAAATTCATCTGGCAAAATTATACGAGAAATCTACCAACTTAACTGAAGAAGGTGTACAACCAAATCATGCATATGTTAATATGGATTCAAGTGCCCATATACAAGATGCATAAATCTCATCAAAGCAACTGAAGAACTAGCACAATACTGGATAAGTAACTGGACTTTACACACACACCAGAAATAACACTAAGAAATATGATCGAACAGCCTGTATGTGCTGATCTTATATTAGGTCCGTGTGGACTGTGGATCCTGAAACAAATATAATCAAGCAAATGAGAACCATGTTTGATTTTACAAGTTGGAACCTGAGGTCAAATTTAGCCTAATAGAAGCCTCTTTTTTTTCATGAATTCAACTCCATTATAAACCTACAGCAAGTGGCAAGCTTAATCGAATTTGACATTCAGCTAATAGTTTTCGTTATTGAGAGGAAGAGTAGTACACCGGTTCAGCCAATTCGGAGCATGAACATGTTCAAGTTTTCAACTTTTTACTATGTGGAAATCGACAAAACAAAACCCTGATACGCATCTTCATACCATTCAGCCGCTGATTCCAAAGAAACCCTAAAATCAACCTGAAGCAACCCTAAACAGATCAGCTCGTATATCAACAAGAAAGAAAAGGGAATGGACCTGGAATCCTGAAGCTTGGCAGTGGACTTCTTCTCCACGCCGAGGACGACTGTGTCGGTTCCGCGAACGCCGACGGCGGCGTTTCCTTTGCGAACAGCCTCGAGAGCGTACTCTACTTGGAAGAGATGACCGTCAGGTGAGAACACCGTGATTGCTCGATCGTACCTCGCCATTTTCAAGCCTCCTCTCCTTAGTTCGTCGTCGACGTCAGATGAAATTCAATGTCGTGTGCGCCTGTGAAAAAATTGTTTATAGAGAGAACGCTTTTTGAGCAACTTAGGCGACAAGGCAGCCATGGGAGATCTTGCTCTCACTCGCAGCTGCTGAACCGGTGACCGAACCAACCGAACCTGCTCAATCAAACACTCATCAAACCGAACCGGGTTAGTCAAACACTCATCAAACCGAACGAATGCCCGTTTGTATTTGTACAGACCAAATTTAACAATTTTAATTTCAAATTTTCTGGAGGCGAGGCGAGAGCGAGACTGGGCAATGAGGTATGTGATGCTTGATTGATGCAACGTTGTTGTTACATGGAGCTATAAAAACGTGTTATGTTCGTATAACAAGCTATAGTAGTTTTTGAATGGTGTGCTGTGCTTGTCTGTTTTAAGAGACTTGGGACTTGTTGGCAGTTTGGTACGAATTGCATGGTATATGCTTGTTGAAATGCCAGGAAGATGACTGAATTGGGTTGGCTTCGTTTCAGTTTTCCAACATGCCCATTTCTTTTAACCTCCTTTTAAAATATTTTGCTGCTAGTTTGCTTGAATCAATAAGTGGCGCTGACTGCTGACATGAAATCTAATAGTCTTGGGATACATGTATTAAGATTACTTACTCATAGGATATCGGTGAATTTTAACACTTGGATCCATCACATTGATGGGAGATTATGTTTATTACCTTCTCCATATGCTGTACAATTGCTGGCTGGAGTGGTGTACAAACTGAAATACTTTTTTATTTTTAGTATTTCTTTTTTATGTCAGGAGGATCAGACTGGGCCATTCCTTATGCTGTGCGTTTGGTCAGAGAGAGTATGGTGGAGACCATCAGCTTGCAGTCTATTGGCTTTGTTAAGTATGCATCCATTCCCACCTCTAAACACTTTGCTTCATCTGATGACATTGCATGGGCTGTCAGAGCCACAATCGGTATGTGTTCACCTGTCTTGATCTCCGATTCCCTGATCGCTTTGGTTGCTTCATATCCATCCATTTTGGGCATCTGATAAGTTATGAAAGAAAATATTACAATCTTTATAACTAGTAAGCTAAATCCATTAACATGATGAAAGAGATACTAAATGGTTGAATATAATGCGTAAAAAGTTCACATAGTGGACTTCTTACTTGGCAATCCATGAGGATCAAGTCATATGATGGTGTGTTGAAACTTATTGTATTCTGGTGTATTTCCATGCTCCTTTCTTGCTCAGAAAACTGTCTTGCACTCATGTTTTCGTTGAACATACTTTTAAAAGCATTCACTGCTTGCAGTCCATCTTCAACCACATTAACTGTTGCCCCCATTTTCTCTAGCATTATGGTTGCAACTCTTTGAAGTACAACTGTATCTTCTGCAAGCAGTATACATAAACCTTCCAGAGGTTTTTGCTTGTCTACTAAATCACATTCTAGTTCAATGCCTTCATTACCCTGCAATTTATGGCTGATGTCTGCCATGTCCTTTGTAGTCTCGTTGCCTTCTTTTGTAGACACTCGATTGAGCTCCAATGATCCGTCTTTAAACATGGGATATTTAAGGTTTTCAAGGCTTGTGATCATCCTAAATTGTTTATCTCCATTTTCAAATGCACAACTAGAACTTTTGGGCTCTGACTTTTCAGACCCATCCGAGCTTCCAGTATCGGAATGAGCATAATCAATTTCAAAGCACTGCTGCAATCCTTCTTCCGTTGTTTTAGTCTTTTCAGCATCTGCATTTTGGTTGTGTGGATGAGCAATTCGTTTCTTCATGACGGCTTCAAAAATCTGAGTCACCTTCCCTTGGTATAGAGGCTTGTTGACCGTTAGCACATGTCCTTGCTGGCGCAGTGCAATCTTAACTATATTAGAGGTGTCATGGTTTAGCATCCATGCAAAATTTGCCTTATCCATAAATTTGCTAAGGTGATTTAGTTGCTCTTTCCATATATCCGTCTTCAAATCAAGAAGAGTTATATCAATGACTACGATGAAGTTGGAGGCGATATTACTGCGTGTCCTATCTGTCCCGGCTCCAGAAAGTGCTTGTCCTCCATCAATCCCACATCTTGTGATTCCTCTATAGGGTGGAACATTGTATGAAAGGATATCCATTAGTTGATTCCAATCTGATGCTTCCCAAGTAGTAACTCCATTTTTCTTTAACCAATTGGACAGTATTTGTCGACTCAGACCACCACTTAGTGCTAGAAGTACCTGTGCATACATCTTTAATACTTAAACTTCAACTAGATATGAGGCTGGCTGAGTTTAGGAATGTTGGCTTACATTAAAATCATCTTCTCCAAAATTCATTTGAGGATGTTGTCCTGCTTTGTCAGTGTCCAGTGATGCTCTGAGAAGTAAGTGAAGCTGCATTAAAGTCCCAGGCCCATTCTTCTTCACAACCTTAATCTCTCCCCCCATTTTTTGTACCTTACAAAACAGATTTTGAGTGTCGCATCGTAAATGTTACCATCCAAACAATGTCTCCTTGACTGAGCGGGAAACATCATGTGCTTGAAATTTTCCTCTAAGGACATTCACTTACCAAGGAACGTACTATGCATAAACCTAGACCTGTGCCCCCATGCCTGAAGGTGGGAGCAAAAACAAAATCTGAATTAGATGTCTTTAGAGATACAGTATATTATAATTTGGAATTTTCATCAATAAAAAGTATAGAACATTGTTCTCTCGTTTTGTGTGTTTATACATGTTGGTGAGATAGAGTAGACTTACGTCCGAGTTGTAGAAGCATCAGCTTGCTCAAAACTATCAAAAACAGATTCCCATTTGCTTGAATCAATTCCTACAGAAAGAGGTACCAGAATGATATTCTAAAAGTTGATATGCTTTTTTTGTTGTGCATGGTCCATAGAGCAGTAATTTCTTACCACATCCAGAGTCATCAACCTCAAATCGCATAATAATTCTTTCTGCTTTCCTGCAGGCAAATCTTGTGTGGTCTCCTCGTTGATTCAGAAACCTCGTGCTTGCTCGATAATCCTTTTGATTAGCAGGGAACTTTCCACTGTAACTGGAGGTATTTAAATTCTCACACCATCCGCGCAGTATTATATGCCCCGCTGAAAGTTTAAATTCATATTTATACGCAATCTTTGCAAATTTCAATAGTGTAATAAAATGGTTACTTAATAACATTGAGTACTGATAAATTATTCTTCAGTAAGAAAGCAGCACTTAGTCACTTACATGACGTGAATTTGATAGAATTGCTAAGCAGATTCGCAAATATTTGAATAATTCTAGCAGAGTCACCTTGAACCAATCTTGGCATGTCATCTGCAGAAGTAAAAAGATAGACAAGAAGATCACAATTAGAAACAATTACTAGAATCAGCATATCCTAAGATAGGTGGTGTGAGATATTTTGTACGGTATGAAGATTTCTTTAGAGAACTTTAATCAAGTTTCTGTCAGACACAGAAAAAAATTATGATAGTAAAAGCGCTGACATACCAGACAGATCTAGAATTGTCTCCACATTGTGATTGATGCACTGAACAGAAAACATGTCTACTAGAGCTTCAAGGTCTCTTCTCAAGTCAAATTCAGCTTCTTCTAGTATCAATTTTCCAGATTCGACCTAACAATCAGTGGTCATAAATGTGAGATGATTTGGATGCATGCAAAAGCAATTCTAGATTACTAAAACCATATAACCTTTCTATTCTTACTTTGCTGAGATCCAAGATATTGTTGAGAAGCCTGAGTAGAGCTGTTGAACATTTACGGATTTGGGTAACAGTGTCATGTTGTTCTTTAGTGAGACATTCATCTGATAGAAGAATGTCTAGCAATCCAATTACAGCAGCCATAGGTGTACGTAATTCATGACTACCAAAAGCAAGGAAAAAAAAGTAATGCATCAGCTCAAAATCCATATGGCATTTATGCTTTTGAGATGTGAGAGGTTAATGATCACTAGTTCGTCATGTAAACTGCCTGACCTCATATTTGCGAGAAACTGGCTTTTGTATGTGTTGGATGCTTCCGCCCTTCGCCTTGCATCGAGGTGGCTTATTAACTCTGCTCTTAGTTTCATCTCCTTTGACACTCCATTTGTCAGTATGAAGATACTAATACATCCAATCACTAAAATGCCAAAAGCTGCAGATATCAGTATGATTAATGTTTTTAAAGCTCTCTCTTCTGCCCTGCCCGTTATGTATTTTCTTGGTATAATGATGACCCCTACCTGCAAAATCAAAATTTGGTGCGAATTGCTCACAATAAAGAAAAATAAAAAGTGCTTATTGACCAGATAATTTGATCAGAAGAGATGTAAATGCATTACCATAGGAAGTTTCGTTAAATTTAGAAAGAAGGAGTCAATATAGAATTCCTGATGTCCCAGTTTGGCATTCGCAACATGAACCTCCTGATTTGACAGAATATTATCTCCATTTGTTTTCCTTAACCACTCTGCTCCTTGTTGTATAACCTGATTTTCAGAATTAGCTGCCTTTACGAGCTTAGGCTCCCCTGTTGAGTTTGTCAGTAATGGAGCATTCGTAGAAGTCGCTAGCAAATTACCATCTTGAGAGGTCAAATAGATATACCCGCTGTGAAACTCTACAATTTCTTTCATCAGTTGCCCCACACTGGACAATGCTGTGGTCACACCAACTACAGCCACAATCTCTTCTTTGGCAGGATCCCAAACTGGCAACGCTGCTGAAAGCAAAGGTGAGTCAATAAACTTGCTCACTGTAACATCCCATGAGGCCACGCCATCAGGCACTTGGGAAATGCCGGCAATATTAATAAGATCATCTGGTGGAATTAGGAAGGGTTTTCCTGTTCTTTCTCCCGTGATAGGATCTACAGGGACTCTATACCATTTGGCTGAAGTGTTACTGTGTATATCTTGGCCAGTCCATTCTTGACGAGACAGCAGCATTTCTGCATCTCCACTGATGGAGTAATTCTTAAGGTCAGAGTACATATAGAATGTTGTTTTTCTCCTATGATCCCTGTGGAAAGCCTGAACAAAACCATTTTTATAATTTATCGTTATTGCATTGAGAGATTTGCGGCAGGAAAATAGTGCCCACGTCACGTCTCGCATCGTCTCATACATCTGCATCATGTGATTTTAACATTTAGAAATTTCAGAATATCACATGTAAGATGTAACTTTATCCGCATGCTACCAATTCATCTTACCTCAACTTGTTCTGCCTGTGTGGAAGCCCTGTAGTATTTTCTGATTACAACTTCAGACAGTTTAACCTGTGCTGTAGTTATATCAACAGTCGAATTCAGGACGCTCCACATCTTTAAAACAGGTCTCTGCAGCAGCTCATGCCGCAGACCATAGGCCAAGCTGTTTATTGATCTTGTTGTATAGGTCCTTGTGAAATGCCATGTCAGTCCGGTCAGCAGCCCTATCAAAATTGTCAGCATGACCTGCAGAATATTGTCGATGTCTTTATTCCACACACTTAAGTATCTTTTAGTGACTAAATTATCTGATATGATCTTGCAGATGTTGCTGAGAGAGAATTTGAACAAACCATGATTGCAAGACGAGCAACAAAGACACTGTAGTGGGATGAGAGGCAGTGGCTACTTGCAGACTGGAACTCATCTCTCTCAACGTCCCCGTGGAAGATTCTTCTGTTTTGCAAAGGACTCGTACTGGAAGATGATCGAGCTGAACCTGATACTATGTCAAAGACTCTTCTCGCAAGTGCTACGGACCTCATGGATGCAGTTGGTGAGCATTCAGACCTTACTTTCTGTTGCTGCCTTGCTATATTGCTCATCCTCAACTCAAATCACCATCAAATAAGTATGTCTCTGGAGCACTGGAAGATAATAAAATATATTGTTCATGGGATGAATTTCGCATTTAACAGGATGACTCATCACCCACTTTCTGGAGGCAACTCTGATCTGAAAAAGACCTCTCCATTCTTGGTAAATCTTTATTGAATTTGATTCTTAGTGTGGACTGTCATAACCTCTCACACTCCAATTTGTCCACCAACCAACAATGGTCTAATGACAAATTTTTGTATTGAACATGTACCACAAGATCATTTTCATGGCTGGTTGCATCTCAGAGCATTTATCTTGTTACTGTGGATGGACGTGTCAGCTGAGTGAATAACAAGTCATAATGACCGATGCTTCTGCTATTCATCAGGTTTGTTCCGTCTTCATGTTTCCCAAATAATTATCAGTCTTGTGTTAGGTTCCCGCAACTGATGACTGATGTTAGACTCATGAAGCTTCCTTCCATTGTATTCATTCACTTACATGCTACATGTTACATTCTCCAGGTTCATATCGTACAGTTACTGATATGACATGAACAATTGAACTTTTGGTTGATTTCATTGTAAATCATGATTAGATAAAGAATGCCATGTTTATACATGATGACCAGAATCTTTAAACTTTATGCATCTTGATTGATATCTTTGAGGCTTTGGCTTATCTTTGAAACACACGTATGAAGTAACACATGTATTTTCTCAATCAGCTAGAATATATGACTATAGAGAAAGACAAGACAGATGGATTTGGGATATCTACTGCTTGGGGCATCAAATCTGCTACACCCAATCATGTTAAACTATCATAATCGGAACATTATCGCTTCAAACCTAATGGTTATCCAAACATAGCACAACCAAAATTTGTGTACGTATGTGTTTGTTAGTTCTTCTGATAATGTTTGTGTATTCCAGAGAAGAAAGAATACAAGAGGAAGAAAATCAAAGAGAAATGCATGGGGCTGGAAAAGGGAAGAAGAGAATGATAATTTAAGGGCATGAAACTTATCAGGACTCCATGTGGGAGTAGATGATGGGAAATGCAACGGGTTGTTTAGTCTAGTGGGAAAGTTTTCTTTATCAGAAGATGACACTGATTCCTAAATACGCAGAAAATGAGAGGACATGCACTAGTGCCTCTTGCTTTTTTTTTTTATTTTATTTTAAAGGAGATCGATAGTGGTTCCCACTTCCCCCTTGGTGGCTAGGGACCGCACACCCCCTCCACTTTGATAGTGTACGTCCATACTCACTGCAGGCCAGCTCGCGCGCACCTCCAGCGTATCTAAGCGTAAATACGGTACCAACAGGGCTCAATTGATAAACACATCACCTTCAACAAGTTCAATTGATAAACGCATCACCTTCAACCGAGTAGAGCCGCATGGCTTGGTGACTACACCTCAGGTTTGATGATTTGAAAATGATATTGTTTTTCAGCTTGTTAAATATCAAGCTCTATAGCATCATTGTTCGACAGATGGTTAGCCCTAATCCGAACCAGTCTGTGCGGATGAAGGCTATGCGCAACAGCTTTAAATGGAGCTGAGTCCAAGAGGTCAGACTGTGAGAATTATTGTGTTCATGCTACTAATGAGTCATAGACATATACGAGGTCACATAAAAACAAGCATCCCACAGTCCAAAAAGCAACAAGATGGTTAGTATTTAGGCAGCATGTAATTACAGGAGACTGAAATGTTACCATGCCCCTTAACTGGTCATAAAAAAATTACAACATTTTACGGATGGATTTAAGTATGATCCACAGAATAATAGGCACAACTGAGCCAATTGAATTGTCTATTTACATCCGCACTTTGAATTCAAGAACGCTTTGGTGCTCTGAATGTGACATCCAAATCAGAAACTACTTGGAGCCTTTCTCAGCCTTTGCCTCTGCTGCAACAGTTTTTACTGCAGTCTTCGCTAAGGTGCTAGGTTTTAAAACACTTTTAGGGTTAAGGGCCTTCCGGATCTTGAATACAGCCCATGCTGTCCCAATTGCGTGCCCTGCGGCATCCAGACTCTCATTTGTAGCTTTACCTGCTTCCTCACCGTATCTACACCAAAACATTCACCCTTTAGGTTATGCTAGTGTTTCAAATAAGCCAAAAAAATCCTAAAACATATAGCCAGAGCAGTTTATAATTTATGCTGATCAATGGTCTAAAACAGGAGAAACAAGTAGAATAGTATGACTAGCTCTGCTGTCTCGGGCTTCATCTATTTTGAATAAGTTGACCCAAATGTGAATGCTACCTCTCAGAAACAAGTCCTGTGGTCACAGTGGATGAAGTCGACATAACATTCTTCCCAGCAACTTCAACAGCATCACAAACTTTGCCTGTCACAAAGAAATAGTGTATATTCACTAACAATAGTATATACCTGAACAAAAAAGCATTTTTAGGTAAAGAATACATACATTAGAATTAACTCATTGATGCTAAGGAAGACCTAAAAAAAGTATTTCATCTAAGAGATGGTTTGTATTCACATTAATTTGTAAGAGTCTGTAACTGTAAGTTCACATACTGAATCCGTCCAAAGAAGCAAGAACAATTTCTCCAGGCAAGAGACCAAAAAACTTCTTGCCCACTTTTGAATTGGCAACTGAACTGGAAAAGAATCCTGAAACCTTCACAACCCCTGAGAGAACTCCATTGGCTACTTTCTCTGTCATCTTTGTCATCCTTTTGACCCTGTTTCAATATTCATTCCATAGTCAATATTTGATAGTGACTCCAAGCTGATATTTTGCTGCTAAATAATGCAAATCAAGCCAAGTCCCAATGTATGCACTGCCTGAACAAACACCAAATCATAGAATATGTAAAATAATTGGACTTGGCAAAGAGAATAGCGAATCAAGTTACATTTCCGGGAAAAGCCAGCACTTCCTCTACATAGATGGAAAAAAATTTGTCCTCAATCCTTACCAAATGGACTGGTGCAAAACAGTTTACAAGATTTCATCAGGAAGATGCAACTAAACTGGTGAAACAAGTTTCAATCATATTGCATCCAGTGTCAGAAAGCACCAAACAGATTGAAAATTCAGTAAGAGCAAAACTAAGAAAAGGTAATTCAGAAGGAAAAAAGTGAATAGATCATCACTAAATCACCTCTTGATCCTCTTCAATGTTTCTGGACTGACTTCAGATTTCGATTTGGAACTCATCCTCTTGAGCATGACCTCATTCCCCCATTTGAGCCTATCTACCGTCACATCTCCACACCAGAGTATCCCCTTAATCAGCTGGCCAGACCCTGCCGCAATCATCTTGGCGGCGGTGCCGCTATAATCATCCACATTGGGAGCCAAGGTGGTCCAGTAGGCGGCACATCTCTTCTCCATCAACTCCCTCTTTTTGGTATCAGACTTCAAATCACTGGGCGACATCTCCTTGGCGATGGTGGTGTCCAGCACGTTGGATGTGTCTGCAACTCTCTGGACTGAAAAACTGCAGTAGTGCTCCAAGATTTGGTCGAGCTGGGTCAGGAGAGACTCCTGGCCTCTGGAGGCGAAAGTCAATCCGTAGCTCAAGACATCGTCGGGATCCTGAGAGGGCCCGCAGAAGGAGAAGAAGTAATGGGAGTGATCGAGCTTGACGATGGCCTGGTCCTTGGTCAAGGGCCACTGGATGTCGTCCCCGACCAGCGCGAGGACCGCGATGACATTGCCATCCTGGGTTAAAGACGTGAGGGTGAAATCGCCAGAAGCGAGCTGGACGCTGTACTGCTTGTCAATGAGGTGGAGGATGGCGCCGGGGAGTGCAATGATGGGTTGGTGGAGGGTTTGGGGTTCGGGGGGAGCGGAAGGTGGGGCTGAATAATGGTTGATGTCCGGGAAGAGATTCTCGGCGAGTAGGTCATCCATGTCGAGAGATGGGTAGAGGGACTCTCTGTCTCTGTTTGATTGGGAATTAGGGTTAGGAAATGCGGAAGAGGACATTGCTGGATTGGCTGCTTGGATCCGATCTGACTCAAATTTTAGGCTTTGGTTTGTGTGTCTCTGAAGAAGAAGAAGTATAAATTTTGATTTGATTTGATTTGGGGAGAAGGAAACGGAAGGAAGGAGGTTGAAACTGAATTAATTTAGTTATAACTCCCGCGTTGCCGTACCGTGCCGTGCGGGTACATCCTCTCAGACAAATTCTTGGGTGGGTTGTGTCCATTAGGCAGTCGACACTATCAATAGAAAGTCGTCACGTAGCGCGTTGAAAAATAAAAAAAATTTCAAACCAATGATAAATCGCCACTTATAATTTTGACTATTCAACGCGCCACGTGACTACTCCTCATTGATGGTGTCCACCGCCACGTGGTGGACACAGTCCACCCAAGAATCACTCCATCCACTCTAAAGCCCATCTTCTTGTTGATGTGATGCAATCGTTCTTCCGTGTTCTGAGAGCACCTACTCCCGTTTGCGATGTCGTTTTGATTAAGATGAAAACGACATTGTTTTACGTTTTACACATTAAAACACGCAGTCGGCCCAAATTATCGATGAATATATAAGCACATCTTATGAATATAACAACATAACTGGTGAATATAGAAGCAGAACTGATGAATATTCACCAGTTGTGTTTCCATATTCACTAGATGTGTATTTATATTCACCAGTTGTGCTTCTATATTCATCATTTGTGCTTCTATATTCACCAGTTTTATATATTCATCAGATGATTTATGCTTCAATAATTGCAGAAAATAACAGCTGGTGAATATAGAAGCACAACTAGTGAATATAGAAGCCCAACTGTTGAATATACAAAACTGGTGAATACAGAAGCACAACTAGTAAATATAAAAGCACAACTGGTGAATATAGAAGCACAGCCAATGAATATAGCAGCACAACCGGTGAATATAGAAACAGAACTGGTGAATATTCATCAGCTCTGCTTCTATATACAACTCGTGAATATAGAAGCACAATTGGTGAATATTCATCAGTTCTGGTGAATATAGAAGCACAATTGGTGAATATTCATCAGTTCTACTTCTATATTCACCAGTTGTGCTATTATATTCATCAGTTGTGCTATTATATTCATCAAATGTTTGGCCGAGCGCGGGTGTGTAACACGTAAAACGACGTCGTTTTCATCGAAATCAAAACGTGCTCCTGGAGCATGCAAGAATTTGCGGATGTGGTGAGGGTGAAATTATAATTAAATTTCAATTTTTTCTTTGATTTTACGTTAATGATAATAATTAGTATTAAAATAGTTGGACCTCAGGCTGCCATTTCCAAGTCTATCAAAACTACATAATTCTAAATTATGATAATCAATTAAGTATTGATATGTATATAAAAATAGTAAATATTAAAATATCGATTATTTTACAAGTGGTAATTGGGCTTACTAGTGAAATTTAAAATTACATTTTTATCGGTGACTAGAAATTATACTTGACTTTATGAGATTTGGTTCCAAATTAAATATAACATTACTTTATTTTTTATATATTTTAGTAAGTTATTCAAGAAAAATTATGTTAAAACAACAACATATATAAAATGCACATCACACAATTTCAAGTTCATATAAATCTACCAAAACCCACAAAAACAAAAATTGTGGATTTAAAGATTTTTTTAAACTAATACCTCTTTTTGAACTATCATCATTTACAGTATGAACTATCACGATTTCTAAAAAGGATGCAATGAAACAAATGGACTGATTTTTTAAAATAAACTTTACCGTTACACTCGTAAATTAATATTATTACAATACTTACATTCGTATACGAAAATTACATCATTTGGTTATCAAAATAAATAATATTATTTTGCGCACATAAATAAAATGACGTCTTTTCATGCTCAATCATCCATAATCCTCAACAAATTTAATAAGATCAATTATATTTAAGAAATCAAATAAATTGATCTTAAGCATCATATGAAATCAATCTTTTTTTTTCATCGCTCTTTTTTTACAAATCGTGCTAGTTCGGACCGCAATTGAGTAAGTGGTGATAGTTTAGAATCCCTTTTGGATTTTTTCCCTTCACAAGTATTCTACTTTTTATTTCACTAATAACACCAGCGAATTGGGATAAAAATCCTTTGGTACTAAGCCTGGATTGTACATATCACGCTACCGGCCATGCTGGCACACACATGGCAATCCACATAGGATGGCAATCTCTTGGTACTAGGCCCAACATCGTCTCCCAAAGAATCTGTGAACAATGAGGATGAGAGCATGCAGAGGATGTAAACTTGCGCGTACTGCATAAACGTAGGCTGCAAGTGTTGTATATCTCTTTAAATGAAACTTCAAGTATTGCACTAGTCTCAGAAGTGTTCAATTGGTACCAAAAATTTTAATTCTTGGAAGAAATCGATGGATCTAGATCTAAATGTGAGATCTAAACTAAAACATCATGCGAGGAGAGGTGATGAGGACTTTATCTTATGATTCAATTAGATTTGCAAAGTGGCAGAAGTGCAACTATATCATCATGATCTTATTGATTTCGTCTATTGCTAAGGAGATTTCGGAAGAAATCTTACATTTGAAAGATGTCATTGCTGTCGGGAAAATGTTGTGCAAGAGATATACGACTTCTCAAAAGGCTGGGACATTTATACTAGTGAAAGAGATTTACACCATGTCATAAGGAGAGATGGTGGTGTTTGTTTACTTGAGAAGTTCAAAAATCTTTCGGATGAGCTTGATGCACTCTTGACAGAGAATAATGAGTACCAAATGAGCACTAAAGCTAAGGAGAAAGAGCATGTGATGTCACTCTTCATGGGACTCAGTGAGAAGCACAATCAAGTTAGAACATAAATAATGGCTATGCGGGATTTTCCAAGCCTAGACGACGCTTACAACATGGTGGCTTAAGACAAATTATAGAAGGAACTGATACATAGTGCACTAGCATTGTCTGAGGCATTGACATTATATTCAATAACAACCAGTCGGTATGTGCGGCCATGACAATGACCTCACCAGCTTATCACACACCTAGTTCAATCTTTCAAATCCCCACTCTCAATTAGGAATGATCAGGATTATATCCTTAAGTCTTGATATTTGGGACATCTAGAAAACAATGTGCTCATCCACTTATGGGGAATTAACCTCCATGTCTCAGGCCGCTTATACAAATTTCATTCTTTGAGCGTTACCAGGATCTGTATGGCCAATACTCCCCTATAATTGAGCCTTCAGCATCAGATATCGCATGGTTACCACACATTGGCCTCCTCATGCTCTTTTCATCTCGTCCCTCCTCAGCTTGCTAGCCCTGGCGCCCAGCCCCAGCTGACGCCACAGTGAACATAGCCTATGAAGACAACTGCTCAACAATTATCATACAAAACTCATAGGGATGTCTCGTACAGTTAGAGACTCTAATGAGGACCTCGTTGTTAACTCTTCAAAATCTTCTAGCTCTCATCATCAAAGCCTCTAACTATGGACGCTGCATCTAATTTGGCATTGTCAAAGGTGCAATGGGACAAAAGAGTCACTCCAACTGCCATCGAAAAAAATGGTTCGCCACTCTCCCCAAAGTTTAAGTAAGTTAGTCCCTCAATCAACAAACATCACAATAAGGTCACTTAGTTCGCCTCTTGAAGATAATCAAGCATAAGGCCCCTCTCGCTTTAAGTCATCTTAGGCCTATGATGAAATCAAATTATTCGATCTGTTTTACACTTGTTCACCTAATTCTTGATAATTTTTAGTGTTATTTAATTTTTTTAGTTAGTTTTTCTATTTCAGACCTTTTTAGGTCTGCAAAAATGTGATAAAAATGATAGTTTTATAGCCATCGGATAAGGAGAGAAAGACGGACAGAACACAATTTCTTCCAAGTAAAAAGCAAATTGTGCGCTAGGATACCAACTATGCATTCAAATTACGTGGAAAAGACATATACGTGTCCTATTCAGAAGTAAAAAAAATGACATCAGCAGTTGACCGCGCACAAGAGCCGAGCGTGTGAGACGTTGATGGTTGTGCGCAAAGTACACATGTATCCTAATCGGGACAGCTGACAATACAACTTGCGAGGAACGTAATTTTCATGCCTGATGTCCAAATTGCACGATTCAAGAGCCTTTAGAAAGATCATAAGATTATCTACAATTACTATGATGATTAAGAGCTCAACTCTCAATGGATTTCTTCTATAAATATGAGTAAAGTCGTTGATTATGAAGTTTTTAAATTCGACTCAAATTTTGATTCTGATTCCTATAGATTGACAGGTCCGAATCCAAATAGAATCCATGAAGATATTTACTAAGAAGATTTGCATCAATTTGTACGGATCACATTGTTTAAGTTGTAAGCCATCACAATACTTATATAAGGAGGACTTCGCATTCTTTTTGTGTGTGTTGTGTCGTGATGAGATTGATAACTTTGGGAGAGCAGTGAAAACAATAAGGGAGCTTAGAGTGGTTCAGAGTCAGTTTGTAAGGATCTTCTTTATTAAACTGATTATATCTATCTCTATGTTTTTAGTGGTCATGTCTCTTGTGTAGTTCAGGTGTTGTGACTTGTGAATTTTTGTTGTGAGATATTTGAGCTTAATAGATTCTTATTATGATGCTATATTTATTATACTTCAACTGAATAATTGTTTTATTGCGTGATAACTTTAATAAATGAATACTTTGTTGCATGATTTCTTACCGTTGATCTAGTTGTGAAGACTTGGGCCAATACCAACTAGTCAAGTAGCAAATAAATTGATGTTTGTGCCTGTTTATAGGTAAATTATACTCTAGGTATGCGTGAGCTAAATATTAGATTGAACTCCCAATCACAGTAGCTCAACACCATATGTGTCTTTTACTAGGCTGACAACCTAATAAATGTATGTTAGGCGTATATAATTCATATCATTGGTTAAAGGATATGATGAATGAGCAATTATTTACAGTCAGTCACATTACCATGATTGATAAGTGTGTATATTTTGCTGAATTTGATTCACTATAAGAGTTTTATAATTACCATCGATGTTCACCTGAGCTTCAAATTTATTTACTGATTTCTCTACTTAGTGCGCATGTTGAGTGATTAAAACCATTATCAAATCTACCAAACTCTTCTAAATTTTTTTAGATTTTTACTTTATTTTTAATCTTTTACTAATCTACAAGAATATTGTCTTTATCGATTAACCGATCCTATACTTGTTAATAGCTAATTATCTAGGTATTATAAATTTATTTGTATAAGACAGCTCAGTGACAGTCTTATCAAATTGACTTTGTTGCTGGGGATAAGGTAACTTTGTTACTTAGTAACTAGTTAGTTTTAGTTTAAATTTTAAATTTCAGAGAGTCACCATCCATGACTTGGTAACCCGAATGCACGACTTAATTAATGTTTCTTAGTTTAATAGAGTTTATGTGACACGAGGCGCATAATGTAGCATACCGAGCTCATGGCTTAGGGAACTTTTCTCATAACTGTTTTCTTTTGTGGATATTTCTAACTTTAACTTTTTATGAATATTTTAGCAGTAGAATTGAATATTTTTTAAACTTGTTGTAAATTTTTACTGTGTGAACTTTTTAACGTGTCTACTTAGTCTGTGCCAAGAATTTAGAAACATGAGATGTCTTATTCTTTTCCTTGCTAGTGTAGTTGTTCTCGAAGAAGGTAAATCAGTGAATATAAACAGCTACAACCATCGAGCTTATGAGCATTTAATGAGCATCTGAGATGTAATATTTATGAGGGCCTGTAAGGACAACAAGTAAGAATATACGAGCATCCTCGAAAAACAATTCTTATAGGGTGTAAGATATGCTTAGAATATAGTCATAATTCTGAACATTGTTCTTACTTGCATGATTCACGTAGGAAAAGAAGCAATATTGAGGAAATACAACTTGCTACCATAACACCACACAGAAGATGTTAACCTAGGAATAGTGTGCAACTTAATAAGCTGGAAGAGTACACTAATGAACGAAATAAGAAGCTTGATCTATCAATCAAGAGCATATAACAAAAATTGAACATATTAAAAACGAGAGTCATGGAGATAACGGAAGAACAAGCTTGGATTTTGTATGAAACTCATGTACATCCTTTCACTCACACTAATGCATCTAGTCTGGTTTGTGAGGTGCAGGTACTGGAGAATGAGAGTGAAGATGACTAATAATATGAAAAAGGGATAAAACCCAAAAGGGGCCCTGAACTATCACCACTTACCCAATTGCGGTCAGAACTACCACGATTTCCAAAAAGGGTGCAATGAAAAAAAAATTGGATTGATTTTCCAAAATAAAATTTACCATCACATTCCTAACATAATATTATTATAAGATTTAGATTTGTGTGCGAAAATTACATCGTTTAGTTATCAAAATAAATTATATCATTTTGTATACATAAAGAAAACGACGTCTTTTGATAATCAAATGACATAATTTTTGTACACAAATCTAAGTCTTATAATAATATTAAGTTTGGAATGTAATAGTACATTTTAATTTAGAAAATCAGTCTAATTTTTTTTTTCATTGCACCCTTTTTGAAAATCATGGTAGTTCTGACCGCAATTGGGTAAGTGGTGATAGTTCAGGGCCCCTTTTGGGTTTTTCCCCTATGAAAAATTATTGCAACAGCGGCACAGAGAACCGTGCACAGGGGGTCATGGGGATTTTTTTTTTTGCAAATGCTCATTTCACACAAGAATACTTTTCTCAACTACTTACACTTATTTCCCAGCCAAGATGTCAAGTTGAGCAAGCACCACATATGGTAGGTATTGTTTGTCTTACTTCTATGTCTATTGCACATAATACTTAGACTGTTGACAAAATGGTGTCAGTGATCACATTACACCACATATGTACTTGTTAAGAAAAGTGCATAAGTTATCATACACTTACACAATTACCTTTCTTGATGGATCAACCGGTAAGGTTGAAATGAAGGGAGATAGTTAACTCAATAAGAATTTATTATTGAAAGATGTGTTATATGTGCCTATTTTCGAATTTAATCTTTTGACGATGAGCAAGTTTATGAAGGACCTGAGATGCATTGTTAAGTTTCATGGTGTTAGGACATAATATTCTACAGTGACACAAGAGGCTTGGACATTTATCTTTTAATATAGCTAGACAACAAACATCTATATCTTTAGATTCTCATGTGTATCCTAAGGCTAAATGGGCAAAGCTTCCTTTTCTTCAAAAATTATACAAACTACTCATGCTATTTAGTTAATACAAGATGATGTTTGGGGACCATAATCTGTTAAATCTATACATGATTATAAGTATTTTCTTAGTTTGGTAGATGATTATATAAGTTGCTTGGATTTATATGATAAGGTTTAAGAATGAAGCTGCACAATTTATCAAACACCTCTTTGAAACGGTATTTACTCAGTTCAGCAAGAAGACTGTGTGTTTTAGGACCGATAATGGGATGGAGTTTCTCAATACCTGAATGGCTAATTTTTTTCATAAAAAGGAGTGCATTCATCAAAAGACTTACCCCAACGCATCACAAGAAATTGTATCTTAACTCAACACAGACTTATTCTAGAGATAGCAATAGCCTTGCACTTTCATTCTCACGTTCCATAGAGTTTTTTTGTCCGATGCTGTCCTCACATAAGTGTTTTTGATAAAAAGAAGTCCATCAATCTAAAGTGTTGCACTACGAGTCCCCTCATGAAAGATTCTTTGGCTATACCCCCACTTATGATGATCTAAAGTTCTTTAGGTGCTTGTGCTATTATACCATTGAACCTGATATCCGGGACACAATAGATCTAAGAGCTCATTCATATGTTTCTTTTGGGTATTTATTTGCTAAAAATGTTACAAAATATTGGAATTATTTTTTCACAGTTTGTTATTTCTCAAACCCAAGACCACTTTTTTTTTCCAATGCACTCATTCAGCAGGTCTTTTTTCTGAGGCTTTGTCCCTTTGCTGCTTTCCAGATATTCTTTCCTTCTCATATTGGACAGATCTTATCATATGGTCTCAGTCTCATGTTTTTCCATCCAAGGAGATAAAGTCTATTTCTTTTTGCTACTTAGCGGGCTGTGCTTATAACATCTGGAAAGCCAGGAATGCCCCCATATTCAGAGGTGAAAATTTCTGTAGGAGGCTGGTTCTTAACAGGGTCAAAATGGAATTTCTAATCAAATTATCTATTATCAAGGCTATTCACCACTCAAGATTCAATGACATATGGGCTACGCAAGTGCACCTTCAGCATCTCCTAGTCTAGGTCCCTTGTAATCCCACCTCTCTTGTTTTTCATATCATGGTATGGACTTGATTGTAGCGCTCTTGTACATTCTTTATCAATGCAAAGCACCCCTTTTGCAAAAAAAAAAAAAAACATGTTACTTTCAATGAAGATTACTTTCCTTTTATAGGACAATCAATTGGTGAAACTCCCAAATTGATGCTTCCTATACCATCCAAAGATACATTTTGTGATCATCATTTCCTGGATACATTTGGTGCTTTTGAAGACATATATGTAGTTCATGAAGCAGATGTCATGTCCATCTTTAGTCTTTTGAGGAACCTTCTGGTGAGTTTGCAGGCGCCTGATGTCCAATGCGTTCAATCCCTTCGGCTATCTCATCAAGCTAGGCAGGATGTTGTTTGGAAAAAAAGATTATATTTTTAGTACAATGACTTCACTCATCACATGAATCAAGTGCTGAGTAATGGTCATTGTACCCATACTCACAAGAATTTCTTATTTTAGTTCTCTGCATCTTCTGAGCCGAGTAATTACACTGAGATCATTAAGTCTTTAGACTAGGTACCGTCATGTAGCAAGAAATTAAGGCACTTGAGAATAATCACACGGAACTAGTTGATCCACCATAACGCAAGAGTATCATTGGGTCTAAATGGGTTTAACTCAAATTTAAAGCTGATGGCACCATTCGAGAGGCACAAGACGCATCTTGTCGCCAATGATACAATCAAACTCATGGTATTGGTTATCATGATACTTTCACATCTATTATCAAAATGACCTCTGCCCATGTAATGCTTTCCATTGCAGACGTCAAGCAATGATCTCTCTTTCAACTCGACGTCCACAACTCATTCTTACATGGCTTTCTAGACAAAAAGGTGTATACGAAGCTCCCCTTCGAGTTTTACAATGATGCTAAGTGCAAATAAAGTGTGCAAGCTTGTCAAGAACCTCTATGGTCTCAAGCAGGCTTCAAGACACCAGTTCACTCTTTTAGCAGCTCTTTATTGAGTTATGGGTTCACGTCAAGTCTCAATGATTCTTCTTTATTTACATTGCACAAAGATGACCAACTTATTCTACTTTTTTATGTATGTTGATGATGCCATTCTCACCGGAATCTTAGTGGCTCTTATTATCCAGGTTAAGCAGTTTCTTGATGAGTAGTTTCACGTTAAGGATCTTGGTCACGCCAAATATTTCTTGGGCATCGAGTTGGCGCACAGCTCTCCGGGTCTTTTCCTCAACCAGCGAAAATGTGCTCTAGACCTCTTATACAACACAGGCTTCACATTCAGTAAACCGTGCGTCACCCGCATGAATACCAAGCATAAAATAGCCTTATCAAAGGCTCCTCTCCTTGAAGATGTTGAGCCCTGTAGACGTGTTATGTGCAAGCTCATATATCTTACAATCACATGCCCCCAACCTCACTTATCCGGCCCATATTCTTAGCTTATTTATGAGTGCTCCTATCTAGGAAAGTCTCGAAGCCATACACAAGGTACTACGCCACATCAAAGTCACGCTTGCTCAAGATCCCTTCTTTAGTGCTTAATCTTCACTACATATTCTAGCGTTCTACGATGTTGATTAAACTACTTGTCATGTTACAAGCTGAAGCATTACTGGCTATTGTATACTCATCAACTCTTCTCTTATTTCTTAAAAAAATGAAAAAAAAAACGTTGGCTATTATGTTTACTAGATGACATGGGTGTGACTCCTTTCTTGCATATTCCTTTCTTCCGTGACAATCATGTTGCTTTTCATATTGCTCACAACCCCATGTTCCATGAGAACACGAAGCACCTCGAGCTGGATTGCAATGTTGTTCGCAAAAAAATTTGCCTCTTAAACTCGTTTTCCTCAGCGTGTTTCCACTTTTGAGCAGCCTAGACATGTTTACTTAGTTTTTATCCCATAACGTACTCCGGTTCTTCTCTTCAAGTTGATCGTTTCTAACTTCGCGGTCCAGTTTGCGGGAGTGTTGAACTTTGTTGATGTGATATTTTGCTTGAGTTACAAATGACATTGTTATATTGTACCTTTATTTTCTTATGGGTCTTAATAGCAATTTAAATTAGTTTTAGAGAAATTTTATATTTTTAAACTACATTTACACAGTTGTTGTCCAGCTGGCTTGTAAAAATAGTTCAATTAATCTAATTGGCATCTTTCTCCCGGAATAAGATATGGTGCTGCGCAGCAATTTACTGCGAGCACCGGAACGACATCATTTCACCCCTTTTGACTTAATAGTCACGTGGTTTGTGCTTCTTCCTTCTTTGCATTTTTGAACTTTGCTTGTCAGATTCGTACTTTTACCTACTCTCAAAACACAAGCTTCAGAGCTATGGCCCCATTCAATCTCGTATAACTCCATTCAACAACAAAAAATTGTGTTTTTCTGTTAACACACGAGTCTCACGCAATGAAGATGACAAGATTTGGATCTGGATTTGCTGAAAACAGACATGGGAGAGGATGGAGACGAACATAGTCAAGGAGAGAGAAGTTGCAAAGATGGGAGAGGAATGGAAGAAGAATGCAGACACCAAAAAGATGTCACTGGAGCAAGTGAAGCCTGCGGGAGTTAACTCGTCAAAGAGGCCGTCAGGGCACAATCCAAGCGGCGTGCTGCACTAGAAGCGGATCATGCCTCACAGCTCCACCACCATGGTCATAGCGCGACTGCTCGTAATTGGCGTCATTTGGTATGCCGCGTTGTACACCCAGAAGAAGCCTGATGCGGATGTTGTTGATGTCCACGAGGTGGCTGCTGGAGTGGCTCAGCTGGAGGATGTCCGGCCAAGTGAAAGTAGGAAGTAGCATTTTGTAATGCTTAGGAGTCAAATGTTAGTGTGTTTCTTTCCTGCTTATGTAACCTGACGATATCAGGAAATAAAAACTACATTATGGTGTAACTGTAACATATGGATTACAAAATGCCTAACAATTTGGGACTGTCCACAATTATATGAATTCTCAAGGAAATAAGAAAAAAGAAGTGCTACCACGTGGTGATCTTGTCTAGTTGAGCATTTGCTTGACTTGGTCAATGTATCGATCAATCTTCACTGAGTGGTAGATGAGTCTTGTGAACCAGAAGCAAGCGTAGAAATCAATTGTGCCTGTTAGGACGACGAAGGCGTAGGAGGCGATCAGCATTTACCCAAAGTAGAGAATACCGAAAACTGGTTTTGTGATCTCCAGCTTTGTAAGAATTAAAATGTGGCATAGAGGAAGAGATGGAGAACTGATGATCTGGCAGTCAAGTATGATCTCAACCATCACATGTTTTCTACGTTGCAAAGCTGGAAGTAGCAGAGGATGAGGACGATGGTGATCTCTGCGCCACGTGACTACTAAGTCAAAAGGGGTGAAACGACGTCGTTCCGGTGCTTGCATCAAACTGCTGCGTGGTATCGGATCCTATTCCTTTTCTCCTCATTTTGATTTTTGTTGGTTCATATAAGGGATGGTATCTCACATCGCTCATTGAGTTCAAACACTAACCTATAAGTATTGTTGGATTCTCCCACTCATTGTCAATTGATTTTGAATGTGGAACCAACTTACTAACAATTTTCCTAATTTCAAATTGACGCTGGCGAGGCTAATCAGAGTGATTTCTTCAATTACTGAATGGCAATGATTTGAGTCACATATAATAAAATAGAAATTAAATAATAAGAAAAATAGTTAAAACTGTCAATATAAGAAAACAAATGGGAATTTATCATCAATAGGAATCTTAACGATCAATTTAATGAGAAATTTTTTGTGGACATAGTCCAATAGTTCATCAATACATAGCTGTCACTTCATACTTTTTTAATCAATAGCAGCGTATTGAAAACTAGATAATTTTAAAATTAATTATGAATTGTCACATTTAAAATTTTAAATTAATACGTGGACGGCTCATTATTCCACACGAATTTCTTCAATTTAAATTGACCTACTTATGTGGTAAAATGTATTTATATACAAGAAATCAAACACGCGGACATGCAGAATAGAGCCCACGAGGGGGGAACGGAGTGGTTTTGGCGGGTGTCGGCTCGACGATGCTTCTAGATGAACGAAATCTGGCGGCAGTTCCCCGACATCTTGAAGCAATGTATTTCACTCAAAGAACTCTTCACCGGCAGGTGCCTTCATGCTGTATACATCAAGGCCGCCCTCGTCCCACACTCCACATTCCTCTCCAATCACTTCATCCTTCTCTACTCCAAATGCCGCCGCCTTTCCGCCGCCCGCTCCGCTTTCCACCTCACCCAACACCCCAATGTCTTCACTTATAACACCATCCTCTCCGCCTACGCCAAAGAGTCTCACATGCGCCTTGCCGCCCACCTGTTCGACCAAATTCCTGATCCGGATATTGTCTCTTACAACACCATGATATCCGCGTTTGCAGACAGTGGGGCGCTCAAAGATGCTTTGAGGCTGTTCAGGGAGGTGAGGGAGGCGGGGATTGATATGGACGGTTTCACCATATCCGCCGCTGTTACTGCTGCCTGTGACTGCGCTGAGTTGATTCCGCAGCTGCATGCGTTGGCCATTTGCGGCGGGTTTGATTCTTATGCATCTGTTAACAATTCACTGCTAACTTATTATGGCAAGACTGGGTTCCTTGAAGAGGCTAGGCGGGTGTTTTTTGGAATGGGTGAGGAGAAAGATGAGGTTTCGTGGAATTCAATGATTGTGGCGTATGGGCAGCACAGGGAAGGATCAAAGGCCCTGAGTTTGCTTCGCGAAATGGTGCACATGGGATTCAAGGTTGACATGTTTACCTTGGCTAGTGTCTTGACCGCTTTTACGTGTTTGAACGACTTGTTTGGCGGTCGTCAGTTTCATGCTAAATTGATCAAAATTGGCTGTCAGCAGAACCCACATGTGGTGAGTGGTTTGGTTGATTTGTATTCAAAGTGTGGAGGTGGAATGACAAACTGCCAAAAGGTTTTCAGTGAAGTAGCTGAACTAGACTTGGTTCTCTGGAACACAATGATTTCTGGCTATTCCCAGCATGATGAGTTCGCTGAAGAAGCACTTAGTTGTTTCAGGCAGATGCAGAGGGTGGGATACCAGCCAGATGATTGCAGCTTCGTGTGCGTGCTTAGTGCTTGCTCCAATCTGTCATCTCCTTCTCGAGGTAGGCAGTTACACTCGCTGGTGTTGAAGTCTTCTATTCCATCAAGTTGGATATCTGTCAACAATGGTCTTATTACCATGTACTCAAAATGCGGAAAGCTTGAAGATTCCAGACTCGTATTTGATTTAATGCCAGAACAAAATGCCGTTTCTTTTAATTCAATGATTGCTGGATATGCGCAGCACGGACGGAGTGATGAATCTCTGCTTCTTTTCCAGCAGATGCTGCAAACCAATATAGTTCCTACAAATATCACCTTCATTTCGGTCTTGGCTGCCTGTGCACATACCGGAAAGGTTGAAGATGGTCAGAGATATTTTGAAATAATGAAAGGGAGCTTTGGGATCGAACCAGAATCAGAGCACTATTCATGCATGATAGATCTTTTTGGTCGAGCGGGGAAGTTGAGTGAAGCCGAGAGGCTGATTGAGACAATGCCCTACAGCCCTGGCTCCATAAGCTGGGCCTCACTGCTCAGTGCTTGTAGAAAACATGGCAACATTGACCTGGCAGTCAAAGCAGCCAACCATTGTGTTCAGCTTGAACCTTCAAATGCTGCTCCTTACGTCATGCTTGCAAATATGTTATCAAAAGCTGGGAAATGGGAAGAGGTAGCCCACATCAGAAAACTCATGCGAGACAGGAGAGTTAGGAAAAAACCTGGTTGTAGCTGGATAGAGATGAACAGCAGAGTGCATGTGTTCGTCGCAGAAGACAGTTCACACCCAATGATAAAAGAAATATACAAGTTTTGGGAAGAGATGTCAATCAAGATGAAGAATGCTGGCTGTATTCCTGATGTAAAATGGAGTATGGTGCAAGGCTATAATGACTTTGGAGACCTTGAAGGAGCGAATGAGCTGAGGTTGAGGCATCACAGCGAGAAACTGGCTGTGGCATTTGGGCTGTTATCGTCTAAAGATGGGGAGGCATTGCTCATTGTGAAGAATTTGAGAATATGCACAGATTGTCACAATGCCCTCAAGTTTGTGTCTGTCGTTGCAAGAAGGGAAATCACAGTTAGGGATGCCCTTAGGTTTCACTGCTTCAAAGATGGTCAGTGCTCCTGTGGAGATTATTGGTGATCGATCGGTCCTTTGGTTTGGTTAAATATGGTTCTGATTTGAATATCAGACGACACTCACCCTCTGTTTGGTTCAGTAAAAATTTTTGATGTGAAAGAAAATGAAATTCTTTGGCATGGTGTGGTTCTGGCGATTGGAGGGATCCTCGGATTTGATGGCAAATTGAGTTGGATCTTTTCATTTTTGAATAAGCATCCCATCTGGATGGCCATTTGATGTCACCCAACTCAAACTCGATCTCGCAAGTGAAGGAAATGGCTGGCCTTTCATAATAGCCATTGCTACAATCGAGGGGTCACATTTAATAGGTGATGGATATTTTATCATACATCTTCAAATTCTTTGCAACATTAAGGACATGCATGACGCTACAAGGGATCACCTCAAACCCAACAACCATGTATCCAGGCACCTCTAGTTCAGATTTCTGATCATTTGCATGAATCTTCTCAGCTGCATCACATGTTCCCATCACTTCTGCATCGAATCCACTTCAGCTAGAGTGAGTACTGTGAAATTTTGCCTTTCCAGTTTCATATAAATGGATGAAGCACTTCTCATTGGTCAGAATATCACCATGTTTAGAGATGATAATTTGTGCAGCTAGTGCAAATTATTTCTCCACTTCAAAACCTGTAATTGTAGTCAGGGATGGACCATCTACCAAGTCCCAGCTAGGAGAATCATCAGCTGAATCTTCCATTTCTGATGAGGTACAATTAGGTGGACTCTCACGTTCAATGCTTGTCATAGCTCTCTTCGTTATCATTCGATCACATTCCACCATATTCTCTTTGGCATCTGCAGAATCAGGCTAACTTGAGTTTGTCAATCTAGGACATGTCTGGTTGACCTTATTATCCCTCTCTACAAGATGCACCACGGGATCGTCCTCAGCAGGCTTACACAATATACAAAAAAAAAAAACTACTCAGCGGATTTGATCTCAATGGTGAATTTTCTATTAACCTGTGCAAGCTAATAAACAGTCTCCATACTTTTTTTTATTCTCAGGAATGTTTATTGTATTTCTTTTATCAACATTCAAAATAATGTGCAATAATATTGCTGCCTCCTCGACATTGTCAAAGTCAGAGGATTCTGAGGAAGGTGGCTGGTTTAAGTTTGTCAGTGGAGGATTTCATAGAGGACAAAGAATTGTATGATAGGGACAATACCAAATCTCGGGGATTTGGGTTTTTCACTCACAGCTTAGCTAAAGAAGCCAATAATGCTGCGGAAACACTCAATAGAGTTGATCTCAATGATAGTTCCATCCAAATAATAAATGCAGAATCAAAGACAAGGCTTGATTTCTGATCATCCAAGTGTTAAATCAGTTATTGGTAGGGGGACTTGGTGCTCTTGTTGACAAATGATTTTGTAGAAAAGCTTTGAATCGATGTGCTTCTTACACCATGCTAGTTGGTCGCTTGAATCAGATTTATTTCTTTTGCAGACAGAAGCAGTCAATATTTGTAGGAAAATGAGTGTTTAGAAGCTTCAAAATGCATGTTCTTATTACCCCTTATAAAGCCTACACAATCAACAAACTTGTTTTCACTTTGATTGAGACATTGTGGTCTATATTTGTATTTGTAGATTTATAACTACACCAGAGAGTGTTGAATGGAACGACTAATGAACATGAATTGTATTACTTAATGAAACTGTGTAGTTCCTTCTGTGTATTGGTAGCGATCAAGTGAACAACTTTCGCTAGAAATTTATGAAACTGAGATAAAAATATAAGATATCACTTTAGATGCATCATTTGCAATTGAAAGTTTGTGTTGATTGACGAACATCAGATGCATTGAATCTTTTAAAAAATTTATAAAAATGGTAAAACCGTAAATTATAATATATTAAGATGTTCAAAAAGTAATTTATTAAATGAAAGCAACATATTCCGTAACCAGCAAACACATGTAGTCTGACCAGTACTCTGACTATTCATATTCTCATAAAACATTCAATTGTCCGTTCTTAATTTTATAGAATGACACCTTAATCAAAATTACATGTGTACAAATATCTTGCTTGTTTTCCAGTAGTGATAAATCAATTAGTAACTGCATTTGGCAACGTGTCAAGGGTCTTGCAAACACAGTCTTTGACAAAATAACTCGTTTAAATATTTTAATGCACTCAATAAATGAAAAGTTATGCTTCCATGATCACCTGATCGATCTTTAAACAATGATACATCTATAAGATAAATGTCTACATGCATATATAATTGATTAATCCCATAATGCTAAGCAAATTTACTGCCAAGCAAAACATGGTGATTTTGTTCCAATACAAGGTAGTTTTAGGGGTAAAAAGAGTGGTTTTGATTTTAATACAACCATTCAGTTTGTAAGAGACACCTGACAGATGGTCACTGACCGTTGAAAATCAAAACTACATCATTTTGCTTACCTATTTTTTGTTTGGCATGATGGGATTAGAATCCATAGTTCAATAATTGAACCACAAACATAGTGTCAAATGCTGGAGAATGCAACGTTCAGAGAAACACCACCAGATACGATAGCCTAGTTTGAGATGGTAATAGTAGACTACTATTAAGGTTTCAATGACAAACAATAACTTCTAATCATTAGACGCAGTCTGTCTATGTTTATGAATGAAACCTTGAGCTTCCTTCAAGTCCCAAACCGGGGAGGATTCAAAAGCTAAGGATGCCATTTCCAATCCAGTCTACAAGAGCAAACACAACACACTTTCAGATGATTTAACTTAGGCCTGAGAGTCTACTGTGGACACAAGTGACAGATGTTTAGACACGCTTACAAGACCAGAGTCCTGACTGAATACCCACCATATAGCACGAACATCACTGTTTGTCATCCTCCTTCGAACCACCATCATCATTTTTCTTTTCCTGACTCTGTGACAAAGTATATTAAGACTTTCAATATAGTCACAAATACTGTGAGACATTCAGTAGCAAATGCAAGACCACACCAGTATCCAGTCCCAAGTTTTTCCAAGGATCAGAACATTTTTTTATGTCAAATTGGATAAAAAAGCTAACCTCAGAATGGCTTTGCATAGAAGCAAGCAAATCTTTAACCGAAGGGTCATTTGGATCTACTCCAGGAAGCTAATACAAAATCAAAGAGACAAAATAATTACCATGCCCTTTTGCAGTGTTTAGAATTGAAATGATCAGAAACAATTGTCCAAGAAAATATTACCGAAGAAAGGATAGATGAAACAAAGGACTGGTCTGTCAACAGCTTACTCATGTCCTCTTCATTTGCTGCGCTAGATGTACTGTCTTGCACAGACATCTGAAGAGCTGCAATCCAAACATTAACAACATTATTGAACAGCACTCTACACTAATGCCAAAATAGACAGCCAAAACAACACTATAGACATATGCCTGGAGAAAAACTCAACCAAGAAGATTATCTTACCAAGCGCCAAGTCGTCATTCACTGCTGCTTCTGCCATATCTGTGTCATGCACAGGAACAGGAACAGTAGTGTCATCATCCATGGACATTGCAAGCGCCTGCTTGAGTAGAGCATCTTCTTCTTCCTGTCATCATTTCACAATAAGCTAGGGCGATATTTAAAATAAATACGCAACAAAAGAAGCAATGCTGAGCATATTGGAAAGATAAAAATCAAATAAACTGCCACAATAAGCAATCAATAAAGGACTCACTGTCAAATCTGTGGTCTTATTTTTAGCATCAGAATCAGAAGCTACAGCACGGTCTGTCATTGTTGCATCTTGAGAAGATTGTCCCTCTCCCTTTTCCTGCTTTGAAGCTTCCTCTGCCGCTTTTTTTGCAGCAGCTTCCTGCCTTGCCCTTTCCTCTTCCATTGAAACTCTGAGGGCGAGAGCAAGTTCTGGATCTACATTGGGATCCACATCAAAATCAAACCCAGAGACACCACCGGCTGCAGCGGCTGCAGCAGCAGCAGCAAACCCACTCCCACTTTCTCCATCCCCAGTAAATATGGGAGTGCTATAAAAAAATAGGAATGTGAGAACTTAAGAATATAGAATATTTTATGAACTCCCACCATTGCAATATAAATACTCTGGAATAACCTTATGAGGACATCAGGGATGGCATTTTGGCCAGCAGGTACATGAACAATGTGACTGTTGTCATTATTGTTAGCAGCAGTGAGAAGAGCTTGTAGCTTCTCATGTTTCTCATCATCTTCCTCGCCAAACTCAACTATATCAAGGGCCACACTGTTCTTTTTAAGCTTTCTTCCAATCATTTCAAGAGATTTCTTGTCGTGTCTCACTGGACTGTGAACACAAAAGATACATCAGAACCAAAGCTGAGAAAGAACAACACAACCTGCAGTGAAAACACTAGGCCCTAACAGCAGCTAACCTTCCTGCAAATACAATAATCCTCTGCTGCTGCTTCTTATTTTGTCGATGTTTCAAAGCAAGCTGAGCAACTTGGATTCCTGCTGCCAGGTTCATTTCACCGCCTATCTCTAAACCTGGAAAGTAAACAACCATCAATGTTGAACTAGGGTTAAATCCTGTCAAAGCAAATTTTCAGGCGTCTGCCCTTGTACCGTCGCATCGGTTAACAAACAAAATTACGATGCAACATCAAAATTATATATTCAAACAGCAACCAAAGAATGAAGCTTTTATCTAAATGCAAGTAAAGATGCTTACAAGAAAGTAACCACTAGATAGCTACAAGTCCCAAAATAACACTACGGCAAGAACTTTTATCTAAGGAAGAAAGGACTTATTTTTTCGCCTTCACTAGCTACTTAATTTTAAGAGAAAGTGGACAGCTTGTGCATACACCATCAAGTGGCTTATTTGAGAAAAACCAAATCCACAATGTGCTAGTTGTCGTAAAAAAAAAATCATAAACATGTGAATTAAACACCTTACCATGCATGCAAGCCAAGATCTTTCCAAGGTCACTTGTGGGAGTAACCAAGACCCTAACTCCTTTGCCAGCCATAGTCATAACTCCAACAGTATTCTCCGGATTAGACTGCAACGTTATACATCCAACAACTCAAGTTCACAGTAAAGCGTTCCTTCATCACATGAATAAACCAAGAGATTCCAAATCGACAAAAGAGCCACACGCTTCATCCACTAAATCCTTAATAAACCCTAAATTGTGAAATAAGTAAAAAAAAACAGGAGACCTGAGTTTTGGCACCGCAAATGAGACTAACGGCATCAGCTTGCGCCTGAAACCGAGTCGGAGAGTAATCCCCGTTCCTCATCCACTCCGAATTGTCCACACAGATCATAGTTGCCTGCAAATCCGACCAAGACAAATTCAGCTACGCTCCAACCCTAAATTAGCGTAGAGAAAAACACAGCCAGAAAAAGAAACAAGAAAAGGATGATCGGACACGTAGGTACCTCGAGCACCATGGTTGAGGGGATCAGCGAGCGATTTGACGACAAAGGATTTCACCAGAAATTCAATCTACGGGGTATTGTTTTCTTCACTAGTTTTAGCTTGGTTGAGAGGTTAGCTTCCGAAAAACAAATAGCGTTTCCTTCTCTCGTTTGGGCTTACAGGCCCGGAAATTCTTTGGACAGTGACTTACCAATGGAATGATGATACTTTGATCAGTCACGTAACAAATTGAAAAATTAAAAAATGTCACAACTAATAACACATGGCAACGGGATGGCAATTAAACCTAATCGAACCGTAACCGAACCGTTCCCGCCCTGTTTAATATGGATAATAACCGAGTTGACCACGCCCGTGGTTAAAACCGTAACCGAACCGAAAAAATTGGACGGGTAGGTTAAGGGTATGACATTTGTCATATCTGCCCCGATCTGACTTTAGTTAACCACTCATAAATCGATCCAACCGCCCCATAATAATTATATAACTATTTAAATTAAGTAATACATTTAATTCTATAATACTTATTTCTCTAATAATTATTGAAAAATTTAAATAAAATACTTAATTTGTAATCACAGTATAGTATAATGATTCATTGAGTTAGCTTTATCAGATTGTGCTTATTATATTTTGCTAGAACTATTACTTTGCATCATCTACATTTGCTAACTTTCTTGTCTAAGATAAAAAAATCCTAAATAGTAATAAAAGAATCCTGGTCTCAAACTCTGTGGCGTGTTTTTTATTCTGTCATCGTATGAAGCGAATTATCTAAGTTAAACCATAGACAACATCAAAACATTCATGTCTGAAGCTACGCAACGAGTTTTATTTTATTTTATCACCTGCTGAAGCGACAAAGAAGCTATTTATTTTTATCGTCAAGTGAAGGCTTGACTGAAGCGGCGAATCGTCAAGTGTGACTTTTATGTCATTATTCTTTATTTCTCTTATCCAAACCTTCACCGACACGATTAGCAGAAAGCAAAAACCTTAGCCAAAGTGTAGTCTCCCATCTCTCATCTATACCAAAGATAAGATTTCTTTTATATTTTGTCTACAATTTGTGTCTTTACAATGACTTTTATATTTTATAATTTATTTTACATTCTGTTTATTTTTATGAAGGTCATGACAAGTGATGAAGATGACACAACTTCATTATGAGGGATTCACTCTCTATTCTTCAGACTGTGCAGTAAAGACCATTGGTTGGAACTATTTTAAAAGGGTTACAGTTCTTGATTTAAAGAAAACAAGATATGTAAATTGTAAATGCCTTCGTAAAATAGAATTGATGAATGAGACGTCACATCTATATGCTCAAGTGAAATATTCCTTAAAAAGAAAAATCAAGTTTTAAGACAGTCCTTTCTTGATGTGAATAATAAGGATAAAGTAAAATCTCAAGCTTTTGATCACCAAAGATTTACGGAGAAATTAGTTCCAATGATCATAGCTCATGAATATCCTCTTTCAATTGTCGACCATGTTGGGTTTAAGAATTTCTTTTTGATTTTAAATAAGATGCAACAATGAATCAGACATATATTAAGATGCAACATGCGTCACTTGTTAATAATATTACACTACTCCTAGTTTTAAGTAAGATGTGACAGCCCTCCACAAGGATTTCTTTAGCAAGTTGAGTATAAGAAGCTTGTTATGCACTATTAACTCGTTGGCTGATCATGACTAACAAATTATCAATAACAACATGTTGTACTAGGATATTAATTAGTATCATTGCCTTTTTAGAGATATAAAACTTAATTTAGGTATTTCCAAATCTTGTTATAAAGAAAAATTAAGTGAACAAGTTATTCTCCTTATCTGTGTCCAATGACAATGCGTTTGATTTTTTCACAAGTGAGATCACTGTTGGTTAATTGATTAACCGTGGTCAACCCGAAATCCGACGGAATGGAGATGGTTTTAATTTTTCGATACCCGAGCAGTTATGATACGAGTATAATTTTGATATGTTTCGAGATGAATATATTATGATAATTCCACTAACTGTTTCAAACTTGCCGCGTTACCATCCCTACATGGCCTCTCTTATTAATTGTGTCCACTGTACACCTAATGTCTTGCGTCAATGTAAGAATCATAGTTATCAGAACCGGACCGGCCGGTTCGACCGGTTGGACCGGGAACCGGACCTGGTACCGGTCCGATTCGAAATTAATACCGGGGTGCACACTGAACCGGAAAAAACCAGATAAACCGATCGTTTTTTTACAAAATCGATGAACCGGACCGGTCCGGTTGAACCGGTTTAGTGTAATTGATGGTTTAATTAAGGTTTAATTGCATATCATTAATAGCCAAAAATTTATTTTATTAAAATGCTTAAGCTTGGATTCGAACCCAGCCCTTTGAGCTTCCAAAGCGAAAGCTCTAACCACTATACCATCAAGATATTTTAGGATTTTTAGGATAATTAGTAGATTAAATGTGATATTTAATAATAATTACATTTAAATGAACCGCCGTTCGAACCGGTTTGAACCGGTTCAACCGAAAAATCGGGAACCGGAGCCCTGACCGGTTCGGCCTCCGGTCCGGTTCTGATAACTATGGTAAGAATTTCTTATCAAAAAAGAGAAACTTATATTTATTCGCATACGCATCCCTCAAGTTTGGATAGGAGTCGACTACCACCACCACCAGTAGGGATGACAATTCAACCGTAACCGAATCGTAACCGAACCATAACCGAACCGGTCAACGTGGATAATAACCGAGTTGACCACGCCCGCGGTTAAAACCGTAACCGAACCGAAAAAAATTGGACGGGTAGGTTAAGGGTATGGTATTTGCCATACCCGACCCGACCCGACCCGACTATTTAAATTAAGTAAGACATTTAATTATCACTACAAGAAAAATGCATATAATTAACAGATTAAAAATGACCAAAAAAGAATTTGTTACATTTATTAGTATATGTGACAATTTGTTGTGACGATTCATGATTCGTCAATTATATTCTATATAATTGACGAATTCTTCGTTAAGTGTACCTTTCGTCACAAAAAACACCTTTTTTTTGCACCAACAGTTGAAGCTATTTACTATAATTGACCAAAATATTCATAAATTATTGTTCGTCATTTCTATTTTTATTATAATTGACGAATTATTCGTTAATTATAACGTTTGTCACAAAAGATTCTATCTTTTGGCGGTTTGGCGTCAATACCCGCAGACTAGATAATTATTATAACCGACAAACAAGTTCGTATTTAATTTTTTTCAATTATGTGTTTTATAATTGACAATTTTTTTTGGAAAAAGTAATGTTCGTTACAAAAATTTTATGTTTAGCAACAATACATGTAGACTAATTATCATAATTGAACAAAGTGTTCATAATTTGTTTTTCATAAAATATAAATGTGCAAAACTTATATAGTATTAGTCATATTAATTTTGTCGCCTATTAATTGATAAATAAACACAGTAGAACGTAGTTTTAGTGTTTTTGTAAATGACCAAAATTGAGTCTTATTTATGACAAACATTTATTGTTTTTAATTGACTTATATATATATATATAAGAAGTTGTGGCTGTTTATCATCATCTACTATGGGTGTAATGATTCGATTTTGTTCGATTTTACAAAAAAAAAAAGAACCGAACCACTTCATCAGTTTTATTTTTGTCAAACTGAATTGAGTCGTGTAAGTAGAGAAATCAAAGTAAATCATTATATCGATTTAATTTCAATTTAGTTTGATCATAGATGTGAGTTTTTATGCAAAAAAATTAAAAATATATTCTATTAAAAATTGCAAGCTAAAGAGGCATTCAAATCTTGACAATCTATAGAAGTACACAAATTTTCAGTACTATTTTCTATGCAACTTTCCAGTTTAATAAAATTAAACACTAAGAGAAACATAAACAAAGACATGAGGTGTGTAACATTCATGAATACAAAACAAATACATTACATGCGAGACCGATTAAACACTAGACACAAACATGAAAATCTCACACAAACATAAACAGATTATAACCATTCATCTTCATCACATGTGAGACTCATTAAACCTAAGTTTTTAAAATTTACAAGTGTAATACCTTGTATCTTAATTTAAATAGTTGGAGTTCATATGTATTTAATTAAATGGTTATACTATTATTATGATTTTATTCGGTTCGATTCAATTTATATCTAAAAATCTAAAATCGAACTGGAGTGTTTGATTTTTTCATTGCTTTAAAATGTAAACAATTGTTTATTCAACAAAAATTAATGGTTCGGTTCGATTCAATTCAATTTATCATTTTGACCATACACCCTTACAATATGTAAAAGACATATTGATTTAGAATACACAAACAAAATTGCAGGACAACCTAAAACACAAGCAATGGCGGCAATATCCAATCTATCTCAAACACTTAAATAAATATTATAATGAAAATTTCATTATCCCGCCAACAATTTCATCGTCCCTCCAATGATTTTCTGCCCTCTCCTTCGTCCACCCTCCTTCCCTCACCATCCTCGCTACCTAGTCTCTTCCACGCAGCCTCCTCTCTCATTCTCTCACCCTCCCGACTGCCTCGTCTGGTCTCGTTTCAACTCCAAAGCAATCAAAAGCCAAGCCGAAGTAAACCAATAACATGTCCTCTCTATCTCCCTCGGTTTTCCTTTTCCAGTCCCTACCTATTTTTGATCTCCCTTTGCACAACTCGTCCGATTCTTGCACAGCAGCCGGAATGGCGGATGACGACTCCAGATCAAGTTCCTCCGGGTACTCTTACATCGGCAGCTTGATTAGCCTTACGATCAATACCGAGATGCGCTATGAAGGCAACTTTGATTTCGATCTTACTGTAATATTATTTCGAGCTTGTAACTCTGACCTCAAAGCTTGAGTTAAGTTGAAGTTGCAGATAATGTGTTTGATGATTTGTCTCTTACATTTTGTTTTTGGGGTTTGTGTTTCTTTGGTTTTGGTTTATAATATTTAGATGGGGGATTTAGAGATTAGATGAGATTTGAGTTGTGGATAATGTGCATGTTGTGTTTCTGAGATTGAATTGTGTTGCTTTTGTGTGAAGTTATTTGTTTGATTTGTTCATGTTCAGGGTTTGTTGGTATGGGTGGTTGAGTTCTGGTCTGACTGCCAATACTTCAGATCTAAGGCAAAGGTTGAATCCTTTTATCAATTTTAATGCTTGAAACTCATGAATTCTTTTTGTTGGTTGCATCAATTACTTAAAGAATTAGATGTTGTGACTATTCCTAACGTACAGATTGAATTGGCAAGTTGATTATGCTAATATTAAGTCTTCTCATGAACATCATAAGCTGGCTAAGGAGTTTTCTATCCTTTATCTAATTGCTGCTGGTTTGTGTTTTGGCCCTTGGATATTAATTAGTATCATTGTCTTTTTAGAGATATAAAACTTAGTTTAGGTATTTCCAAACATTGTTATAAAGAAAAACAAATGAGCGGGCTATTCTCCTCATTCGTGACCAATGATAATACTTTTGGTTTTTCATATGTGAGATCGACTGTTGGTTAAATGGTTAACCGTGGTTAAACCGAAATCCGACGGGGATGGGATGGGTTTGAGTTTTCCATACTCGAACGGTTATGGTGCGGGTATGGTTTTGATATGTTTCGAGACGGATAGGGTACGGTAATATCAGTAACCGCCCCGAATTCGCCCCGTTGCCATCCCTAACCACCAGCCAGTTTCATGTTCAGGATGAGCCGCCGTAGCCTGTGAAGTTCCATCCTTTTTGCGTGGAGCCGGTGAGAATTGATATTTCGAATCGGTCCAACTTTAGTTAGTTTTTGTCATTCGATTTTTCCGGTTTGTGCAATTTTAGGGTTGTGGATGATAAATGGAAGAAGCTACAGAGTTGCCGCTGCCTGACGCGTACCTGAAATTTTTGAAAGACAGCGGAATCGATCCCTCTATTTACACAGCTGCTGAATCCACCCCTCGTTATATAAGGTGCTCTACTTTTCAACGGCTGCGATTTGTGATGTAGCATTGTATTGCAAGCTTCAAGTTTCCTTGCCTTTCCCTTTTAAGGTTGAAACCTGATTTTGAGGAATATGTTCAAGAGATTGAAGCTGAACTTGGCTGTGACCTGAAGAAGGTGGAATGGCTCCCTTACTTTTATTCGTTGCCGCCACATGTACAGATAGCCAGTTCAAAAGCTTATAGAGAAGGAAAGGTTAGTTATCTGAAGATAGGGATTTGGTTTCGAGCAGTTAGCAGCTTAAGCAATTCGAATGTGAATTATATAAGTCATTGTTATGCTATCGTGTTGGGAACACTTCTAACTAGGATAACATTCCTGTAGATTTGCAACTCCCTTAGGACCATTTAAAGTTTTGAATGTGTATCAGATATATGGCATTGATGCAGCTTCGGGAGCTGCTGTTGCAGCCTTGGGTATCGTTGAGGGAGACCATGTGCTTGATCTCTGTGCTGCTCCAGGTTAGACCCAATTACTAGTTATGCATGACTTTATTTGTTTTTCCCAATATTGAGCTTCCGTAGTTATTTCAAATCTTTTTTGAGTATCAACTTTAGTACGTGCACTGATATGATTACTCAATCATGTGATTAATCATTGCTGGAAATCAGGTATGTGGCCTCATGTCTTCACCTAAAAATCAATAGTATCCTTTGTAACCATTTTTCCACTCTAGTAAACTCATATCCCTGACATGTTAGCGGCCTTGAATCTTCTAACATCCAGGCGCTAAACTGTGTATGATGCTGGATCTGCTTGGCAGTTCGGGATCTGTAACTGGTGTTGATGTTGCAAGCCATCGGTTAGCTGCTTGTCGAACAATGTTAAGGAAATATGCTCTGGGTGCCAGATGTCGGCTGTTTGTTGCTGATGGAACGAAATTCTCAGTTCTTCCTGTGACGACTCGCTCAGAAAGTAATGTAATTTCTCAATATAAGAATTCTTAGGCATCATATGTATTGTATTCCCGTCTGTTACTTGGTGTTGGTGTCTGTTACTTGGTGTTGGAGTCCATTTATTGGGAATCACATCATCTGACTTCAGTTTGGAAACATTACATATTCTTACAGGTGAATCAGCTCTAGATGGGGATCCAAATGTTTTCAAAGAATGGACATCTAAGAGGTCCTATAAAGATAGGAAAAGGTCAAGGGAAAGAAAAGGTGTGGCGTTGTCACTGGCTTCTCGAACTCAAGATCCAGAGCTCATATTTTATGGAAAAGACTCGGGAGTGATTGGTCTGAACAATAGTGTACTATATCGGACGGCTTCAAACGATGCTCCTTTGAGTTCGGGCTATGACAAGGTTAGTACTGCTTCTCTGTACATACTTACAGTTTTTGAATGTGAGTTAGGTGATGACTCAATCCGGTGCAGCTAGAGTTTAGTTTCCAACAATATGTGAAATGTTTAACTAGGAGTTCACACATCTGATACTGTGCGTTACCAAATCAAAGCATCTTCTGGGTAAAACTCATATTGTTGAGATTTCAATCAGGTTCTTGTTGATGCGGAATGCACACATGACGGGTCCGTCAAACATATCCTGAAATTTGAGAATTGGGGATGGAAAACTCTGGAACGCCGAGTGCTGGATGCAGAGAGAAGTGATGACCTGGCCATTCTACAGGTAAATGAACTATTGATGAAACTTGATGCTTGTGGGAATCTTGTCTCCGAAATGTGTCATTTTCAGGATTTTTTTTGAAAACTACCCTTTCCACAAGTTTCCATATTCATTCTACCCTTCCATTCTTTTTAATTTCAAATCTACCCTACTTGAAGAAAATCGCAGTTGTGAACCGCGGTTTTTCTTAATAAAACCGCAATTTTATTTTCTATAAAAACATCGGTTTAAAATACACATAAACCATAATTGTAAACCGCGGTTTTGTTATTTTAAGAAATCACTGGTTTGAAACTGCGGTTTTTTTCAAATAGGGTAGATTTGAAATTAAAATGAATGATAGGGTAGAATTGATATAAAAACTTGGAGGAAGGGTAGTTTTAAAAAAAAATCCATTTTCAGTTGATGTTGAACATGCATATATCACACTCTTCACACGAACATATATAGCTAACAATAGTCAACGTCAACAATACTTTTCTTGGTTTGGCAGCAACAACTTCTATTCAACGGCTTTAGGCTCCTTAAAGTTGGAGGCTCCCTTGTCTACAGCACTTGCAGGTGCTGTGTAATATGCAATTTCACTCATGAACTTGCTCCAAATACATGTGCTGGTTAGACCCTCAAGTTCTCTTTTTGCACAGCTTAACTCTCTCCCAGAATGAAGATGTTGTAAAACAATTTCTCTTGGACAATGCTTCTGCTGGTAACTTACAATTCCCCACAGCTTGCATAAACATCATATTGATTGCTGAAATGGATTGCACTTGTACCTTGGATTTGTTCCTGATTGCTGGGCCTTCATTATTCGAATCCCACTGCCAGAATTATATTAGCACCGAGATTAATTTTGCAGTGGACTGTGCAGAACTCCAGGTTATAGAAGCAGCAAAGAATTGGCCTTGCAAGGTTGGGAATATGCCAATGACCTTGCGCTTTGACCCTTTGACGTCTCAAACCAGTGGACTGTTTGTTGCAAAGTTTAGAAAATTGTTTTAGCAAAAGGTAGGCTTTCTTTATTCCTCTGTCTCGTCTTGTTTCTCTTTCAGGAGAAGTTTTGGTATCATAGTCCTCCTTACCGCTGCAACATATGAAATCAACATCAGTCCCCATTTTTTTTAATCTCGTAGGCTGTGTTTAGTTTAGGGAAACTTGTAGGGAAAGGAAAATTTGATGGAAAGTGGATTTCATCTTATTTTCCTTTGTTTGGTTTAGAATGGAAAATTTGAAGGAAAGTTTCAAAACTCCTTTTAATTTATATTAACTTTCCTTCTAACTTTCCACATAATTTTCTTTCTCTCATATTTCCCATCTAAACCAAACGTTGGATTTTACCAATTTTTCTTCACATTTTCCTTTCCACTAAATTTTTCCTAAACCAAACACAGCCTTAGACAATGGAGGAGCCAATATTGAAAGCTATGCTCTGTCATTAATTCACGGAAGTGCATAATCAAAACATCCAGATAACTCTTTTTACCAAATTAATTGGCTAAACTATATCGATTTTCACCGAACAATACTCTCCTCTATTAATGGATATAAAAATAAATCACTTGGCACATTTCATACTAGAAAGTTGTGTTTTTGCTTCATCCAGTAAAACATTACTGTTGGCTCTATATATGTTAACCCCATAACTATTATGGGGACGAGTAATTGTTTGATAAAATTAAGTGCCCGCGAGCCCAATACCTTCTATAAGTTGTTGGATCAAAAAGGTCTCGCTATCATCAGATAATGATTTGAGGGCATGATTTGTGAAGTTTTGATTTCTGAGTTTTGAGATAATGAGAGAGTAAAGAAAATCAGAGATTTGAATGTAAAAATAAAAATGCTTGTTACAGAGTTCGTAGGTGGTTGAATAGATAAGAGTATAAATGTCACATTTATTAATATATTCTTACATATTAATAGTTTAATAGTAGTTGTTGAATAACAAAAGGTAAAATCGTTTTTTATACTTCTAAATTCCGCCAAATCATCTTAAATCAGAGAGAAAAGGATATGGGGTTCTCACCACCAAATCTCTCAGAATTCATCCATAAAAAATTCAGGAACACTGTTTTTACTTACTCTCCTTTCAAATCTTTCTCTTCTAAATTTAACTCGGAAATAGTACCTAAGAATGAAAATTGGTTTAATAGTTGTATTACCTCAGTGAGTACTGGAAATCAATGTCCGTGAGCTTATGAGCTTTATTATATGCATATGAATAGGAATATTGGTATAATATTGTGAAAAAATGAAACCAAATATTCTTAATATTTCAAATTATTGAAAACTTCTTTATATACTAAATGTTTTTGTAGTATTGGAAAATTACGTAACACTATCGCATAAAATAAGTATCAGTGACGCTCTCTACTTCTGAATCTTGATACTACAACATATAGTTGCTTGTGACTGAAAAATTGATCTTGATAAATATAGCACAACAATATAAAGAGGTTGACCCTTACTCATGTTGAGTGTCATTGTGAAATAGAGGATTACATGAATTTGTCTTCTTTTAAACTTGAATGGAAGTTTGTAATCAGATGGTGAAAGATCCATGTAGAGGGATGAATATCTTAATTCCCAATTTTACTGTTGAGGATACTTTTGCTTTAATGACATAATTTTCTAATTGAGAATTTATTTATTTTTGCTTCATTTTGTCGAATTTGAATTCTAAATGAAAAATTCCCTGATGCCTAATGTCTTTTTTTTCTTTTTCTTCCACACGCACTTTCGACGGTATCAACGTCCCTGAGAAATCTTCTTTAAACCTGTCTTTTTCGTACTAAAATATCATATCATATTTTAAAACAAGGTATGAAAGATGTAACTCATTAATAATTTTTAGATCATCATTTTGCATTGTAAAATTATATTTTTCTATTTGAGAAAGTGCTATTAACATCTCCAATAATATTAAAACTGCAGCTTCAACGGTGATGGAGAGATTGTGTGTTTTGTTGTATGTGCCTCTCTTTTTAATGAGTCTTAACCTGATATTGTTTTATTTTTTATATATGATATTTCGTGCCATCCGAAATGATTTTGTTAGATCGCGAACTATGATGGGTTTCAATTCTTCCGAGTAATTAGATATGAAACATTTAAATCATGAAAATTGTGAACCTCATTTTTTTACAAATTATTAAAAAATAATTAAAAATAACATTAACTAACTTGCTTGCATTCATTCGGTTGACAAATTCATCTCTTGCATCACATATGTAAAGTTGTGCAACTTGTGGAGGTTTCTTTTTCAAAAGTAGCAGACTGTCTACCAAGTGATAATTTTGTCCTTTTAACCAAAATACTAAAATTCTTACCTTTATTTATTAGATGGTCAATATTTCTGTTAAGCAATGTCAAAGGAAAATTGTTATTGTACCCTTTATAGTTATCCAGAAAAATGTTTCCTTCTATGATCGAGTGCGTACATATAAAGTCTAAAATGACTTTTTAAGAATGGATAGTTGGACTTTTCCACGCATACAACACAATGAAAATTTCTGATGTGAGTGATTTTTATTTTTCCAAATCTTTCTTTAAACCACATCTCAGCATTGCAAAACTCAAAATTTCATGATGGATCTCAAATATTAGTGTACGTATCTCAAATGATAATAAATGTCTAAAATAGTATAAAATTATTTAAGAATTGATAAACAATATATAATTTTATTCTCTGACTAATAATTTTCAATGCATATCTTTTGATGATCTATCATTATCTATACTAACGAAGTACTATCATCATCGCTTTTTGTAGTAAATTGGAGAAATTAAGGCGAACAAAATTTGTTGGTAATTATATGTGATGTATCATTATTATAGATATCAAGCTCCTCTCTCGACTATAATTTTAAATTACCTTGACTAGTCAATTTGTTATATTTTTCACATGTTTTCCAATCATTCTAGTTTTAATTTTCTTAAATTGTTAATTGTGTTAGACGTGCCTATCATTTGTCATTATCTCATAAGAAAGCATGATAGTGTAATAGTTATAAGAAATTTATATTAAAATAACTTTGAGTTAATTGATTAATATGTTGTGGTTCCATGATGTTTATTCCCGAGTGTTTGTTTAGAATCATCATTCTTTTATGTCATGTTATTTTCTTATCAATTGAAAGTTTAGTAATTTCCTTATAAACAACAAACTTTACTTTTAAAGCACAAAACATGTTGGAATTTGACAAATAAAATAATTTAACTATTAATATCAAATGACATGTTTATTTGATTAATACTTTATGTTTTGACGATGTTCACTCTTGAGCGCTTATTTTGTGGAATCATCATTCGTTCCAATTGTGTTTTTCTTTTTCTTTTCTTGTTGATAGCATAATATTCTCCAATCAATAAGGTGTTGGCCTAGTGGTTTTATTTAACAACTCCAAAGTTCTGGATTCGAGTCTTAACTTGGTGGTATCAAATTTGCGCTTAGATACGTTGGAGGTGCGAATGAGCTGACCGACTGTAAGTATGAGCGCCACTATTAAGATGGAGAGAGTGTGCGACTCTGGCAACAAAAAAAAGGCTTCTATTAAGGACTAAAGAGTGATAATCAAACTTTTGATTGCATAGAGCGAACTGTCGGCTGGATATGACCATAACGGCCCTGGTTCGTTCTTCAAAATCAACTTTGACAGTCATTATATATTTTCTCTGTCATATTTGCATGTCACTTAATCGAATTTTTTTATCCTTTTTTATTTGTCACTTCACACTTTTCAATATGTATTTAATATCTATAATTACTTTAAAAAGTTAAACATTAATGATTTCATTATCATAATCAAAAGAAAGAAATTTTACACCATTAATAATCCATCAATTCTATTATTTACACAAAATTTTAATAATAAACATTAAACCTTACATATTAAATTCATGCAACGGCTAACATTAAATATCACATTAATCTACTCAATTTAACCTTAAACGATATGTACATCGGAACGAAGGGAGTACATGAGAATATTTATAATCTTAGACAACTATTATTGGACTCACAAATTTCCTAAAAGTAAAGATAATGCATGAGTAACTAGAAATGGAAGCTAGTAATGTGATTCTATAGCTCAGTATTCCCACATATTTAAAAGAATAAAATATTTAAAGCACTATAATCTAGAAGGCAATGCAAAATTAGGGGTTGATTTCGATATGAAGCTTGAAAAGGAAAAAGCAAAAAAAATAAACTTAAAAAAAGAAAAGAATAGGCAGATTTATTATGTTTTATATGTTGATTTGAAGATCCAAAGTTTGCCTGAAAATCAGAACCAACAATAAAAACCGGCTGATATAAAAAATACAATCAGTCGAAATCCCTTCTATCTTCTCTTTCAACCTTTTATAGAAACTCTAATCTCCAAATCTAAAAAATTCAATTAACATTTAATTAAGAAATCTCCTCAATAGTCACTACAAACTTATACTACATAAAACACATTTGTATCATCAATTAATCCCCTTTATCTTCTCCTTCACTTTTTTATACAAAGTCTAATCTCCAAATCTCAAAAAACACCGAGTCGAGAAATTTAGATTCAGAAAATTTAGAAAACACCAAGTCAGAAAATTTGACAATTTTAGACAAAAGGCAGAGGTTAATGGAGTTAACGTCCAAGTTTACTATGTGATTCGTGTTAAATCCTAATCATATTTAAGTGTTTGATTATGAAACACTAAAAGTCTCTGCTTCCAAGTCAATGTGTTATTCATAATAGATACATCAATGTATAAATAGAGTTTAGTTACTCATAATCAAAACTCAATTATAAGTTGAGATAACTGCTAAACATAATTTTTTATCGTAAAAGTAAAACTTCAAATTCTCTGAATCAATGTGCCTTTGACAGTAAAACTCAATAACAACTCTCATAGGGCGCAATGGGAGGAGTGGCAGGGGGCCTCGTAGGGAGGTGTTAGGGGTGAGGCTCTCATAGAGGGGTGGGAAGAGGGTCGGTGGTGGGACATGGAAAAAATAAGTGTGGGGAAGAAAAAATAAAAAAAGGAAAAGAAATGGATTTGCATTGAATTTAGTTTTTTTTTTGTAATTTTTGGTCATATTTCAGTCACTTTCTGATCACATATTAAATGGCTAAAAACTAATCAGAAGTTTCAAAAGAATTTTCGGACAATTACCAGAAACATGTCGCTTTAACGGTCAGTTTGTAAGAACTTTCTCATATTTTAAAAATATCTTCGAACTAGTTGGAAAGTAATAGAAAATTACCGACCATTTGCCGGCCATCATACATGTTTTAATAGTGTTTTAAAATATGTAAAATTATAATAAAATTAAAATGGTAAAAAAATTGTAAAATCATAATAAAATTAAATTTGTGGACAAGAAGAGAACGCCGAAAATGAAAACAAGTTAAGAGGATATTGAATAAAAAAATTATTATAAAGAAATAAAAAATATTTTCATCCATTGAGATTGATTGAAATTAGTATCCGAGTTGAAAAGTCGAGTGAGGCAATAATGGGGGATGAAAAGTCGAGAAGAGAGAAAATTTTAAAAAAAAATCTAAAAAAATCCCAAATAAAAATTATATGGCATATTTTAGATGTATGAATTATGATTAGTAAGGCGTCGCCAAATCGTCGACAAGTTGGTTTTAGCATCCTAGCCATTTGAAGATCGTCTGTCATCCGACGCCATGAAAACATTTGATCTGTCACGATCATCTGATCATTTTTACTGAAATTGAATGTGTTCACTAGTAGACTAGATTATTCGGCATCAGAAATCGATTAATATTATCAGAAAACCGATATAACGATGCTGGAATTCATTGTGCCTCGGAAGATCTATTGTGAAGAGTTGGCTTTATGGAATAAGATTAATCGGAGAAGAAAAAGATTTAATTTTTTATTCTATTTAACTTATTATAGTATTAAAATTTACAAGTTAACCACTGATTATTTGAAAGTATAATGTAAATTCATATAAGTTATAAAATTCACGTTTAAAATACTACAATTGAACCCGAAAGTTTTTATAATATTGGACAAATTGGTAATTAACAAGTAAAATATCAATTTTTACTCTTAAATTTATTAATTGTAAGAATGTATGGACTTAATACTTTGAAAAATGACTAACCTACTCAGAATAACTAGTCTTCCGCCATATCGACTAATCTTTCTGACAAGATACTAGCATTGTGATTTGTCGTAATGATATGACAAGTATGATATGAATACTCACAGTTATATAAAAAGATTATGCAAAATCTACGCTTATTCCGCCTAATATGTTTTAAGTCTCAAGTTATTTTAAATTCCCCTTGGTGCCTCATTAAAATATTTGGTTGTAGAAGTTAGCTTATTTGTCCTCGGTGCGCGGAATGGACTTATGTTTCGCATTGCATCCATAGTTATCTAGGCGTCCTGGCAAATCACGGTGCTAGATTAGTGCGATGACGACTAGTCAATACAGCGGAAGACTAATTATTTGTCTACATGCGTTTTCAATATAATATTTATATCATATTTAAATACATAAAATAATTGAATTACCTGAATAATACATCAAAATGTAATCTTAAATTTGAATAAAATATTTCATTGAATATATAATGTTAATCAACTAAGTGTTATCATAATTAAAATTAAAATAGTATAAACATATCCTTTGGCTTAGTATTAATATGTTGATTCAATAAAAATCAAATAGTAATAATTGTAAAACACAGGTAGTGTCATTCACCGCAAATGTAAATGTAAAACAAATTAACACAAGCAAATAAATGAGTCTGTTCATAAAAACATATGCATTAGAATTTTTTCATTTAACTCAAGTCTGCAAGGGCCAAGCACCAACAAATGTGCAGCGGCGGAGATCATAACTTTTTTTCCATCGTCCTTTCTATTTTTTTTTCTTTTTTTTCTAAAATTTAACATCGCCGATGTCAACTTGTCGCTCTGTCTTATGACGAGGATGCTATGACTATGCCGACAACGTCGATTAGAGTTATCTGCAAGTCATCCAGACGATAGACGACTATGTGCAGAAAACCTCAGGGACACTTAATAGACGCCAAATCAGCATCCCAACGATGATTTGATAAGAATGGTTGCATCTATAAATACAAAATTGACACCATTTCTACACAACATAATCATGGGAGCTAGGGCCATACATCTCATAAGTATTACCATTTATTCGCACCATAACATACCAATTTTATCTACATTATTACAATCATTGGAAATATTATTACTCTAGATAATCAATATTTACCTGTGCATGTGTGCCTTTTGAATATAAAGATGTGAGCACAATGGTACATGTATTTTTTTGTTACTGCCGATTAGGTGTCCCAGATAATTCACTCCTTTCATTCTTTCATCACTTTCTGATTGTTTTGTTGCCTATCCATATATATATACGAGTAAAGGCACCCGTTGTCCCGACGGTTCGGTTCGAAAAAAATTAAAAATCTAACCAAATTATTAGTCATCCTTTTTTAAAATATGAAACTGTAAACCGAACTATTAAAGGCACACGTCGTCCCGATGGTTCGGTTCGAGAAAAATTAAAAATCGAATCAAATTATTAGACAACCATTTTTAAAATATGAAACTGTAAACCGATGAATTTTTAAAATTTGAAACCGAACCGAACCGAACCAAACGGAACCTAACTGCAGGGAGCGTCGCACGGACATCCTATTCTGTTATATATATAGATGCATACGTGGTCCCCATATTTTTTTACTAGCGGGAATTGCCAAGAATGCCAGCACTTTGACAGCTGGTGGCGTCACACGTTGAGAAAATTTGGGAGGTAACTAACATGCATGTGCAAGTAGTTGTGTAATGTGATGTATTGTGCCTGCCGAATAATATAGGTTGAATTGTTATTTTTTTAATCGCTATCTATGTATCATTTTTCAAAATAAAATTTTATTAATAAAATTAGTATATGAAGATATTCCATAAATCCAAAACCGAAACATATCATAATCAAATATAATTATAAATTTATATTTGCACGTGACTTAACAGAATAAAGATCCATTTTAACATCATTAATACACTTGTGCACCTTTTTACTATGTTTAGGTGGAGGATCAAACTTTTCAAGTGACTTGGAGAAGTCATCAAGTGTGCCTTTTTATAGGAATTATTAAATTTCACTTCATTCAATAATTTTTGATCTATTCGCTTTAGGAATACTAAAGATGGAGGAAAAGGATAGTTATGAGGATGAAGTGGTCGGGATAAAGCGAATGGTAGTTGAATAGTAGTTAATTAAAGAACATTAATAAACCGTTGAGTCAAATGAAAAATAAGAGTAGATTATTAAACCGATGACTAAAGAAGAATCGAGCTAAGTTGAACAACCTTTGAAGAAAATTCATTAGAATTTTCAAAAGAAGGAATTTTTCAGAAGCAACTGTAGCCGTCATTAGATACACTCTAGCTGCTTTTGCGGCTACAACTGGAGAAACTCTAGCCGAAAATACCGAAGACACTACAGTCAATCGTCATACATATAGAGATCGTAGTCTGCATAATTGGTAACACCTAAGTTCTCGTCCCTATAGATAACAGACGTTTGAGAGATCATAGTCATAACCATATCAAACAATTTCTCTCAACGTGAGTTGAATCTGTTGGTAGAAAACAACAATAGTAATTTTCTGCTCTTAGATTTTATAATTACGAAAGTATCGGTCACAATGTTAATGTTGCTTGCACGGTCCACAATGATTGGATATGATATAACAATGGAAATCTAATAAAAGATGATGAATTTCAATATAATGAGAGTTATAATGTGACAAAAATGGGAGACTAATGGATGTTAATGACAATTGATAAAAATCACAAGTAGATTGAGAGTAATTTGAAATAAACGAATAAATGGAAGAGATTGAATATTGGAGAAAAACACATCAAAGGGAAAGAAAGATAATGGATAAACTGAAAAAAAAAATCATGAAAAAAATAAAGGAGGAGGGCCAATGTGGCAGGAAAGAGACTCAAGAAGAGAGGAGCCATAATAAAGGGTGACAACCTGTCTTTGTCCACGCAATTTTATGAACCTGCTATGCATGTATAATTATGAGCCAAGATGAGCTTGAATCGACATTGGTGATTGGCTTAGGAAACATAGGGGTGTGGTCGCAAAATAGGGATCATAAGGATCATAAGGCTATGTTTGGTACTTTGGTTTAGGAAACATTTAGTGAAAATAAAAGTTTGGGGAAAAATCGGAAGGAAATGGAATCATTTAAAAATTTCATTTAATTTTATCCTTATTTGGTTTCACAAGGAAAATGACTAGAAAAATATTAAATAATTCATTTCATTTTATATTATGATGGAAAATTTCATGGAAAATTTGAAAAAAAGCATTATATCATCTTTGTATCATCAATCTTGTCGGATACATTGAACTTGACAGAAAAACCTTGATCGGTTACATTGATATAAGAAGTGGTTATGCGACCAGTGGCGGATCCATGTTGACCTTGGGGGGTCAGCAGACCCCGCTGAATTTTTCATTTCAATATTCAAATTTGTTAAATTAATTTATCATCTACTTAAGAAATGTAAATTTGACCCCTTTTAAATTGATATTCTATCATCACTCATTCAAAATTTTAAAATATGTGCTATTCAATTTGAAATTTAAGTTCATTAATATCAATTCATGTCCATATAAATAGAAATTTCAATAACATTTTAGTCTAATAATTTTGTCGATCAATTGTGCACCTGGATCCACCATTGTACTTCACATACATTGAGTTTGATTTGATCATATTATATTTGTAGGTTATGAGTTAGAATCATATTTTCCACCTATTTTTTCCCACTCATATTTTTGTATCTAAACCAAATATTAAATTTTATAAATTTTCTTTCAAATTTTCATTTCCACCAAAATTTTCATAAACCAAACACAACCTAGTATATTCGATATTTATGTTGGTGGTATAAAACTATATCACATAAATATGGCATAGGGCATATGCACGTAGGTTTCAAATACCTTCGCTCTGGTAGTTTTTGTCTTTTCGATTCAGCAGCACCATTGCGATGTGAGGTTGTAGACTACACCATTGCTTGAGTAGTAGCGCAATTGGTTGAAACTCGCCCTCACGCATTAAGCTTCTGACTTGATATGCCTGCTGCAGTTACGACTCTAAGAATCACCATCATGCATTTGCAAACAGACTTACATGGAGCCAAGAGGTCTGTTTAAGCCAACAAGCTTAGAGGCTCTGTCAAACATGGTAGGATCGAGATAACATCAGACAGATATGATCCTGCAATTTGAGATCGTTCTCGTCCACTATGATGACGGTAAAGGAGTTGCCATGATAGAAGTAGAAATACCAAGTTAGTTACTCAGATGCAAAAATAAAGAAATTTAGCTTTGAATGCTAAAAAATTCCCAGCAGTGAAATGGACAAAAACTAGTTACACATACACAGTAACTAACAAAAACCCTTCTCAGAGTTCAAATACTGTACACATTTTTTTAGCAGACATTTTTCACAACTGCCCACTGGGCACAGGACCTAGATTGAGAGGCGGAAGCATCAATTGAATTTCAGCCATCAGGCCAAAAAGGGTATCAACTATGAACAAACAACAATGTGAAATAATGCAGCTGAACTATGGTAAAAAAATTTGACAATATGTAGCACTCAAGTTGGGTCCTCATGTAACAGCTTCCAGAGATATGGCAGCTAGAAAGGGGTACGTAATGGAAAGATGGACGGACTATAGAACGTACTTGTGTTCCTTTTTTTTTTTCTCTCATTTGTTTTCCCACCTTATATTTCATGTGGATAATGAGAGTCTGTCCAAGTATACCGTGAAACAGATTCAATGGAATCTCGAACCTCTTGACTGATATAGCTCCATTTTACTTTTGGCTTCCGGCAACAATTTCTCCAATGTCTGGTTCTGTGCCATGGCCTGTTGCTTTAATGCCCATTCAAGAACGTTGAGAACCTCATTCTTCGCCAGGTCCTCTCTGTCTGGTACGTGCAAAGATATGTAGGATAAAAGAATCAATGCAGGGATTTGGACGAGTTGTTCCCCAAAGTAAACCAGCTGAACTAAGTGTTTAGCTCCTCCAGCACTCAAAATAGCCTTTGAATGATCAACATGGAGATAATTTTCAGTGTGAGCAAATTTGGTTAGAGCAATTGATGCCTCTTTGGAGATCTCTGCTTCTCTATCCTCCAACAATTTCACCAACGGTGAAATCATTCTTGTCTCAGTTGCTCTGAATGTATGAGCCAAATTGCCAATTGCCTTCACACACGGAATCAAAAGGTCCGAGTCCGCTTTCTCTATGATTGTGAGAAGCTGATCTACAACAGCTTTACAAGCTGGAGAGTTAGGCTTAAAGGCAGACCTTCTAAGCTCTGTATCCTTCTCAGCCACCGCAGTGATCTCCATCAATGCCATTGCAGAATTGAACTGAACATCCTCAGTTCCCTTCTCCAACAAAACAGCAAAGCATAACAATGCTTTCGACTCGGTGATGCTGTGGCAGATAGGTGAGTTATCTATCGCGAGGTGCCAAAGTGCTCGTGCTGCCATTGCTTTCATGGTAGCCTTAGTGGCAGGATCTTCAGACTCCCTACCTTTAGTAGCAGTCGCGGACAACACACTACTCTGATGGTGATGATGGTTCACACCATTCTGCTTGCCATTAAGATGGGCCTGGTTGGTGCCGGACTTACTATTCTGTGATGTTTTCATAGCTATAGTACTGGCAACCACATTATGCATCTGGTTGTGGGGGTCACCTAATGGATGCTTAACCAAAAGCTTACCATCTTCATCCTCTAACCCCTTACTAATGCCATCATTTGCAGTGTTACTGCTGGTGTTATTACTGGCTAACACTACAGCATGAATCGAAGTGGCTTTACTGGGAATGGCATACTTACTATGCTCCTGAACTGTCTCAAACGCTAAATGGCTAACAAGCAGCCTAATGATATTATGCTGAGCAAAAAGGTCTTGGCATTTGGGATTGTTACCTGCCAGCTCCGACACAGCCCAAGCCACCACAGCCTGCACCTTCATGGGACCTTCCTTGAGAATCTTGGCGAAAACGGAACAAACACCAGAATGAATCATATGCTCCACGCTCTCAGAATCCTTGGCAAGCAACCCAATCGCTCTAGCAGCATTCTCCTGCCCTTCAGGCTTCCCTTCCTTGACCAACTTGAGCAGCGGACCAACACCGCCTTCCTCAATAATCAGCTTCCCATAGCGATCATTGTCCCGCGCCAGCGACACCAGCGACGCTGCCGCGTCCGATCTGTCATCCAGCGACCCGGTGTAGAGAATCGAAATCTGCTCCCAAATCAAACACAAAATCGGCTCGTTGGCCGCAATCGGCGGAAGCCCTAAATACTCGTCGCCCCGATCCTCAGCCGGAGCCGAAACCCTCAGCAGCCAAGAAACATCCCCAATCGAGTTCTCCAACTGAGCGGACATCTTCCGGAAGGAAGCAGCCGGAATAATGGTAAAGACTCGCTTCATCAGTCCATTGGATCGGCACTTGAGGACCAGCGCGTGAGCCTTCTCCAACACCTGCTCCGTATCGTCGATAATCCGCCTCGTCGGACGCTCGTACAGATCGGAGCTGGCTCTGGCGGCTTGGCGGAGAAGATCGACGAGCTTGACTGTCTTGGACTTGAGCTCGCCGCATTCCTGTTTGAAGGTTGAAGCTTCGTCGGCGATTTTGACCACCTGATCTGCCAACTGGATCGGCCTCGCGAGTATCTGCTTCACCAGGTCCGCCATGATCGGACCTCAAGAAAAGCTTTTATCAAACAGCAACAGCGCAGCGCAGTTAACAAAAACAAAAGATGGAGAGCGAAGTTCGTTGAAGAAGACGGAGATGGTGGGGTAGCAGTTGGGGAAGAATCTGGATGAGAGAGACGTAAATGGTGGGCGACGACGAGGCTTACAGGGTTAAAACGCGTTGAGGTCTTCTTCTGCAGCTCCCGTTTTATTTGGCTGCGAGTTTGAGTGAGTCGATCGGAGCGAGTTGATGACTGGTTTCTGCGGATTCGGTGTTGCTTATGGTAACTTTCAATGTTCCGGAAAGCGGATACGTTTCGTAGCGATCCGGATATTAGCATAAATAATTTTGAATTCTAAAATTAAAATATATCAATTATTAATACTTATCCTCATTTGAAATAAATATGAACATAATAGAGTGTTAATCGGTTATGTAACAATTAATCGTAAGCATTATTATACGGTTAGAACAAATTTAATAATTAATTATAAATGTATATGTATATGTATATTTTAAAAAAATTCTATTTATAAAACATTAAACTTTAAATAATTAATCAATTAAATGAAATATTTTAATACGCGATTAATCATTCTAGACGAACCCTTTCAAAAGACACTATCAAATTCAACCTTTTCTAAAACTCAAAAGGGGTTCTGAACTATCACTGCTTACCCAATTGCGATCAGAACTACCATGATTTCAAAAAAAAATGCGATGAAAAAAAAATGGACCGATTTTCTAAAATAAAATTCACCATTACATTCATAAACTAATATTATTATAAGACTTAAATTTGTGTGCGAAAATTACGTCATTTGGTTATCAAAAGATGTCATTTTCTTTATGTGCGCAAAATGATATAATTTATTTTATGTAAAGCCAAAGCCTTGACTTTTGTTTTCGAAGATGAGAACGAGGAAACATCGGCGTTCCAGCTCCCGGACACCAACATAGGCGATGATCGGGCAGATTCCATATAGGAAGATGAATATCTCAAGCCAAGGAGAGAGCCGAGAGAATTGAGGAGGACTTTTAAGGATAAAACTAAAGTCCAAACAAAGATATACATTAGGAAGGGGCGGAAGACATCATCTCCTCTGCCTTCGCCTCCGCCCTAAGACTAGTGGAGCTTTCTGAAGTCGCCATACCAGCGGCTGTTTCCGGATTATGTGGACTTGTTAATGTTTTAGGTCTCGCGTCGTATCCTTCCCAAGCTATTGTAGGCTCATCGAGCCACCCCCTTAACCCTCTTTCTCTTGTAGGCTCTCGAGCCCTCAAGTCTTGTGTTTTATTTCTGTAGGCTCTCTGAGCCCTAGATCCTTTGCCCATTTTTAATAAATAAATTAAAAAAAATAAACCGTCACATATTACCACGCTTCACATTAAAAAATGTTATAATAAATTTTTTTTTCTTTTCAAATCAGCATATATCTTGTCTCATCTCATCCACTTTTGATTTTTCTAATTACAAAAAATAATAATAAAAAAATTAGACGGGAGTAACTATGCAATTTAGACATTTGATAAAAAAAATAAAAAAATAAAAAATCGCTGCTCGGTTTCACATATCTGAATCAAAATCGGAGAGAGAGGGGTGCGAGCGGAAGATTGAAGGCACTGTGATTCCCACTCAGGATTTCAGGTTATCGGCTGCTGCAGTTCTTTTGCAATTGTTCTCTGCACCTCTTTAACTCGTTTTTTTTGTCTGTGCTTGTTTCGATTTTTTGTGCCCGATTTGCTTGTTTCGATTTTTTTTTCTTTTCTGTTTGTTTGTCGTCCGTGTAATCGTTATCTGCCCTTTCGGCCTAGATGGGGTTCCTTTGCGGTTTCACATTCGTTCGATTTGATGTAGTTTTCAGACTGGTAGAGATGTTTGGCGCTTTAAGTAAGTAAGGGATCAAGTCGGATATCGGAAAGGCGCTGAAAGTGTAAAAGTTCCAATTCCATTATAACCCTGCCTGAAATCTGTTCTCGATTTTGGGTGATCTCTGAATGCTTGATTATATTATCTAAGTAAGAATGTCACCACTGTTACAGTTTGCACCCTGGTACGGTTTGTCTGTAAGCATTGCATTTTTAAGGTTTTGCAATATTTATTTTACAACTCATGTATAGCAATTTTATGCCAGTGCCCATGTTTGTATGCTCCAGTTGTGGCAGGACCATTTACTGCCAAGTGATTGATGTTATGCTGCTTTCGTCGTCATTCTGTTACTTGTTCACATCCAAATTCTGTATGGTGTAATAACATCTCAATATAGTACTATGTGAGTGCTCATTTTAATGCCTTGTGTTTTCAGGTACCGTCTCAAAATGTTTCTCAAAGTGCAGCTGCACTGGAATGTCATTATTCCTCCCGACAACCTGGATGCTAAGGGATTGATGCTGCAGAGGTCCATCATAGTTCGATTGCTGGAAGAGTTTGCTAACAAGAAAGCCACAAAAGATCTGGGGTACTTCACAGCTCTGACCACTCTGGAAAAGATTGGGGAGGGAAAAGTGCGACAAAACTCTGGCGATGTGCTATTCCCTGTTGACTTCACCTGCATCACATTCAAGCTGTTCAGGGGAGAAATCATACAAGGTGAAGTGGACAAGATCCTGAAGCACGGGGTGATTGTCAAGTGCGGACCAGTTGAGTCCTGCTACCTGTCCCACCAAAAAATGAGCGGATATCAGTATGTCCCAGGGGAGAACCCGGTGTTCATGAGCGACAAGTTGGCAAAGATCGACAAAGGAGTGAGCCTGCGTGTAATGGTGCTAGGAACTAAGTGGATGGAAGCGGAGAGGAAGTTCATGGCCCTTGTCAGCATTGACGGGGACTTTCTGGGTCCTGTTTAATTCCCAAATCATCGTAGCTACTCAAAACACTGCTCCCTCCCGTGGATGCTGTAGGCTTCTTATTTTGTCGTGTAATTGTTACTTATTATGCCCTTTTGTTACCTACTGTTTACTGCCTAGAGTTGGACCGGAATGGATAACTCTGGGTGCCGGCTGATCCAAGCCGTGCAAGATTAGATGACTGAGTTTCGAAAAAAGTACAGAACATGGTTTTTAAGGCACAATACAACCCCATGCTGCTATCATTGCACAACCAGGCGGTCTCTTACAATTTGGCAAGAGTGCGTACCAATGGAATTTTGCGATGTAGGATAGGCTCGGTAATTTAACCTAAGACATGAATTGCATTTGCATTGATTATCAAAACAAACAAAAGAAATTATATATAGAAACAGTTTGACTGTATCATATGACATGCTATTACTAATAGTACAGTAAGCAAAAGTTCAGAGAATGTGTAATGGGATGATATTGTTGTGAGTATTGGGATTTGAAGATTTAGATTTTGTTTACCCTGAATTTCTTTGTTTTTTCCACCCTGAAGATTCAGAGAAAGTGTAAGGTTCGGAGATTATAAAATTTAAGCAATCTTACATACCCCACCACTCTCTACTATTTTTCTTTACCGTCTACAAAGTTCAGAGATTATGAATTTCAGATAACGAAATGTAAGATAAATTCAATGTAGTTCACTTGAATTTTAATAATATAAAGGTGATGGGTAGCCTAATGGTTTGGGCATACGCCTGACTCTCCTTAGCCTTGAGTTTGAATTCCAGCATTGTCATTTTATAAATGCAGCCTTGCAATGAGCACATAACGAACTATTCTTTCGCCTTTTACTAAAAAAACCTCTACCAAATGATCGGAAGAGAAAGTAAATACAATTTAATTTACTTAAAATTCAGATTTTTTTGCATAGTCCATCATATTCTTCTATAGTTTTATAGTTTATAAAGTTAAGAGATTGTAAAGTTCACTTTATAGAATCTAAAGCTCTAACACTTCGAAAACCCTTAAAAGTTCATAGAAACATATCTTTAGAAATTAAAATTCTAAACTACTCTTTCGTCCTGAAATCATTTAAAGTTCAGATAATTTATAGTCCATTAAATCACAAACAACTGTACCAAATGTTCTGTATGAAAAGTTCATAGAGCATATTATACGTCCAAAACTAAAGGCAGATATTTTAAAGTTCACTAACGAACACTAACTCTGCCATCTGTTGGGACAAGTAAAAGTTCACAGAATATATTATGTGCCTAAAACTCAAACTGAATTTCAGACATATTCAAACACTATAAAAGCTCATAGAACCACAAAAATCAGAATATATAGTCTTATGGTTTTGAAAACATCAAAACTCAGAGAAACTAAAGTTAAGAGAAATAAAATTCAAAAATCTGAATTCAGAGTTTAAGTCAACTCCAAATGAGTATTGTTATCCGAATTTCAAAATTTCTAGACCAAGGTTCAAAATGAGCAAACCGAATAGAGAGACCAATCCTAAGAGAGAAAATAGATAGAAGATCTTGAGACGGTGATTCTGAGGGTGCGAATCTCAATGCATCAACCCTCACACAGTTAATTCCTGAGCAAATAATTTTTATCAGTTAATTCTGGTACAGTGACCCACACTAACGAAGACAGACGATCAAGAGTGGAGTTACTTGTGCAGAAAGGTTAGTCCTCAGAGACATGCGACAGTAGCAGAGCAGCAACTTGCGCCTCATAGAGCAAAAAACTCACAACAACCATGCCATTAGTGTGATCAAATCCAATGAGATGTTGGGGACATTAACAGAGCATGAGAAAGAAGGTGCTCAGTGGATGTCCAACCACAGCGAAGTGGATATAAAGGGGACAAACAAACTTGGAACTATAAACGGAGTCGAAAAGTTAGAGAGCAAAGCACCCAATGTCACCCATAAATTGACTCAACATCAATTAGTAGTTTGCATTTTTTCAAACTAGTTCAAACACGCCTCACAACTTAAAAGTGCAGAAACTTACGACTCTCTTTTTAGCTCTTTGGATAAGTTTATCGCGCTCGAGGACATGAATTGAGATTGTAGCCTCATCTACCTCAAAGAGAGGATTTCAGGGACGGTGACAAAAAATTTTATGTTTAAAAAACTCCGTTGGGTGAAAAAGACTTGGTCTTAATGTCTCGATGTCATCACCTAACGTGAGGGGAAATGTGGAAGCGTAGTGACGTTGCAATGAAATGCAAGTTGTACATATGTCTTAATGAATTAACCCCATACAAACAAAACTACCCAATTTGAAGAAATAATTGAGCTATGGAAAAACTACCAACGGTAGATCAAAAATGAATAATTCTAAAAGCCACTGAAGCAGTAAAAAGAAAGCTAAGCTTACAACTACCATGTTAACAACTAGAAAATGATACTGTGAATTGACGGATCTTCAGGTAGCTGGTGATGGTTGGGATGTGGGGTCAGCTGAGGATAACATGTCTGGGCCTACTCGGCAGCCTTCTAACATAAAGACAACATCAGACATGGCGGGACGGTCAAGAGGGTCTGGTGCTGTGCACAGCAGTCCCACCTTGACTCCCAGTAAGAACTCTTCCCATTCCGATGACTCAGGGTCGATTTCGAGCAAACCTGGTTCCAGGAGTTCTGATATTTGGCCTCTTTGAAGTTGTTTCTTCACCCATTTCACTATATCTTCGTCTTCTGTGAACGTTACAGGCCTTTTTCCTGTTAGTAGCTCCAGTAAGACGATGCCAAAACTGAATACATCCGATTGTTTTGATGCTTGCCCCGTCAATATTGCTTCAGGTGAGACGTATCCTAATGTGCCAGCTGGGGTGGATGAGGATGCCTCAGCTGAAGCAGTTGTTGTAAGTTTATCCAAGCCAAAATCAGATAGATGGGCTTCAAAATCTGCATCAAATAGGACATTTTGGGGCTTGACATCCCCATGAACCAATGTGGATGTGTGGAGGAACGCAAGGCCACGAGCTATGCCCAAGGCAATTAAATGGCGCATAGGCCAGTTCAGAACATGACCGTCTTGATGAGATGCTTCTTGCAAGAGGGTTGCCAAATTCCCATTAGGCATGTAATCATGGACAAGGAGCCTCAAGTCTGGTGGTCCGGCATAATACCCACGCAAAACTGTTAGGTTTCTGTGCTTAATTTTACCTAAAAATTCAGCTTCCTTTTTGAACATATGTTCTTCAAGTGATCCGTTGGGTAGTTTGCGAATTGATAGAACTGTTCCATCATTGTAACAAGCTTTGAAGACTAGTCCATATCTTGTTCTGCTAAGAACATTTTCTTCATCAAAATTTCTGGTGGCTTCTACGGTCTCGGCCAAAGTGATTTTTGTATTGAACATTACAAACTTTGGACCCCCATTATCCCCACTGCTTCTACCCCCGCTAGTTCCTGAACTTGCACTAGTTGAGCTACGCTTCTTTTCTGCAGTTGCCCCTTGATAAAGCTTCTTGTGCCACTTGAAAAAGCTGTATACGTAGAAGCTGCAGCACAAAGACAACAAAAAAGCTCCACTTGCACATATTACAATTAGCAAAATCAGTCTCTTCCTTCTGCCACTTGCATCACATAGTTTCTTCAAAGGCTTTCCACATAGGTTTTTATTCTCTGCAAACATGCTTGGGTTGTTGAAATGAGAACCCAGCACTGGCGGGATTTCCCCTTCAAGGCTATTATGCGATACATTCAAATATGCTAGCCCAGAGATGGCAGTAATATTCTGTGGTATCTTTCCACTCAGATTGTTGTTGGATAGATCAAGAACCATTAAATTTGACAAACTTGGTAAAGATACAGGTATAGGCCCAGAAAGATGATTAGCATCCAACCATAATGACCTCAATGAAGAAAAATTTGATATCTCCTCCGGAATAGGGCCAGTTAAATTATTGCTACCCATATCAAGCACTTGCAAGTTTGACAGCCTCGCAAGATCAACAGGAAAGCTACCAGTCAAACCATTAGATCTTAACTGAAGAACTTCAAGATTCGAACAATTTCCTAGCTCCGAAGGAATCACCCGAGAAATATGATTCATAGATATTGAAAGAACGTTCAAGGACTTGAGAAACCCAAACGTGGCAGGAATATGACCAGAAAATGCATTGGAAGAGAGGTTGATGTACCTCAAACTCAATAAACTGCTGAATCCTTCGGGAACAATACCAGAGAAAAGATTCTCTTGCAGAGCTATCACTTGAAGATTCGGCAAACCAGAAAGCTCAAATGGCAGTTCACCAGACAGATTTTGCTTGCTCAAATCAAGAACTGTTAGCTTGTACATATTTCCAATCTTTGCAGGAATAGAGCCAGTAAAGTCATTGTTGCTCATATTAAGCACCTGAAGCTGCCGCAAACTATCGATAGTCACTGGAATGCGTCCAGAAAACTTGTTACCACTCAGATCCAATGTAGTCAAGCTACTCAACTCCAACAGTTCCTCAGGAAAATTTCCAGTCAAGACATTAAGCCTCAAGCTCAATGTGTTCAACCCTGATAGATTGGAAAATGTTGCGGGAACTGAACCAGAAAACAGATTTCTTCCTACAGATAAAGTCATGAGATTTCTTAGATCACCCAGAAATGAAGGAATCTCTCCAGTGAAACCATTACCTTCAAGATCAAGTACCCTTATATAACTGAAGTTCCTGAACTCAACTGGGAGAACACCACTGAAGGAATTATTAGCTATGCTCAGCTCCTCCAACCGGGACAAGTGAGCTATCTCCTTGGGTATCTCCCCAGAAAATCTATTACCAGAAATATCCAGCTTCCTGAGTGATGTGATGCTGGTCGACCACGTGGGGAACACTCCCTGAATCTGATTTTGCTGAAGAGCCAAAACCTGTAGCACACTAAAGCAAGCCCCAGTTTCCGGCTTCACCAAATCCGTGAAAGCATTAAACCCTAAATTTACAATCCTCACGGACGGGGGATTCGCAGACACATTACAAAACATGGAAGAAGGAACTGAACCTGACAGATTATTCCTCGCAAGTGAAAGAACTTCAAGCTTAGGAAGCTCTCCAATTGCCGCCGGAATGACACCTTCGATCTGATTCCCATCGGCGCTAAAATGTACGAGCGATGTACAGTTAGCAATTGCAGACGGAAGAGTTCCTCCGAGGCGATTATAGTCAAGCCACAAGTACTGCAGCTGCTGCAGGTTGCCAATACTCGCCGGCATGACGCCGGTAAACTGATTGTAAGATAAATTGACAAGTGTCACTTCGGACAAAGTGGCTACACTCGCCGGGATCTCACCGGAGAAAGAATTGGACGAGAGGTCGAAGTACTTCAAACCACGAGGCATCTCGGCCGGCACTTCGCCGGAGATCATATTCCCAGCAACGTTGAGTATCTGCAGTCCAGTCACATTTCCGATCTCTGCCGGCAAGGTTCCGGAAAACGCGTTGTACTGCAGAAAGAGCGACTTGAGGTGGGCGCAATTCGAGAGAGAGGCGGGAATGGTACCGTTGAAGGAATTGGAACGCAGACTAAGCGTTCGTAGATGAACCAAATCGCCGATACGGTTGCTGAGAACGCCACTGAGCCGCAGGCGTGGGAGGCGAAGCTCGACGACTCTGCCAATCTGGCAACCAACGCCTCGCCAGTCGCATGGCGCTGCCGGTGTGGACGGATCCCAGGCGGTTAAGGCTCCGAGCGGGTCGTGGAGGGCGGCCTTGAAAGAGCTGAGGGCTTCGATCTCGGATGAAGCTCCATTCACCTTACGACCTTCGAAACTCGCCGAGACGAAGAGGAGCAGCGCCAGAAGCTGCACCCAAGCTTTCATGGCGTCAGTCCGAAACTGGGCAGAGAAGTTGTTTTAAACAGCGACTGATGGAAGAAGATACAAACAAGAGTGTGCTGCGGCTGTGGTGGTCTCACTCCGCTGGCTTTGCCTGGAGATTTGCAGAGGAGGCAAGAGGGCGCTCTGAACGAGGAGACGCATTTTGAAAATAGTAGGCTAGGCCGGGGTCGTAATTCTTTGGTGGACTGTGTCCACGTAGCCGTAGACACCATCAATAAAAAATCATCACGTTTTGTATTAAAAAAATAAATTCATACGAGGTGATTTACTATTAATTTAATTTTTTTATATTTTTTAATACGATACGTGATGAATTTTAATTATTGATGTATCCACCGGAATGTACACAGTCCACCCAAATATCAGTCGCTTTTCCAGTACTTTAGTTTTTTTTTAGCGTTTTGTGATGTGAATCATTGTGATAAATGAATGCTCTCTTTCATGTACTTATCTAGCAGGTGCTAAAGTAAACAACAAATTTAGTCCAATCTTATTATTTGTGAATTTGAATTCCAATGGAAAAATAGGCATTACGGGCCAGATATGTATTAAATATCTTGAGCCGGTCATGTAATTTTGGACTTTCTCAAGTTTCATTCTAAAATTAAATACTCTTTCTGATTTAATATACATGTCATTTAATGTAAATTGATTAGATTAATATGATATTTAATGTTAACGATTGAGCAATTTTAAAAGGTAAGGATTTAATGTATATTTTTAAAATTGGGTAAAAAGTAGAATTGATGGATTATTACTGGTGTAGAATTGCTTTTTTTATTGATTATGATAATGAAATTATTAATGTTTAATTTTTTAAGTTAGTTGTAGATTAAAGTGGACAAAAAAATTCGATTATATAACATATAAAAGAGGACAGAATAAGTAATAACTAGCAAAGGGTAACTTAGTCTTGTATAAATTATGCAAGATTTCTTATATTTATTATATATATATATATATATATAAGGAGGTTCCACTGAGAACTACAAATTTGGTGAGAACTGAGAACTTAAGGGAAAAATGACGTGTTGTGTCTTGTGTTTTGTGTTTTCTGGACGCGTGTTGTGTCTTGTGTCTTGTGTGTTGACACGTGTCCACCCTCCCAGTCATTAGATCATCTCATCCAACAGTTAAGATTGAGTTTCCAGTTCTCACTTGGATTTGAGGTTTTCAATTGAACCTCATTATATATATTTATATATATAGGGCGGATCCGGTGAAAACCGATTTGAATATGTAAACTGTGAACTATCTATAGTCGTTGATTCTATAACAAATCAATGTACCAGATTAATTGTGTTTCTAAAAAAATTAACTGAGTATAAAACATAACAGTTTGATGCTAATTAGACATCATGAGTATATTCACTATCCATTAATTAAGGAATGAGTAACCGCTCAATCGCCTCATTTATGGTGATTTAACAAAAAGCACTCTGTCTCTCACGTTCTATCAGTCAAATCATCCACAGAAAAAGTAATTACGTCATCTAGAGAGAGATAATTACTCACATCCTGTCATATCTAAACATCAAAATCTATCTTGTTTCATTGTGCACCATGATTACGTGGTGCACATGATATGAATGTAGGATGGTGCACATGGTGCATTCTTTATTAATTTGTTGATGTAATGTAAAATCCACAATCCAAGATTAATCTGGATGATTTAATTGAGATTCATTAATTATTTGGGATATATTCTCATCTTTTTTATTGAAAAAATAAATTAATTGTGTAGCATACTCAGATTTCATATTTTTTTGGTGCATCAGACACTCTCGGTTCATAATATGTGCACCACTGGGTGGTTGTATAGTGCACATCTTAGATTCTTAGTGCACCACTCTATTGTTATATGATGCCCTTTTACAGGTCTTCGATGATGCATTGTTTGAAGTTTGAGATATTTTGGTACTGCTAATGTATGTGCACGTTCAATCAATTTAATGGATATGCAATTTTAATTATGATGAACTCTTTCTAATATGAGATGGTATACTGTTTCAATCAGATGCCTACCAATTCATCACTGGTGCACATACTGATTCTGGATAAAAAATGTGCACTCATGTAAAATCCATCACATTCTTTGTCGTACTGAACACGCAACAAACTCATAACATAAAAAAAAATCGATGATCATTGACAGGCGTATTTTTGACCCTATATAGATGTCAATGAACGTTTCAGGGGTCAGTTGCAGTCAAATAATTTCGGTAAGTACCGAGTCGAACCAAGAGGAGCACAAGGCTTGCTAGGCGCAAATAACCTAATTAATATCTATTTAATTCTAGACGAATGAGTGAAATTGATGAAAACTAATTAATAACTAACTAAATTGAAAGTAATGACACAGAGATAAAATCGAACAGAGAAGATAAGCATCCTAGGATTTACTTCACCTAGGTTGCATGCAAAACTAATCATGTGATTCAAGCGCAAATTAATCATCCAAATTATGCAGTTTTGATAATTCGGCATAATAACTCAATAATTTACTGGGAGTCCGACTTCTGGGTGTTTCCCACAGCAAATTACTGACTACATTTGATTTCGTACTGTGTTGTTTCCCGATTCTGGTCTTCGTAGCTCACAAGTACTAGTCAAAGGGTTATTGTACTAATATATCCTAAACATGCAGCTAAGTCACAGGATAAACAAACTACTCAATATTCCTAGGCAAGCTCCCGATTCTGGTCTTCGGTTGATTAGGGATATTGACTACAACTAAGTAGAATATCCAACCCAACCCGATTCTGGTCTTCGTGAGTTGGAATATCCTGGCCTAGAGGATAGTAAATTTAATCCTAAATTTAATTCATCTAGCATGCATAATTTAACTCTGAATTACTATGCATGGTAATTCCTAAGACAAGGAGTGTAAGATCAATAAGACAACCAACCATACACATGACATGCATATATGTAATTCAAAGAGGCATGAACAACATGGATGAAAAATATACTTAATTAATAAACATGAAAAGTTAAATTTACACACAACCTAGGATCCGTAGGATCCTATGACAGAGACGACTACTCACTACGCATAATTGAAATAACAATCATAAAATAATTATGAAAGTAAAACAAGAATGGTAGAGAAAAAGCTTAGTCTCTTGAAGCTCCAACTCTGAACGGAATTCGTCCCTCTGGCCCTTCTGGCAGGAAGATGTGGTGTAGTGCCAGGCCTTCTTAGGGTTTGAGCCCTAGACTTATATTTATAGTTGATATGTCACCTTAGGCTGTTCTATGTAGGAATTCTATTGCCAAAAGGGGTACTAAAAAGACTTAGAAACTGCCTTTTCTGGGCCCGCCACGTGTCGGCACGGTCTGATTCGAGTTTCCAACTCAGGGTGCACGGTCTGGATCGTGCACCGACATTCAGCACGGTCTGGATCGAGCACCGACATGTGACACGGTCTGGATCGTGCTTGTTTGTGAAGCACGGTCTGGATCGAGTTTGTATTCTGCATATTTACAGATTTGCCCCTGAACTTCTTCTTTTGACAATTTGACCCCTGAACTTGGCTTTTTGTCCGATTTTAACCCAGTTTGCACTGTTTTCATCTTTTTCCTCTTCCAAAGCCAATATTCTTCATATTTAACCTACAAGAGACAAAATCAACTATAAATTACTCATAATCGCTCGAAAATGACTCAAATATCTTAAGTATAAGTACCTAAAATAGAGTAAATTATTGCCCTATCAATCATTGAATCGCCTCATTGAAGTCGAGATGTTGTTGTTGACCTTCTTCCTCCAGATTTGATTCCAAAAGATAAAATTAATCATCTCACATTACTGACTTGTTGAAGATGCCTCGTCGTCCCTTGATTCAATCCTGATAAGAGATAGATCAATATAGTCTACTCACAAATTGACTAGTTGCTGCCTCATCTCACCATGAATTGATCAGTCAAAATTTAAAAGCAACACACAAATATAACAAACTCATAAGATAAAGAAACTAACAAAGAGAAAATTAAGGAAGTGAATATATGGCGTATAATGAGAGATGAGATAGTATATTTGGTGATTTTTAAAAAATTAATTTGTTGCTACAATTAAGGCATCTAGTTAACAAAGTAAAAAATAATAAAATAAATATATTAAAATATCAAAAAACATTTAATCTTGATCGCCGGATGCTTTATGATCAAAGGATATAATTAGTCCACAGTTTACATATCCAAAGTGGTTTTCATTTGACCCACTTCCTATATATATATATATATATATATATAGGGGGTTCAAATGAGAACCCTCTCGTTGGTGCGCGCCGCGAACCCTTGGATCGTCGTTGATTGTGCCTCGTCCTCAGCACCTAGATGGGCGACACGTGAAGGAAGGCAAGTACATGGCAAAGTACATGGGGGCAATTTTGACCAAAGTACAGCGAAGGCGGGAATAGGTTTCCCGTGTATCTTTATGTAATATTGTACAGCCTGTATGTTGTCAGATCGCAATTAATAAAGGCAACATCAACAATCTCTCCTTATTCTCTTTTTTTATGAATGTTCAATATGTTGCTCATCATTTATCTCTCAGAGGGTTTTCAAACTTGTTTATGTTGTCTTGTGTTCGTGTTCTTAATTTATGCGTTTTTTCTCTTCTTCCCTTGTGTGGGTTGTGTGACTGTAGTATATTCTTCAATGTCATTTCAAGATTGGTGTATTTTGTATTATAAATTTGGTTTCGCTGCTTTTATATAAGTTCTATGGGTTTTCTGCGGCTGTTGTTGATTTGTTGTTGCTTTTGGGAGTAATGTGTTTGTTGTTGCTGTACAATCAATACTTTGGGTTTCGGGTTATACACTGGGTTTTGGGTTATACTTTGGGTTCTGGGTTTTGTTGCTGCTTTTGCACCCTTTGTTGCTTATACTTTCTCTATGTTCTGGGTTTTTTCTTTTCTCCATTTGCATGTATTATATTCATCTCCAGTTGCTTATAAATATTTTGGTTCGTTCGTTCATTTTGGGTTTTCTGCTTTCTATATGTTCTGGGTTATTTTAGTTATGTTATATTTTGGATTTTGTCCTTGTCGAGTTGAATATATCATCTTGATTGCTGTAATCCTTGAAAAGTACCTGTTTTTGGTTTTTGTCCTTCTCGGTTGTCATTTAAGTCACATCACATTTAAGCAAACCCACGTATCTTTTAATATTTTTTATGAACATTAATCGAATGTATGTTTCTGATGTATTTTTAGAGTGTAATGTACTTTCAAAATGAACATTATTTTATAATACTTCTCATGTACTTTATTTTGTATTTTCAAGTTCAAGCCTTTGGGCTCTGAAGTAGAAAGTAACCAGCCGGTTATTAAAGATGATAATCAGATGAGTATAGAAATATCTCCCAATTGTGTGATGTATTATACCTCTTCTTGTTCTGAATTTTCTATCCCTAAAGTTGGTATGGAATTTTCAAAACATTAGATGAGGCTGTATGTTTTTATAAATAATATGGTTGTCTTTGTAGTTTTGACGTTAGATGTGGTGGTGAGAAGAAAAATTCACACGGGGTTTTGAAGTATAAATATGTAAACTGCAATAGGGAGGGACGTTACAATCAGCGAAAGCATAATACGCTTGATAGTCAAGTAACCAAACGTCGAAAATGTAGAAGTACTTTTTTACATTGTGGATGCGGTGCGTTGATTTTAATTAAACATTTAACTAATTCTTATTACTAATATGCATCATTTGTTGGGAAGCATAATCATCTTTTGCTACTAGACAAGCATGTTAGTTTCTAAAGTCAAGTCGCAGTTTGAGTTATTCTCAACAGTCTTTTATTGTTGAGTGTTTGCATTTAAATATTGGTGCAAGCATTGCTCATAGTATTTCTAAAGAGTTATGTGGTTGGTTTTCTAATATTGGTGCTCAGAAGATTGTTTTTTAAAAATTTATCTTTTATGCATGCTTAAGTTGTGTTTATTGTATAATAAAAAAATCAAAATTCCATACAAATTTAATAAATTCAAAACACTAAAAAGTTTTCAATATAGACTTTTAACATGGATGTTTAAACCTTCTGGCTTATCTTGAAATATAATTTTTTTGCTAGAAAGCTTTCAAATAAATAAGATATTGAGCGAGTCTTAAGTATAGAGTTATAATCGTTACTCTTTTGATTTAGTTTCTTAAAAAATAGAAAGTAATATTTAGTCAAAGATTTTGAAACCAATGGGCAGTGTGCAAAAATATTTTTAAAAGTTAATGTGTTTTCTGGTGATTTTAGTCTTTATTAAAAAGTGTAACTGTTAGATTCCCTTTTGCAAAAAAATTCAAGTATTGTGAAGTCTTAAGTGTGAAATGATTTCATCGTTCTGATTTTTCAAATAAAAAATATTTAAAAAAAATAAAAAAATAAAATTAAAATTTCAAATGGAGGAAGAAAAGTTTTCCAAACCTGCAAGGGAATGAAAATTCCTAATAAAGAGAGGTTAAATAGAATTAGAAATCATTTAAGGAATTAAGGTCAAATGCCAAAATCTGCTTTTCACTTTAACTTGATATGTGTTTGAATATTTTTCTTGAGAATTCTTGTTTTAGGCTTTTTTGAATAAAAGATTAGGGGTAGACCCTTGTGTTTGGACAAAAATACCTTTAACCAAATGATTTAATTTTTTTTATATAAAAACTTCCTTCCAAGCTCCTTTTTATTTATGGACCGAGACTTGATATATGGAGTTGGAAATTAGCTTTGAGCAATGCGTGTCCCTTACTAGCATAGACAGTTGGTGGATTTTTTTTTGTGACGGATTTAGAATGATGTGATCAATAAGACCTTAGTAGTTTTGAAAATGCTTACAAAAATTAAAAAGTGATATTTCTAAATCTCTTTATGAAGGTCATTTTTTATTGAGAAGATATCTTATTTGTGAAATTTATTTCTTGTATTTGGTTAATTGCAAACTCAAGGTTAGTTCAAATAGGTCTGATCAACCAATAAAGGCTCGTTTTTAAGCTTTGTTTTTAAGAGAGGGCCTTTTACATTTGGTAAGAGAATATTAAACCTTAATGTATAAGACCAGTATATTTCCTCATATATTTATGGTGAAGTTTATCTTTATTTGATCTGGACAAATAAATCCTAGGTGTGAAATTTTAAACAGAAAAATATATTACTTTTAAGGTTCCATTTCTTAGTGATTTGAGTCATTCCCAAACTATTTTACCACTTTTTGTGTGTTTATTGTTCAATTTGTGATAAAGACCTAAAATATGACTTGGAATGAAAAGAAAGCGAAATAGAGTCAAAACGAGCCAAATTGAGGTCAAACCAGTAAAAACTGCATAGACGAGATGCTAAACCTTTGGTTAGTTGTGTGAACAATCCTGGACTTGGAGACGTCTAAATGAGATGATTGAAAGGGCCGTGGAAAGTTAAGATAAAACTCTACAAACTAGTGTTATGAAGATTTATACTAGGTCGAGTAAGAAAATCTTACTTATTTGAGTAGAATCCTAGAAGGCTGCCTTTGAGTCATCTCTGAATCCCAATCGACCATGTGAAAAGTAAAAATATTTTCCTACTCAGTTGAGTAAGGTGCATTTTTAATCCTACCCACTCGATCGAGTGACCAAAATACAAAAAATTTCACTCGACCAATTAGAGCATTTAATGCTCTCCACACGGCCTAGTGAAGAATTTATTCTTAGTTAAACTCGGCTGAGTAGAACATTAATTGCACATACTCAGTTAAGTAGAGGAATTGCATTTGGTCATACTCGACCGAGTACATAGTTACAAGAAGCACTTAATAGAGGATTTTTGGAGAAATTCCTACCTTCTTCAATGGCCTCTTATCCCCTTCATTTCTCACCTCAGTAGTCCTCCAATATAAATAGAAGTCTTCACAAGGCTAGAAAAGCATTCCTTTATCCATCTATCAATCCATGCATCCTTCCACCATCGAGAGTGCTCCTCTCTCTCAACAATTTATTGATTAATTTTTGTAGTGTTTGTTTAAATTCTTTTACAGTAAGTTTTTCTATTCACCATGACTCACTTTATGGCTATGAGTGAGTAGTAAACTCAGGGCGTATGGTTCATTGGACTCTAACAATCTTGTACACACGTTTGATATAAGTAAGTACCTTTTCATATTTTGTAGTCATGTTCTTTGTCTTCTAGCCTCCGTATAACACATATTTGATTGATATGAGTGACATGTGAGAACTCATGCTCGTTATGAGCATGACACTATCAGAAAGGCAATGATGGGATAAACATGCTGCACGCATGACTTCAGAATTGAGGTTAGTTAATATATGTTGCTCATTTATATTACGTACGCTGTTATCTTTAGTTATTTTTAGGTTCGGATATCAATATGAAGTGACATATTGTTGGTTTAAATATATGATAAACATATTCTCTATGTGTTAATTAACTTAATTGGTTGACACACCCATTTGACATGAATGTGAATTAGACTTAATAAAGATCATAGTAGTTGTATGCATGATATTTAGGAGATATGACATCCTATAACTACCTTATCGTGCATAACCTAATCAACCTATTTATGTTCAAAAACTAAATAGATAATAATTAGAACTATAACCCTTAGACAAGCCCTCATCTTCTTGTGTTCAACCTTATCGTACCAACCAATTATAAAGTTTGTTTGGGTCATGTATCTAACCATTACTTGTAGGGTCCAAAAATATTGAATGTCACATAACGCCTCATTTTATGAACATAATAGCTCATGTAATGAACATAACAATATTTGATGAACATAACATCTCATCTAATGAATATAGCATTATCTGATAAACATGCAAGCTCAGCCGATGAACATAATAGCATATGATTAATCTAATAGCTCATCTGATGAATATAATAGCCCATCTAATGAAGATATCAGTTCATCTGATGAACATAACATCTCAACTGAAGAAAATAACAACATCTGATGAACATAACAGCTCATATGATGAACATATCACTCATCGTATGATCATAGCAGGATCTAAGGAATTAGTAATTCATCAGATGAACATAGCAGCATTTAATGAACATAGTAGCATCTGATGAAAATAACAGTTCATCTAATGAACATAGTAGCATCTGATGAAAATAGCAGTTCATCTAATGAACATAACATCATTTGATGAATATAGATAACATAACATCTCATTTGATGAACATGTTATTTCTAAAATTATTATTTTTGTGATGAATAAAAATGCATAACTACTGAATATTTATCACTATATAGTGAGTAAAATTGTATAATTAATGAGCATAAAATATAAAACTTATTGATTTATTAATTAAATTTTTTAATCAAAAATAATATTTTCAATTTTTTTCTCAAATTCTTTAAAATTGTTTATTGTTTTTTTCTCAAATTCTTTATTATTGGATTAAACTCCTACATAAACCGATTTTTGGGGCGAGAGCACGCATATTTACTCCGACCACCCATATGCGCCTTTTCTCCAAATCGGAAACAAAGCCTAAGCAAAACAAGCATGCAACCACCAGGGAACATTTGACCGGATTCCATCCTAATCATTGCATCGTAAAAAAACGCTGCGTTTCATATCAGTGACACTGCGACTACGGAAGTCCATTTCCATATCTAAAGCTCTGACGTGTCACTCAAAATCTCTACCAGCCGCCCCGCAGCAACCCAATTAGAAACCCGACGTAAGTTTCTCCGATCGCCGGACAGGATGAGAATCGGCTTACTGCTTCTCGCTGCTGCGATTTCTGGGCACTTGATTATGCTTTCGAATGGTTTGGTGACTTCGAGGCTTCTTCACAGCGTCTCTGCTAATGGGAGTTACTTGACTGCAGAAGAACACTGGTTCAATCAAACCCTCGACCACTTCTCTCCCCTCGTAAGTCTCTAGCTCTAGCTGTCATCACTTTTTTATTTTCAGATTAATTATTTTTTAGTGTTCATTAACTGATTTCTAGACGGTGGAATTCATAGCTAGTTGTTTGTGCTAAGTTAGTAAAGAGCGATGTGTGAAATGATTGAAGTTGAAGGTCTCTGAGTTTGATTGGCTTTAGGTCAGTACTGGAGAGTGATTCAAGTGATTCTAATTCCTTCTGTACTAGTTTGTTGATTGAAAGTGTCAATTTTTTACTACTTTTCATTTATGATATTGCAGGATCACCGGAAATTTGAGCAGCGCTATTATGAGTTTCTAGACTATTTTCGGCTTCCAGATGGGCCTGTCTTTTTGAAAATTTGTGGCGAAGCTTCCTGCAATGGAATACCCAATGACTATATTCAGGTGATTTTTGTGGATATTTTGATGGAAACTCTATGAACTACTTAGTGCAGACAACTATGTTTCTAGCCATTTGTCATTTTTTTTAGATTTTCATACGAAGGCATACTTCCCAAACCCGCTGATGAAATGTCTCAATGGCTTCTATATAAAAAGGTCCTTGCAAAGAAATTTGGAGCAGCTGTTGTCTCTCTCGAGCATCGATATTATGGGAAGAGCTCACCATTTAAAATCTTAACTACAAAGAACCTTCAATTTCTTTCATCCAAGCAGGCACTGTTTGATCTTGCTGCCTGTCGTCAATTCTATCAGGTAATTTGTAGTGTAATCATCCTCACTTTTTGGATATGGAGGTTTTCATTTTTGCCCAATTTATGTGCTTGTGTGTCAAAAGATACAAAAATTATGTTGTAAGTTAATTCCTACTTACATCATCACAAGTGTGTGGGCTACACTCAATTCAAATGTGGCCAGTAGCGTATCAAGAAAAGCTTAAGAGTAAAAGATCAATCTGAAAAAATCGCCAAAAGCAAAGTGGTAGTCTGTCTGTAATCCAACAAGAAAAAAAATCAGGAAGTCCATAGTGCGTCCGGGTGAGATCTTGGTAAAATGGATATTGTCCATCGATTCCTTTGCTGGACTTTGTCGGTGATTGTTGGTAGAATTCGTGTGCGAGACAAAACATTTGAAACAGAACTGATTGTGAAATCCTGTCAAACACAAGCATCCATCATTACATTCCTAGTTATGGAGGGTTCCTTATTATGTATAGATGGGTTGCAAATGACTGCAACTGCATGATATATTGGATAAAATATCCATGTCTTCATTTATCAAATTCTATTTTGTAGGATTCACTCAACTTGAAGCACAATAGATTGAATGCTCAGAATCCCTGGTTTACATTTGGTATTTCATATTCTGGAGCATTAAGTGCATGGTTTCGCTTAAAGTTCCCGCATTTGACCTGCGGAAGCCTTGCAAGTTCTGCTGTTGTTGAGGCAGTTTACAATTTTACTGACTTTGACCGTCAGGTTTGACATTAGATGTTCTATCATTTTGCTTTAAAGAAAAGGTCTGATTTTGTAAGTGTCGCTCATTAGGACTCTAGGAGAATCAATTGTACACCTGAAAAGACCTTTTTCTAATCCTTCATAATGCAGATTGGTATTTCAGCTGGTGAGGAATGTAAGGCTGCACTGAAAGAAATTAATCAACTTGTTGAAAAGAAATTTTCAACCAACGAAACTGAACTGAAGGCAATGTTTGACGCATCCCAGGTACTGTCACGTGTCGACATATTGACTATTACTGGTAGAAAATTATTTGTTAAATTGTGTTGCTAGACACAATTTGAGGTGCCAAACTTGTGGCTATCATACTGTGTTGTAATGTAACAAATAAAATAAACTTGGTTATCATGGCCCAAAATTGACTATGTTTACTTTTTCCCAAAACACAGTATGTGGGTGTTCCATTTCGGCAAAGTAGGATAGGAATACATGAACAGTTTTGATTTTGGTGTATATTCATATTCAATAGATGTTATATCGTTCTTTTACATAAGTGATCATACAGTAAACAGTACTAGTCAGGCCATCTAACTGAGCTGTGCTGTAAGTTACTCTATTTCTGGCCTAACAACAATATTATTGACGCAGTTACAAATTGCTGGTGATTTTTTGTATTTACTGGCTGATGCTGCAGCGACCGCGGTATGCTTGACTTAATGTTTTTTTTTCTTATCTGTTAGATGAAGATTCTTTATAGATGCTCATGCTGTTTTGTCTGCAGTTTCAGTATGGAAACCCGGATGCATTATGCTCGCCAATTGTTGAAGCAAAAAATGCAGGACACGATTTGTTGGTATTTATTTTTCGTAAATTTTTTTTCTTTTAAATCTAACTTGATTGGGTGTGATTGCCATCTCGTTCTGCCTTTTTGACGTAAAACAATTTTTGGGCTATCATCATTCACTGTCTCCATACTGATAATGATGCTGGCAATTTGTGTAGCTCTGCTTCAACTGCTTTATCTTTTCCAGGATGCTTATGCTACTTATGTCAAAGACTATTATATTGGAAGTTTTGGTGCTAAGGTGGAATCTTATGATCAAAGTAGCTTAAAAGATCCCTCAAATACTGATCGATTGTGGTGGTTCCAAGTATGTACAGAGGTTGCGTATTTCCAGGTCGCGCCCTCAAATGATAGCTTGCGGTCTTCCAAACTTGATGCGAGGCACTTTTTCTGTAACTGATACACCTTCTGGGTTTGCATCCTATTTATCAATATCGTAGTGAAAAAGTGGTTCAACATATTTCCTTAAACGTTGGTCTGCATTGAACATGGCAGGTACCATCTAGATCTCTGCAAGAACGTCTTCGGGGAGGGAATTTACCCTGATGTTGATGCAACTAACCTGTACTATGGTGGAAAAAACATTGCAGGTCAAGATCTTCTATTTCTACTCTTCTTATATAGACAGTTCACTTATTTGTTGTTTGTTTGATTTTTTTCCTTGAGATCACTTTTTGCTGGCATTCTGTGCCTGGACTATGACCACCTCTTTTCAATCTCATATCATTGAACCTACTTCCAAAGAAAAAAGGGCACAACTGAACCTTTTGAAATTGGGCATTGGCAGGCTCAAAAATAGTGTTTGCAAATGGCTCACAGGACCCTTGGCAGGGTGCCACCAAACAGTCCTCGTCTCCAAATAGTAGGTTTTTTCAGACATTCTTGGATACCATCATGGCACAGCATATTGTTTGGTTTCTTATTGGTACTAAACAGATCCATTGCGATGCTTCTTTCAGTTCCTTCATATACAGTAACATGTCATAACTGTGGTCATGGTGTTGATATGCGCGGATGTCCACAGATTCCCTTGAACCTTGAAGGTACCCAATTTTTTTCATGTCACTAACTAAAAATTTGAAGACTATTGCCACCGGAGAATATGGCTAGTCATTTTGATTTTCTTATGCTGGCAGACCCATATTTTGCTTTATTAATCACCAATCTATCACATGCTTCTCATCAAGACTGCTGCTTTGTCTCATTAGGCAACGCCCAGAACTGCAGCTCCCCAGAAGCAGTCAACAAGACAAGACAACACATCATTGATAACATAGACTTATGGCTGTCTCAATGTGAGGGCAAGGGCAGGAAAAGTGAGTAACACAGTAGTCGCCCTGCCTTGCTTTCTGGCAAATGCTGTAACATTATTTAATGACATCACAACAGCTCTTCAGACGAACTTACGTTAACTTCACAAGTCGCATATGTTGCTACTCAAAATACTGATTTATTCAGGCCGACAAGTCGTGACATGTTTGGGTGGAAAATGATAAGAGTAACTACCATCACTAGTATGTACTCCCTCCGTTCTCTATTAAATTAAGAAGGAATTAATGCTAGCGGTTAAATAAATTTAATGAGTACGTAGTTAATATTGTTTTGAAAAAATTCGTGTAAAAAATAAAATTGGTAGATGATTATTGGTGGAAAATATATTTTTATTGATTATGATGAAAAAGTGATTAATGTTTGATGTTTTAAGATAGTTGTTAATATTAAATACGCATTGAAAATTGTTAAGTGACAAATAAAAATAAATAAAAAAATTAATCTTAAATGAATCAGGTACTAATATTTAAACCTTGGTTCAATTCCCGGCAATGGAAGAAAAGTGTTTTACGAATTCAGCGAGTCTTCATCGGACACGATATGCCCACTTGGACGCCAATGTTTGAGCTTAAATGCGTTCACTTTATTATGAATAGTTGTAGTGTGAACATTATGATTACGTTTTCCATGTTTTTGTGAGTGAATAGTTAGTTCAACTAGTACTACGCTGATCCATTAACCGCTTTCATTAATTGTTGGGCTCCAAATTCGAATTCAATCCATCGTGTCAGCCATCCAATCCAATCCAATCCAATCCAATCCAATGAAACCCCAAAACAAGGACCAAATTTGAATATGTTAACATGCTTCATTTAATTCTCACACTCCACCTAACATGAATCCATGTGGCCCCAACTCTCATCTTCAAAACCGCCCTCATCACATGTACAGTACTAATATTTATTATTATTATTATTTTACAAAAAAGAAAAGAAAATCCATTGAACGGAAACCCTAAATGAGCAGGAAGTTGGAAGCAAGCGACAAGAGCGCATGTTTGGGACACGTGCCTGGTTGGTTCTTGCTCGAAAATGCGTGTAAAAGATAGACGCATTTGGACGACTTTTCTGCCCTATCAAAAACTGCGGTCGGAAATTTGACTGCTAAAGTGGGCCATTTCATTGGACCAACAACTCACACACCTTACTGGTCTTGCCCCCCCAACTTCACAAAAATTCAAAAAAAGTGCACACGCCACCACCAATATTTCAAATTTACAAAACGATGTCAAACATAATATTTCAAAAAGAGGATGGATGGTATTTGAAGTAGTAGTAGTAGTAGTAATTGAGCAACGTAGCGATGGATGATTGGAACATAATTGACCAAACTTCCTACTACTCCTAGACTACAGAAACAGATGGATCCCACCACTAGTCAAAATAAAAAATAAAAAAAATAAAAATTTTTTTAAAAAAAGTAAGTTACTTAGTGGGAGGTCCTGTCCTGTCCTGGTGTTCACTTATCGTCCATCACGTGTCGTTCCCAATTTCCCCAAGCCGCGTCTTATTCGGTTCAATCCGGGCCGGGTCGAGCACAGCTTGCTTTCCTCGCCGAAAGCTACACGCCTCTCTCTCTCTCCTCTTTATCTTCATCACCACCAGCGACTGTACCCAATTCCCAGAGTGAAGATTCCGGTAGTTTAGATGCTCTGACTTGTGCTCTACCTCCTTCAGTCTGACCAGCAGGGTCCAGATTCCCCCGGATTTCATGGCGCACGCCCTCCAGCCCTCAACCGACCTTCCACCTGCCCTCCACGGAGCTGCCGACTCTTCAATTGCCGCTCCCGGTGCCGGGGTGGGGTCGGAGGCTGCGGAAAAGGTTGCCAGTAGGGCCGAATCCGCGGAGCCTCGACTCATCGGACCTCAGGCGACGGCCGTCGGAGCCGCCGAGATGAAGGAGGTTTCAGGGGGGACAGGTGGATTTGAGGAGCCCAAGGTGCTGGAGGCCGTGAAGCGGAGGAGAGGAAGACCCCCCAGGGCTCAGGGGAAGCTGCCGCCCCCGCCTACCGTCAAGGATAATGACGAGGAGGATGTTTGCTTCATTTGCTTCGACGGAGGCAGCCTAGTGCTGTGCGATCGAAGGTTCGGTTGAGAATTCTGACCTTCAGTTTTCTAATTAAATTCTGGAAATTAGGGCACTGGATTGGAAAATCAATTTGGGAGGTAGGGAAGTCGGCTTCATGAAACACTTTTTTAATGCATTTTGTTGTCAACTCACTGGCCTTGTTTGTAACGTCTGAAGCTTTGATGAGTGACGGTTTCTGCTGTTTAAATGCATGTTTGGTTTTCAATCTTGTGAATGTTACTTTTACAGGGGATGCCCAAAGGCATATCATCCTGCTTGTATCAAACGCGATGAGGCATTCTTCCAGTCAGCAGCAAAGTGGAACTGTGGTATGTTCTACATGTTTGGGATTGAATTATGTTTGTGATGGGCTTTTTTTTTTATTTGTGATTATTCAATCCTGTTATATCTGCTGCATCTGATTGTGGGGAACTGGAAATGTTCGGTAGTAAGATATGAATGTGGAGGATGTTTGTCAATTGTTCTCTCTTCTCTTATGCTTAATTCCATGTACATTGTTGCAAGTTGTACCTTCCCGGGCTTTCCATCTCACCAACTGTTAGTGCTAGAGTCTAGAGCGACATAAATTGCCATGACTTGTGATTGAGCAGTTTATTGGTGTAACTTTCTTTATCCAATCCTTCAAATAGTTTAAGCTGAAAGCTGCATGCACAAATGTCACACGGCTCTTCAGTATTTAATGTGAGCACATTCATGATCACACGGCTGACTAGGTATTTACAGAAGTCAGCTTTATTTGATGTGGTGGTGACAACATTATCTCCATGCTTTACTTTCATGATTTAAACTGAAATTTGTAGTCACTGCATGATAAATATACAATTTGGTAACTGGAGCTCATAGTACTTCCTGACTTCAACTCCGTGATGAGACATTGGGACTTAGTGACATGCATGAGTGTTCAGGTTGGCATATATGCAGCACTTGTCAGAAGTCTTCCCATTTTATGTGCTACACCTGTACGTATTCATTGTGCAAAGGATGCGCAAAAGGAGCTGATTTCTTGTGTGTTAGAGGAAATAAAGGCTTCTGTACTATCTGCTGGAATATGGTTAAGCTTATCGAGAACAGCGAGCAGGGAAACAAAGAAATGGTATGTTGTAAGCGTAGCTATTCTGTAAAGCCTGTAGTTAGTGATTATACTGACAAATGACATATTCTGTTCAATCTCATTCATGGTGCGAATTTTTATTTTACAGTTTTTTTTGCCTCTCATTTCTCAGGTCCAAGTAGATTTCGATGACAAAACTAGTTGGGAGTATCTCTTCAAAGTTTATTGGATATATTTGAAAACCAAACTTTCTCTAACCTTTGATGAGCTGATAAAGGCTAAAAAGGTTGACATGTCAGTTTCTCTTTCATGTAAACGTGAGAACTCAGATGACCGCTATGCTAGTAATCATAGTTGCTTGGAGTCAGACTACGTTGGTCGAGGTCAAGCAGTAGCTAACAGTAAAAGAAGAAAGACAAGGCGATGGCCAATCACACTCCACAAGGAAGCCCCTCAAAGTGAAGAAAAATTAGGTGGCCAATTCTCATCGTCCTTTCCTATTCCAACAGAATGGGCATCAAAAGAGCTTTTGGAGTTTGTATCTCACATGAAGAAAGGAGACACATCATCTCTCACTCCATTTGATGCCCAGTCTCTTCTGCTGCAATATATAAAAAATAACGACCTTCGTGATCCCAATTGCCAAAGTCAAATTATTTGTGATTCGAGGCTTAGGAACATGTTTGGGAAAGCACGCTTGGGTCACATTGAAATGCTAAAACTTGTTGAATACCACTTTCCATTACGGGAAGATGCTCGTGCTGAAAAAGCTGCTCCTATAGGTATATATGACATGAACACAATCAAGGCGGATGCCGGTATTGATGAGACCAACGACAATCAGTTGTTGGGTAAAGAGATGAGACATAGGAGACATAAAAAAGATGGCAACAAAGGACCTGAAATCAGCTGTGATGGTTATGCAGCAATTGATGTTCACAATATTAACTTAATTTACTTACCCCTTCATTTGATGGAGAACTTACTTGCTGATGATAAATTCCATGAGAAGGCTGTTGGCTCCGTTGTGCGAATCAAAATGTCTAGTAGCGATCGAAAGCAAGATATGTACAGGCTTGTCCAAGTAGTAGGTATTGTTTAGCACCTCTTGTAACTCACACGTGTGTGATATTCATTGTACTGCCTTAGTCAAGCTTAAATGCGATTGGATTTTGTGACAAGGTGCAATCAAGATGGCTGAACCATATAAAGTCAGGAATAGTTTGACAGACTGGAAGCTGGAAATATTGAATATAAGCAAGAAAGAGATCATTTCAATTGATGAAATTTCGGATCAAGAGTTCTCTGAGGTTAGTGGAAATGTTATTTTGGACTGATTATTCTGTCGCAATGGCAGATTTTTGCCTTCTCAACTCTCTGTGGTTGGCAGGAATATAGCTCATTTGACAATTAATGCCTTTATTACTTGAGTTATAAATAAATTGGATTTGCTCTTATGTTTTGACATGCATGGCTTTATTAGACTTAGTTTTTTTTGTAAGTTACCATTCTATTGTTTCCAATTTATATGGTCATTGGGCAAATATAGATTGTGTCAATTTGGTTGTATTCTTCATTTATTGTTATCAAGATTTTGATAACTGATGTTGTATTCCTGATTTGAAATATTTTCCAAGGATGAATGCAAGCGATTTCGCCAAAGTATAAAATATGGACTTGCGACACGGTTCACTGTTGTAAGTTCGGTTCTTAGAGTAACCACGTGTTTCAACAATCATGTGCACAAAATGGTTATTAAGAATTGATCTGCTTTGACAGGGGGAGATATTGGAGAGAGCAATGGCATTACGAGCTGTAAAATTGATTGATGTATGTTATTTACTCCTTCAAGCTAAAGAATTGTTTATCAGTGCCAAATGTGTTGTACCATTTCTCTGAAATAAATGATCTTTTTGAAAAAGAGAAGTTAGAGCACAATCATGTAATCACGCCTTGTGAATCATTATTTTTTTTCGTCCGACCTGAGCTTTGTATCTTCTCTTTTGCAGTATATCAAATCAGAAACTTTGCGCCTTAATCATCTTCGTGATCGTGCCAGTGAAAATGGTCAAAACAAGGAATATCCTTTGTTAGTAGCTAATGTTCCTGAAATGGGCGAATTTTCCTGATCTTATGCATACTATAAGAACTTGATCTTCTGGTTGTTAAATATACACGTAGTTTCCTATCTTACAGACTTTTTCAGTTATGGACTGGTTTGTCTCCAGAATCACCATTGCCCTTTTCTTTAGTAAATATCTCACAGTGAAAGCACCGAAAATTAAAATTATGATCTTGTGCTCTTTGGCTATTTTTGATAATCTGTTTTGAAGCGCATATGGCTTGATGTTAAGAAGGGTAGTTTCTATGGATTTATTCATGTAGCAAAGCAACTATCTGCCTTTTCATTTCTTTTCTTTCGATTTCTCTAAGTACTAGTTAACCTGCTAATGATTCATGTAATGTTGTTGTGAGTTAGCCTTTTAAGATATGGGCATGATTGCTAGTTTTACAGGTTAGCATGAAGTGGTATTTTGAGTAACGTGTGTTCTTTTGGATGCAGAGTGCGTATGGAACTCCAGGTTAAAAAATTAGGTTATTTAGGAATTGTTTATGATGAATCTTACATAATGATCAACTATGGCATGTGATGGTAATGCAATTGTTGGTAAATAAGGATTTTCATTCCCTGCTTTCAATTACTCTGAGCTCCATGAATAGTCAAAAGACCAGAATTGTTTCATTGATATTCCTTGACCTTACACACATTTAAAGCATATGTTGACAAAATTGAGTTTCTGAACTCACCTGGTGAACGTCAACGCTTGCTAAATGAAGTTCCTGTGGTCCACGAGGATCCAAATATGGATCCTAGACATCAGTCTGAAGAGGATAGTAGACTGTCATTTCATAAAAAACATGGTAGGGCATGTGATATGCAATCAAGTTTATAAATATTTCTGCAGCATTATTGTTTGAATTCTATGCATTTACATATGAAAATCTCTTATCCTAACAGGATCATCTATTTAATTTTGCAGGTGACACTGGAGTAACAAACCTTCCTGGCATGAAACGCAAGGGTTACAACTTAACGTCTCTGTCAGAACTCAATTTTGGTGCCAAGAAGAATGATCATAGGGCTAATGGAGCCTCTGATTTGTCAACCAGTTCCAAGGCCAACGCTGGGACTATTACTACCATGTCACCTGAGAAGAAGAGATCTTCTAATATCAATAGGATTACAGATAAACCAACAGAGTACCAGCAGCATGTTCGGAAGCAAAAAGGACATTCGGACTGCCTTATTCAATTGAAAACTTCTTCGCCAGTTAATCATTTTTTAATTAAAAATGAAATGCGTCATGTGGCTGTCACAGGAACTTCAGTTGGGTCTCTACCTGCAGAAGCGCTGCCGTCTGCTGGTAATGTTGAAACCGAAAAGATCTGGCATTATCAGGACCCCAGTTGGAACGTTCAAGGTCCTTTTTCTATGCTGCAGTTGCGTAAGTGGAATACAAGTGGATACTTTCCTCTTGATCTGAGGATATGGAGAACAGGTGAGAAGCAGGATGAGTCCATACTGTTGACAGACGCATTGGATGGACAATTCTGCAAGAAGCCCGGGTTGGCCTATAATGCTTGTGAGATAAGCATCCAGTCTAATGCTAGCAGTGAATTTGTTCGGAGCTCCTGTTCTTCCAGTTTGAGTACTCCTGAAATTGTTAATTCACGAGAAGGACAATGTGCTGAATCGCTGAAAAGCCATGAATCGCTGTCCAATTTTTCTCAATTGTCAAGTTCTCCTTCTACCCAAACTTTGGCTGGGAAAGCATGTGAAGCTTTATCACTGCTGGCACGGGAGCGTTGGAATGGTCCAGGTTGTGCTGATAAGTGTAACATCGAACAGGAAGCTTGTCCTAATGAATCCAGTCCTGTTCCTAATCTGAACAACGAAGATTTAGAGTCACGGACAGCTGAAAATAAGGAGGGCAGTCATATGCAAAATCATGTTAAGAATATCAAAGGCAGATCAGCTGATGAGAAACATTCTGGGCCTTCAAATATCCGTGCAATTGATTCATGCCCCAGCTCGATTACTGAGTCTGTTCCACAGTTATCTAATCAACCCAATTCTACTCTCAACTTGTGCAGCATTTCTTTGGAAAACCAGCCCACCAGTACTAAACAGTCTGCACCATATGTGTCTCTTGTTGAGTTGGAACCTTTGCAGGTGAATCCTCAGTTAGTTGGCCAATATGGGCAAATTCAAGCTGTTTCCAGTGACGTTGCTAAGCATATGAGTAATGGGTCTGAAAGTCAGTGTACTGACAAGCAACTGGCAGTGGGAATAGATCTGCTTCTTCCTGATTCAGGCTCAAGTTGGACTGGAGGTTCGTGTTTAGTCAATGCAAGTAAAGAATCTTCAATGATGCCAGCTGGACAGGATACATGGAACTCGAATTCCCAAGTTGGATCTTTGCCAAAACCAAATGAGTTGGTGGTGGATTTGATGGCAGATCAACCATCAACTGATGGGCAATATGGTGTTTCACCACCTTTCCAATTTTGGCATTCAATTTTTGGTGAAGATGATGAGTTTCCTTTTGCTGACGAATCAGTTTCTGATCTGCTTGCTGAGGTTGATGCTATGGAGTGCTTAAATGGCCCTGCCTCTCCCACATCAGCTATGGCACATGCAGTGGAATTTTCCCAAACGTCAAAAGAGGATTGTTTTGCCTCTGACGAGGACCTAAACCTAACTCTTAATTTGAGGAATGGCGATGCATTAAGCTCCAGTGCTGGTATTCAAATGGCTCGTCAACCCTCGGTTCACGATCAGTCCAATAGAAGATTAGAAGCTGGAGATGATCCACAGAGCTGCAATATCAACCATTCCTCTAGTACAAAGGTGAAGTAACTTCCTTCAGGCAACCAGTGTTTAGTGAAGGCTTTTTGGAATGTGTTGCCTTGTGCACCTCATTGACAACTTGCAGAGCAATGTGAAGACAGATTCGTAATAGAATTTGGAAACCACCATGGGGGAAGAACTAATTGTGCACTCAGTGAATAACCAATGTATAGTTTTGGAGAATCCTCAAATGCATATTTATCGTATTCTTGGACAGCAATTTGAAGGGGGAATCCCTGCCATCATGTATTCCTGTATTTTGTTTGGGTAACCAGCAGTGGTTTGGGGTGTCGCAGCAGCACTCATTCTGTATTTGTTGTCCTTCGACAGATGTTGCTGACTGTTTGTAAACAAAGAGGGTTATGTAATAGTAGAGACCGGGATGGGAAAGGTCTCATGAAAGGAAAGGATATAAACAAGGGTGTTTCTGGATGGTAGGTTGTCAAGCTTCTTCCCGGTTGCAAGAGGAAGTTCCCAATTTGACCTGTGATCTACTTTATACCGCATCCATATTTTTCAGATTTTGAACCTGTCTACAGTTGGTATTTGACCTTAAACTTGTGTCAATCTCAGCTGTCATATTTATCAACAATGTCAATAGGTCTTTGGAAGATTCTGCTGAGGTTGTGCAGTAGTAGACTTTTTGGAACATGGGTATTGACTCATGGTGTTTTGTTTCTTCAAATCACAACTTGATAAAAACTGAAATATGAGTTTATGAGGTGGTCTGGATCCAGCTTACTCACTTCAGTTTGGTGTATACTAACTCAAAATTCAAATATATTTTTTTTCTTCATATTTTTATATATTGGATATAACCAAGTTAGGATAATGCGAGATAAAACAAATTAGTTTTGGGGATCAAAATCACGAGGTTTTGTATGTCAAATTGAATGTCTAGTACCAAGCTTGGAGTTGACACTGTATATTAAAATATAAATATTATTACAATTTAATTGTTTAGACATGTGACAAATGTACTCTGCTTCAGGTGTAGAAAGAGAATTAACTTTTCCTTCTTTAAAGACCATGAAATCACTCTATTTATAAGATAGAAAGCGTTGCCTGATGTACTATTTTGAATTTAGCTTGTTAGACATAAGTCATTTGTGTGAGAATATAGAATTCCTTATTCTCGTGTTCCTTTGATATGACAGAATATTCACTTTGCTACTAGCAAGTGTGATCGCTGAGGTTGCTCTATGAACCAGCTGATGAGTCCCATTTTCTACTCAATTTTCAGCTTAGTTTTTAAGTTAAGTAACTAAGACTTCCAACTATACTCTTGTAGTAGGTGGGGTTTACTAGCTCTCTTGTTCCATCATTCTCCATCTTAAGTCTCTGAACAATTGGAGTACGCACATGCTTCATTGCCTCAAATTTGAACTTATTCAGAATATCTCCATTGTACTTCTTTTGAGAAATGAAGACTCTATTATCAGTTGTTCAACCTCAATGCCTAAGAAGTAGGAATCAATTTCATGTCATTCATCTCAAATTGACAAGTCATCGCCTTCCTAAACTCAATGAACATCACCTCATAACTCCCGCTGATTATACAATCATCCATGTACAAGCATACTATCAAAATTTTACCATCTGCACTTGTCTTGATGTACAATGTGTGATCATAAGGGCACCTACAAAACCATTATCTAGCATCAAGTGGTATAATCATTCGAATGGTATCAATTCTAATCTTTAAAAAATATCTAAAAATAGTCAATTATGGGCTTCCATCTGTAGCTTTTCACCACTAGTGTACGGTCAACTTGACCATCGGGGTTGTACTTCTCTTATACAACCATATCACTCTAATTGCCTTTTCTCAGCTGGCAAAGGCATAAGCGCCCACATGTCATTCTTTTCTACGGATCCAATTTTTGTATCCCTGCCCTGAATCTAAATTTTACCTTTTGCTGCCTCCTCAAATGTTACAGGATCACAATATGTAAACAAAAAAAAAAAATCACAGTCTCATCAGTGCTATCTTCCTCATCGTCTCGAGTGACTTCGTAATCTCTTAAAAAGAACTGAGGAAACTCTGGTTCGGCCTGGATAACTAGTAGACTCTGGATCAACTATCCAGTTGGTGCACATGTATTTTCTAGTGGCTCCTCCACAATGAAGATACTAGCAGTCTGTTTGTCTAGTATCCTCGTTCGACCAATCTCAGGCCTCACCTTCAGCAGGCTGGACATCTCAGCTGACAATCAAATATTTAGTGGTCGGATCATAAATTTATACTCCTTTGTATCAGTACTATATCAAATGAAGATACATCTTTTACAATGCCACACACCTAAATCCACATAAGCAGGAAGCATCCGGATTTTCACCTCTCCATACCTCATTTGGTGTCTTCCATACTTCATTGGACACTGATTCAATAAAGAAACCACACAAGCTATAACTTTCGCCCAAAATGATTTTTGTAGCTTCTTAGCCCTCAACATGCTTTCAGCCATCTCAAAGATTGTCCAATTCATCCACTCAACTATGCCATTTTGCTGAGGTGTATAACTAAAGGTCAGCTGTCTATTGATTCTTTTGGCTTTACAATAATTAGAGAACTCATTAGAAGTGAATTATACTTCTTGATCTGATCTTAACATCTTCGGAATATAGCCACTTTATTTTTTCATGAAGGTCTTACACTCTTTGAACTTCTGGAAAGCCTCCGACTTCTCTTTAAAGTCTTTCTTGAATAATCATCAACTAAGGCCATCATATACCTCTTTACGCCAAGGGACTCTACCTTTATTAGACCACAAACATCTATATGAACTAACTTCAATACATGATTTTCGCACCTCACCTTTCTAACTGGAAACATTTGTCTATGTTTCTTACCAAGTAAGCACGCTTCAAAAATTTAGGTTGTCAAATCTCAAATGCTACACCTAGTTACTATCTTTCACCATCATCTAGAAGTTCATCTCAACTTTCTTGTGAAGAATCCATGGGAATATCCGATTCTGAGCCATTTTGACTCTGACAATATCCTCTGATCTTTGTCCTTAATGGCAAAAACTCTATCTCGGATATATGTAGTATGACCTTTCTCTGACAGCTGTCCCAAATTTCGTAGGTTCTAGTATAAGTCTGGTACATAAATATACATTACTAATAGTTATAAATGTCCCGTCATTTGTCTGGATCCAGATATCACTCTTTTCCCTTTTATTTGGATCTTTGATTTATTTCTGATATTGACTTCATTATGAGTTAATTCATCTAAATGTGAGAAAAGCTCTTTTCTCCCACTCATATGGTTACTGCATCCTGAGTCAAGGTACCATATATTCGAGTAATCTCCTCAATCCTCAATGGTCTTGCATGCTGAAACCATATTTTAGTTCACTTTGATAGCACATGTCTATTCTGCTCGTTCATTTTATAATTTTGCTCAACGTTCAGATTTATAGTGTCCAAACTGTTGACACTAATAGCCCTTGATTTTGGACATGTCATGTCCACCATATGACCTCCTCAAGCACTCTGAGAAATACTTTTATTGGCCTGATCTCGTCCTGTGTTGTAACTTTTGCCTCTACCTTGATCTTGCTTAGGACCTCGGGCTCCACGGTGACCTTCACGACTTTCTATTTTGAGTCGGTTTTACAATACTTGCTCCTGGCTTGACTCATTAGCTTTTATGCGCATATATTGCTCATTTGAATATTAGAGACTCAATAAAATTTATGTTGACATTTTTGAAATGTTGTGTCTCTATGATATCAGCTACAACATATTCGAATTTTATTGGCAATAATCGTAGCACCTTCTCGATGACTTGATACTCTTCTAAAGTCTCAAAGTTAGCCATCTTGGTGTTAGCGACAACCTGGATGCAATAAAAAATACCAATACTTTTTATGAGTCAGTCATTCATTGTGAATCAAACTCCCTCATTAGCATTTGCAAGCATATCCACATAACTTGTTATTCTCCTTTGTAATTTTTTTTTAATTTTAACTTTTTATTTAAAAAGTGTCCATAGGACACATGACATACTACCTACAAGGATAGAGGGGGCTTGTGGAGTCTACATAGCTAAGTTCATAGAGCCTATTAGGGGAGGGCAGAGCCTATATTGTTATCCAAAGGATTTGGATGCCTGATGAACCATCAGGCTAAGTGGGCTAGCTAGGCTTATCTTCGGATAGTAGTGTGACAACGGAGGGCGTTAAGACGCGAGGAGCCATCTCAAGTGGGAGCAGGAACCGAGGACAAGTGAGTCGGGATGCTCGAGACGCGTTGTACTTCAGGCCCACGTGAGCCAGCGCATGCGAGGCAACCTGGCAATCGTGGAGCTCAGACTCACAAAAAATGGACATGCAGGCTAGCGCACGCGAGACGGACTGGTTGTCATGCGAGGCGACCGAGGCGGCTGACGTCGATTGCTATTCGACTATTATGTTGCAAATCATGAGAATTGAGGTTAGATCTCACCGATTTTTTGAATTTTGTTGTCGGGATTTGAATTGAACGAAAATGGAATGGCCAACGTTGGCGAACTCCCCAGATCTGAGATATCCGCAGTCAAACCAGACGAACATCCAGGACAAAGCATGTACTTCGCAACACAGATCTCCGGTGAAGTGTTCGGTTAGCCTTAGCTACTGCATGAGAATCGCTATGCGCTTCGCTACGGGGAGCGCATCGGCTTACAAGGGATCCAACCGGGTCTGCTGAGCTAGATCGAGGCAAGGTACGGTGAGATCTAGAGCGAAGTATAATGTGCAGCCGGGCCAAGTAGATGACTTTAGTTCTTGGGGGGGCTAAATCGATCAGATAAGCTTCCACCGTGGAAGAACCTGCAAATGAAATTGAATACCCAAGTCGGAGAAGGGAAACCTAGCACCACAGAGGGCGGCTTACAAGCTCCCCAGCTGACGAAGGTCATCAGATTCACGAGGAAAGACTCAACGACTTAGGTGTGACGCGGAGACAGGCGAGCCGAGATCCGAAGTCGATTGCAAAGGTCTTCTAGCTTGGAGATGGGCGTGGCTCGTGCTGGTAGGCTGTTGATTGCCAAGTCGACAGCGGGCTGACAACGGAGTCCTCGAGGGGTGACGTCGTGGGATGGCTATAATGGCGGAGCCTGAACCAGGCAAAAGGCAACTGCGTCAGGCGCGTGGGCAACCGAAAAAGGTTACGAATGGAGATTCAGGCCTCCATGGACTGAGACAGTTCGGCAAGGGAGACGGGGGTGCGAACTCATAGCCTGATTGTGTGGCTGGAAGGACCTGAATGGGAGGTCGGATGCCTGGAGTTGGCGGGGCAGTAACATGTGCGGGGAGGAGGGCCTGCTCCCACCGTCCTTCTCCACCGCCAATTGAAGAAGATGTTTTCTAGAGAGAAGTCTGAGATTTTTATAAATATTATCTTTTGTAATTTTTATGTAAGATAGTCCACTCTTCATGAGATAATTGTTCCTTCGATTTTTTTATAAAGGGATAAAACCCAAAAGGGGCCCTGAACTACCGCCGTTTACCCAATTGCGGTCAGAATTACCACGATTTCCAAAAAGAGTGCGATGAAAAAAAATTAAACTGATTTTCTAAAATAAATTCATCATTGCATTCCAAAACTAATATTATTACAAGACTTAAATTTGTGTGTGAAAATTATATCGTTTGGTTATTAAAATAAATAATATCGTTTTAAGCATATAAAGAAAACAACGTTTTTTGATAACCAAACAACGTAATTTTCTCACACAAATCTAAGCCTCATAATAATATTAGTTTTGAAAAGTAATGGTGAATTTTATTTTAGAAAATCAGTTCATTTTTTTTTCATCGCACCCTTTTTGGAAATCGTGGTAGTTCTGACCGCAATTAGGTAAGTAGCGATAGTTCAAGGCCCCTTTTGGGTTTTTCCCCTTTTATAAATACCGGCTTCTCCATGGTCTGGAAGATAGCATACAAGGCTTTCTGATCTTTCCTTCTTGTATCCACTAGTGAATCTTTTTCTTCTTTTAGAGGGCCTTAAATTTCTATCCAACTACCTTGGTGTAGCCCGTCTCGATCAAAATTCATAAATATTGAGACTGAAAAATGACATTTATATTAATCAACCATTCGTTGTAGTCCATACGGTTAAATTTTGGTAATTGTAAAGAAATTGAGTTAGACATGATTCAGCTACAATGCTCAAATATCACCCTGATATTTGTACGATAAGTCGGGCTCTGATACCAAATGTTAGGATATACTAATAATCTCTTCACTTATGGTGAAGTTTGGGGAGAGTAAAAATATTGATTTATTTCCTTACAATATAAATTATTACGATACCAATGAAAGAAACTAGAGAGATAAACTGTCGAATAGAAGAGAATATAGGAGAAGAGGAAATAGTTGAGATACGTTTCTTCGTTACTTGTCTCTTCTTTATTAATAGAAAAATGAAGACACAAATCTGTTAAGTCAGCTCCATATCATTTTGTGTGTGGAAGGAGGAAAATGTGTGATAGAAGGAGAAACAAAGTAGGCAGGGGATGTAATCATGAGTAATTGCATTGAATTTTCAACAGATGACCACACGTTATTTGCCTCTTTTGTATCATACATTCAATAACAGATTGATAAATATTGTTCAAAATCGTTTACTTTTAATTTTTGTTTATTGACCTTTTTCACTCCACCAGATATAGATTCAAAAAAAATATACAAAACTCATTTAAATATTTTTTTTTCAACTATGAAAAACTAACAATTAAAATAACAATAAGGATAAATTATAGGGTAAATTACAAATACATTACCTGTACTTTCACCTGATTTCAAATCAGGTACCATACCTTATAATTTTTCAATTCAAGTACTCTAAGACTAATTTTGAAACAAAAAACACTACAATTCATGGGATTTAGTACACCAACACTATAAATCATATAGTCTATTACATGATAATGAGAATCCACATTCAATAAGGTGAATTATAGTATTTTTTTGTTTCAAAATTAGTCTTAGAGTACTCAAATTGGAAAATTACAAAGTACGGTACCTAATTTGAAATCAGGTGAAAGTACAGGTAATGTATTTGTAATTTACCCTAAATTATAAAAACTATGATTTATATTTTTAGATGATTAAAAGTAAGGTTACTATGCTACTTATTTGAAAAATATATTAATCTTGAAAATGTATGATGTTCAAACTTATATTAGATTAAATTTATATGTGGAGTGCACATTAAGTGCGAAATATTCTGAACTCGTTTTGCAATAAAATCACTATTCACTATTTCTATTCTTTTCAAATAAATTTAAAAGTGTCTGAATTGAAAAAAATATATATAATACGATATCAGTTTTGAAATCAAGAAGAAGAAACATATTTTTATATTTTATCCTAATATTAATGAGTAGAAAAACCGTATTTTTAGTAAAGTATAAAACAAATTAAAAATAATAATTACTTATAAATGTATAATGTCATTATTCAACCTTCTAATTATAGTACCTAGTACTTGCTAAGGATGTAATTGTTAGATGGACCATGTCCTCCACGTGTTCATGAACACATTCAATCATAGTGTGCCACATTGAAGTTTGAAAGTAAAAATGTCACATATCATTCATTGATTGATGAAAAATTAATTTAATTTTTTAAACTTACACGTGACACACCCTAATTAGATGTGGTACAAAGACATGTGATGAACATGATCCACCATAAAAATGACCTCTGATAGATATGTCAAAGACATTAACTA